>CM046880.1:593523894-594095951 GCA_025667525.1 Glebionis coronaria
GATTGACACGGTGGTCAAACCCGTCACCCGATGGTCGGATCTATGATGTAGTGACTAATACACTTGTTTCTTATTTATGCATTATATTTATATATGAAAATATTAAATTTTTAACTTTTTAAACTTTTAACATTAGCTCTTTATATATTATTAGTATTATTATTAGTATCAATATAGATATAGATATATATATAAATTATGGTTTATTAAATCGGACACCGGGGACCCGTAACACGCATTGATAACATTACTTTCACCCTTGTAAAACATGTTTTAAGTGTCATTTTCGTCGGACAAAAAAAAGTTTTTTTAATTATGAATGTAGTTTGACATATCTCTAACATTCTTCTAGCGTTTGTATATAGTAGATACAATGCAATAGGGTTGATTACGGTCCAAATAACTAGACCGGATCGAAAATCAATTTCGCTAAAAACATGTGAACGAAAGACCATAATATATGTTCTGTGTCTTTGTCGGTCTGGTCTGAGTCGATCTTTGATTTGATCCGATCCAATATAGCATAATGGTCTGTTTTGCTAAAGACCAAACTGGACCGAAGACAAAATGTGATAGAAAGGTCGAGCCGTAATATGTTCGTTCCGGTCAAGTTCGGTCTAATGTCTTTATCAGTCCAATTCAATTAGACACAAATTTTATAAAAAAAATTTCACACAATGATTTGTCATTGTTTTGATTGATGGTTTACTTTTAAATTTCTCTCTTTCTTTTTTGGAAAACATAAACAAGTCATTGTGTATAGATTTTTTGTAAAATTTGTATAGTGTGATATTTCTCCTTGTGAGGAATAACGCTAGACAGAATAATCTCAAACGCCATTCTATTTGTCATCCTATCAAACATTATTACTTGTATTAGTCTTTTATGCATTAGTGTTGTCAACTAATAAAAAGTGGGAAAATTAACAACAAGCACTGTTTACAAGTTAGATAACATTGTTCCGTTTGAGTATTATGTCGGAGGTTCGAATCTGGCTTGATAACTTTGCTATTTTTAATTTTTCTTATATGGGTTGTCATTGTGTTTCTGCTTCTTAATATGGTTGGGTCTGCTACCATAGTTCGATATCTATCTACACTTTCTAATAAAAGAGAGTTTTTTGCAAGCACGTTCGATATCTATCTACACTTTCTAATAAAAGAGAGTTTTTTGCAAGCACTTTAAAGAAAAAATATTAAATTATCTGATGTGTTTTTGTGATGAGGCTATAAATATTTATGTTAAGTACAATCCACTAAAACACTCCCAATAGAAGCTTCCTTTACACGACATTGTGTTTGGTTGACTCCTAACGTAATGTAATTCAAATTTTTTTATAAGACTTAAAAAATAATAAAAAAATAATAGTTAAAATAATATAAGAATAAATAATAATAAAAATAAAAAATAATTTTTTATAACAATAATTATTATTATATAATAACAAAAACAAAAATAATTATTATTATTTTAATATTTTTAAATAATAATATTAATAAAATATTAATATTATTAAAAATATTAATAAATAATAATAATGATAATTTTAATTAATTAATTAATAATATAATAATAATCAATAAAAAACTAAAAATTAAAAATTTATGAATATAAATTAAAAACCTAAAATTTAAATACTAAAAATATTATAAAATAAAAATAATTAAAAATAAAAATAATAAAATATTATAAAATATAAATTAAAGTTATAAATTAAAAATAATTATTATAATTAATATAATAATCATAAAAAAATTATTTATAGTATTCTAGGCTTCCCACTAACTTTTTGTAAAATCCTATTATTCTAATAAAGTGAAGTTATTAAAATAATAATAATAATAATAATAATAAAGTTAAATTATTATTAGTTAAATTTATTATTAAAAAAAGTTATTACTATTAAAATTATTACTATTATTTATTAAAAAAAATAGTTATTATTATATTTCTAAAATATTTATATTATAACTTTAATAAAATAAATATTATTATAGTAATATAATATTAATAAAAAAACCTAATAAAATATTAATATAAGATTATTAATAAATATACCATAACTTTAATAAAATAATAATTATTATATTAATAAAATATTAATAAAAAACTAACAAAATATTAATAAAATATTAATAAATTATTGTTAAAATAAATTATATAAAAAATATTAAATATAACTTTTATTGTTATAAACTAATTATTATTAAAAAATAATTAAAAATAATATAAATATATATTATTTTTATTATTATTATTCTATTATACTATTTACATATTACTATTACTTACTATTTATTATTTATTATTTATTATTTATTATTAAATTAATACTATTATTATTTTATATTTATTATTATTTACTATTATTAAATATTTAATAATATTATTAACTATTATTATATTAAATTTTATTATTATTGTTATTATTATTATTCCATTATTTATTATTATTATTTTTATTATTTATAATAACTATTATTATTATTATTATATTTTTATTATTATTAATATTTTATTTTTATTTATTGGTTTACTAATATTATTATTTATTATTTTTTTATAAATATTTTTTTTTAAATTGAATTAGATTATATTGGTAACCAACCAAACACACTGATATAATATATCAATTACAATTCCAATACAATACATTACATCTCTTTCAATTACAATTCTTTTAAATTATAATTCCTTTCACCAATTACAATCCCTTCAAAACGTACTGTGAACCAAACGCCTCAAAGGGTGTTTTGGTTGATTTTTGTCAGGTTTATTAGCTAAAATGACAGGAATACCCTCAAACATAACCTTCACATAGGGATGAGCAATTCGACCCGAATCCAGAATTAAACCCGAACCGTTCCTGGAACCGTACCGATTCCCGATACCCGAATCCCGTTTGGTACGGTACCGAGACTACGAAATAAAGTAAAAAAATTCGGGACGAGTAATTCGGGACGGGACCGGTACCAAATCGGGAAATTCCCGAAAAAGAACGGGAAAATCCCGATTTCCTGGTAACGGTACCGATACCGATACCCGAATCCCGTTCGGTATGGTACCGGTACCATAAATTTATGCTCGAGAAATAATCGGTACCACTAATTCGAGACGGGTTCGGGACGAGACCGGTACCGTGCTCATCCATACTCAAAATTCTGAGCTTATGAGTTAGAGGGTGTTTGGTTAAGCTTATATAATGGGCTTATAAGCTTATTAGCTTATATGTGTTAAATAAGCCGAAACAAGTGTTTGGTTAAGCTTATATAACTTGGCTTATAAGCTTATATAAGGGGGTTTTGGTAAGTCAAAACTTTGTGGCTTTTCTAAGGAGGTGTAGGCTTATATATGAATATTATATTAAAAGACTTTTATACCCTCATTTAATTCATTACACCAATTTTATTTTTATGTACTTTTTAGTAATTCTATTTTGTTAGTTAGGAAAGCTAAACCAAACACTTATTAAAGGCTTATGAGCTCATTATATATAAGCCATAAATGGCTTATATAATATAAGCTTAACCTCATTCATAAGCTTAACAAAACTCTTAGATAATTTTCATCCTACTAATTAAGATCTGAATTTGAGTATTTGGATCATATGAGGGCACTAACCCCATACATAATATTTCATGATTGGTACAAAAGTGATTCATTAGCGACTTGCCTAATGTAAAAGATGACACGCCAATGCAATGGCAAGTTTCCGGTTTTAGGGTTTAGGGTTTATTCTTCGACGATGATGATGACACTGGTTCATTCTTCGACGACGCCACATTAGTTTGCAGCTATGAGTTTACCTGATGCTCCTCGAGTAGTGACATTAGTACGACCAAACTTCAGATTCCAGAATACTCCATCTATTTGCTGATGATGCAGCAGCACTAGCAATGATAGGATTCTCTTTTACCTTCCATGGGCTGTTGTTAACAACCGACTCTGGTGCACCACCCCATGAGTCAAATGGCGCAGGAACAGCTTTCTTCCACGGATTGGTTGTCAGGGCTCCACCCCCACCCCAAACATTACTAATACCTCCAGTAGCTGATGGACCACCATTGGCGGTGCTTGGTACAGCTGCACCCTGATAAACTGACCCATGATTCAACCGCCTCATAGCAGTTGCAGCTCTAGTCAGATCACTGAACACAGCCAACGCATTTTTATCATTCAACCAGACCAATTCACATTCCCTGCCAAACCTCAACACCTCTGCATCCCCTGGTAGATCAAACAAAGCCACAACTAGCCTAGGATCCATGTCTACTAGAGGATCTAAAGTCGGCGGTTGTATAAAATTTGATGGGTTCAGTCCTTTAGACGCAATAATCCGACTAGGTGCCTTAGACTTTGGTGTAACATGAACTACAATAAATCGTTTTAGCTCCCAGCCAACAGCACGTACAGTCAGTTTCCATCTCTCTGCAATTAGTTTCACTGCATCTCTCTTCTCTTTCAACATCGGACAAAACACATGAACCTTGACAGCACCTCTAACCCTACCAAGAACCAACATTTTGCATCTCTCTTCAACTGACAGTACCCACTTTGGATCACGTCGGAGTAAGTCTCCTATCATGTCAGAAACTGAACTACTTTCACCAAAATGGAGTGCCTCCAAACTGGTATTCACCCCAAAAGCATCTGCGAGAACTTTTTTACGTTCCAATTTTGAGCATTCATCGTCACATACGAGTTTCCTCTGTCCAAGCGGGGTCCTCTTCGCATTTGCTTCATCTGGTTGAAGTGGCGCGGGCAATTTCTGAATGGCAAAAGCTTCAAGAGCAGTATCCGCACTGTAAGCACCAGTATTGTTGTTGCCTCCGGCATCACAGGGAACAGTTGCAGTTATTCGACCACAAGAGCATGTTATTGTGACAGGAAACTCGCATCGTACATGTGGACATGTATTTTGAGGGTGACAGAGACTAGTACATGTGTGCCTGCAGTCTCTCCTTGGTGCTCCACATGTCTGCCCACATGAAAACTTAACTGCACCGGCACTAGTAGTAGTAGAAATAGACCCACTAGATGATGACGGATCACATGGAGGCGGGTGGCAAGTCCTCGAACAAGCGTGCATCCCACACTGCCTTGTCTTGCCACAAACTTTGTTACATCTGATATCTTTTGAACCGCATGGAATGTTTCTGAGGACAAAATGCCCACCAATGCATTCCTTCCCTATAGGAACAGGACATGGTGGACAATCCCCAAAGTGGCAGCTGTGAGAGGACACATGACCGCATGGTTGAGGAACTGCACATGGATATTGACAAGAAGGTTGAGGAGTACCACATGGTAGTGGCGGAGGAAGTGAAGATCGCCCACAAGCACAAGTGAGGTCGGTGAAAATCATCTCTTGGCAAGGAGGACAGTAACCCCTGTGACAAAATGATTCACAATCGTGTTGCCCGCATCTTCGCTTCTTTTCACAAGGCATAGAACACAAGTGCAGGTCCCAACCCTGGACGGGAGCATTATTCCTGGAATTTGAAAGTGGACAGCACTTATCACTGCAACGGTGTCTACCACAGCTCTTCTTTTGCCCACAAGGCTTATCACATCTGAATGCCGTATCTCCTTCCATCATAGTGGTGGCATTGAAACATTCCACAGTCCGATAAGTTGACCCACAACGACATTTCTGAGTGACCATTACCTTACACGGTGCACATGACCCTGAATGGCATGTCTCTTTACAACGATGTGACCCACACGGGAGAATTTTGTCACATATCTTAGAGCAGGTCGGGATTGGATCCAAACAGCTTTTTCTCTCCTCTTCTAAGCTTGATTTACCACAATGGCATGATGTAATCCTACCTGGCAACAATTCACAGTCCCCACAAACACCAGGATGACACGTTCCTTTGCAGACATGGTTTCCACATCCAAGGGTTTTTCCACACTCAGAATTGCATGAAAAGAGACCATCTTTCACATGTCCCTTCACAGCAACATCACCACAAACAACAACCTCATCCATCTTTTTTTTACAGAAACAAGATGCATTCATCTTAACATCGCAAGAATCGCACGGACCAACATGACACATCTTGTAACAACAATGGCGTTGACAATTCAGCGGCTTACCACAGCGCTGTCCACAAGTAAAAAGTGGCTTCTGACTCTGATCAGAGCATCTTAAAGTAATCGTTTTCTTACCGCAAGGACACATCTTTGGTGGAGCGAAAGCCTTACAAGGTGGACACGGACCAGGGTGGCATTGAACAACACAACGATGACGACAATGATCACCCTCATCTTCATCATAAGAAGCAGCAGCAGCAGTAAGGTCTTTGTCAAGCGCCTTTCCACAAGGTTCGCCACAAGAATGAGGTGTAAGATACGGATCCGATGGTGGATCCTGCCTTTTTCCACAGAAACAAACATAACGGATATCTTTAGATGATGTAAGTTGGACAGACTGACACCCTGGGCATCGCCAATTAAACCCCTGATTTTTCTCAGCAGACAAGTCTATAGAAATAGGTGCTCTAGCCCATTTCTTGGTACAACGCAAATGGAAGATCGAATAACAGCTACCGCAAGTCCATACAGGAGCCGAGCGTCTCACCATATCGTAACATATCATGCACTCAACTGTACCTTTCAAGAGTTTCTCTTGAATTTCTTGTACAAGCTGTGGCAAATTTTCTTTCGAAGCTCTATCATCTCTTCTTCTGTTATTAACATTTTGCGAGTTTGGATTTAAAGATGGGGCAGTATTAGCATCCCGTGCAGTGGTTGTGACAACGGTAGGAGTAGTAGCAGCAGTTGCTGGACCTCTCTGAACCCATGTTTGACGATGATTAGAATTATAATACCTTGGCCTTCTGTCTCGAGCTTGGTTAGAGCTCATATCAACAACCTACATACATACCATAAACATGTTATTATTCCAGATTCAAAAATTCCCAAATAACTCTTTACACAAGTAAGATGTTCGGAAATCAGTCATCAAGTTCTACTTAGAGCTTATATACATTGATATACTTCCACATGCCTCATAGCTTTATAGCCCAATAATCAAACTGAACTTACCAACACACTCACTATTATCACTTTCTTTACATGAATCTCATTCAGAATATCAAAATGACAGTATAGCACACTCCTGAGGTTACAGTTAACGCACTTGTGCAAAATCTCTATCAACTTATCATAGGGGGTTTTGTTTTAGCTTATTTCTGGATTTACAAGCTTACATTCTTCAGCTCATTTTTTAATAAGCCCACTTTTCTGTACGATGTATACGTAGCTGTACAATGACTACGTCAATAAGATACAAAATATTATCAGCACGAAAGCACTTGAACTATTTTCTACTTGGAGCACATACTAAAAGTCTATACTGCAATGGCCATCACACGTAATTTCAAAAATAATAGTAATCCGCCAACGCGATTACTATTATGATCTTTTTCTTTGCATACATCTCAGATAGAATATCATATATAGAGAAACCATCACTCCACAGGCTACGGTTATAAATAAAGTAACACACATGTAACACATCTCTATTAGCTTAGCATTATGTGTGTCTATTAACTTATCATGTTACACCGACCACCGTCACATGATAGCCAGTTACAGGTAAGCATATCCTTTTTTCACGGATCATTCAACCTAATTAATATTCAATAAAAAATTGCACATTCCTTTCTCATCAATCACGTGTCAGGATGTCCTTACGGAACAACATTTATTAGCGAGAAATCCTCTCAAACAGAAGCCAAAATAACCAATCACAATCACTACATCAGTAGGAAACATGTTTCATAACACATGAACTTTAAATGTAATGTTTGTTGTCTTTCTATTATGATCGACTATTATGATCGACTATTATGATTGTTGTCTTTCTATAAATCTCATAGACGCCGACAAAATCAAGATCGACTATTATGATTACAGAATTCGTTACAAAATCAAGATCGACTATTATGATTGTTGTCTTTCTATAAATCTCATAGACGCCGACAAATAGAGGAAATCATTACTCATCACACAGTCACACTACATTTATTATCAAGTTAATGCACATGTAACGTATCTCTATTAGTTAATTGTTACTTACATGATGATACTCCTCACGGCAGTTATTTTTTTAATAAAAAAACGCACACGACACTTATCTCTATGCTTATATCACAGTATTTTACATTCTTACATCACCTATGTTACCTAAATAGATACTCCATACGTAATATCTCCTGATATCGTCAGGAAGAAACAGTCCACAATTATTTTTTTAGTTAGAAACAACATACTAGACATAACGATCACATAATCTATATTTGTATTAACTTATATCAGTTACTTTTCAGCGCATCATTCAACCAAATTCAACTCACGCATACCTTGCTTTTACGTAAGGACATTAAATTTTTCATCTACATACGTTTGCATTTGCAAATCATTCAACTTAATTCAGCTCAAGCGTAAAACTTTCATGTAAAGGCTAACGACTAAATTTACAGAAACTACACGAAATTCTCATCAATGATAAACCACATATCCAAATACTGTTATAGATTCAAAAAAAAAACACAGCAAACAGATCAACCAGCATCATTATCTACTCATACAAAACGTACGATCACAATTAAATTAACTAATTCACAATTATTACATCAAAAGCCAAATTTCAACGCATCATATTCAGAACCTAGCTACACGTAAAAAAAAACTCTTTCACGGCATCATTTACCCTAATTCAGCTCAAGCACACGACAATTTTATGTAATACGACACTATAACTTTCATCTACATACGTTTTTTTGCGGATCATTCACAACTTAATTCAGCTCAGCCATACCTTGAATTTACTTACGGACAGTACAACTTTCATCTAAATAACACTATAGATCGTAAAAAACCACACAAACATATCAACAGACAGTCCATCATTTAACCTGATTCATCTCAAGCATACCTCATTATTTACGTAACGAGGCTTCAATTTTCATGTAGAGGCGTATTTTTACGGATCACTTAATCTGATTCACCTTGAGCATACCTACTTTTTTAAAGGTAAAGACACTACAATTTTCATCTACAAACTTTTTTTTCGGATCACTAAACCTAATTTAGATCAGCCACACATTGATCTTACTTACAAACAGTACAATTTTCATCTAAATAACGTTATAGATCGTAAAAAACACGCAAACAGATCAACAAGCCGTTAAAGCATAATCATCTACTCATAAAAAAGTAGTAACTAAATTAACTAATTAAACCTAAATTTTCATGCCTCGTTTCTACAGCACTACAAATTTCATCTAGAGGCAATTTTATGCCGATCATTAAACCTAATTCGGCTCAGCCATACCTTCATTTTCATCCAAATAACGTTTTACAGATCGTGTAAAACGCGCGCACATATCACCAAGCTAGACAAGCAGTTAAAGCATCATTATCTACTCATACAAAATGTAACGATTAACGATTAAATTAACTGATTAACCTCTCAAACATACAAAACATAATTACACACAATTATTATGCTTTCCAGTGCATCATTTAACCTAATTCATTTCGATCGAGCATACCTCGCTATTTACGTAACGACACTATAATTTTCATCTACATATGTTTTTTTTTTTTTTCGGATCACTTAATCTGATTTAGCTTAAGCATACCTCCTATTTTTAACAAAAACTGACAATACATTTTTCATAACTAAATAACCTTTTCATCTAGCAAACAGATGAACAAGCAGTTAAAAGTAACGATCATAACTAAATAAACTAACTAAACATATATCTCTAACAAAAAAGATGATCAAAACCCTAAATCAGTGGCGGAGCCAGGAAATTACGTCGCGGGGGGCAAATTTTTTTTTTTTTAACGATACGAAATTACATAAAAAAAACTTTAAGAAAACATGTTAGGACCTTTTCTTGATGAGCAGCAAAATTAGGCAAAAACCAAACAATCATGAGCAAAAAAAAAATTTCACGATACGAAATTACAAAAAAATAAACATAAAAAGTTTTTCACAAAGTTCTACTAATATTTTTGGGCTTTGCAATGGCCCACTTTTCTTTTATAAATGGATTTATCATCCATGGATGTTAACGTTTAATTTATCATCACATATCCCACCCAATATATGATACAGTAGTTAGGATCTTTACACGTATTAAAAATAAAATAATTCCTATTAGTTCATCTTCTTCATCTGAACTACAAGATCTTGAAGAAAAAAACACAGCACTCCTTCATACAACTAAACGAGTTCATTTTTTCTTTTTGTCCGACAACTTTGAGGGCATTTTCAATATTCAGTTGAGGGCACCACAATTAAAGGTCAGAAATTAACAGTAAAATATGTGATTTTCGAAGAAATCGTTGGGGGCAGTTGCCCCCCCTATGTTGAACATGGCTCCGCCCCTGCCCTAAATAATCAACCGATACATATACAGGATTATAATAACTAAACTAATTTTCATCCAACGGCTCAGGCATACCTTGATTTAACTTAAACAGATCAACAAGCAGTTAAAGCATGATACAAATGAAACGATCATAAACTAACAAAAATGTCCATATCAAAACCTAACTGATCAACCGATACATATACAGAATTATAAGGACGCTAAATTAAGTAATTCAGCAGCACATGATTCAACATAATTCATTTAACGGCTCGGCATAGTTAGCGTAAATCATAAAAAAAAACACGCAAACAGATCAACAAGCAGTTAAATCATTGTAACGATCATAACTAAAAATAACTAACAAAAATGTTAACTGATCAACACGCAAACAGATCAACAAGCAGTTAAATCATCATACAACATTTTGTAACGATCATAACTAAAAATAACTAACAAAACCTAACTGATCAACCGATACAGATACAAAATTATAAAAAATAATAAATAATCGAATCAGATAGAATTATATAAAAAAAATAAAAAAAGGGATCGGTTAGTTAGTTGTTATACCTGATTCGAATCTGCGAAAATATCTGTAGAGCTAATCTTCTGATTTATTTAAATAAAAATTGATTGATTTGAATGAGATTGCGGGAAATTAGATTGGATTTAGGGGGCTGTTTGGATTGGACACACAAACACGAGAGATATGTTTGGATTTAGGGGGGAAAGAAAGAAAGCCACCGATTTGGTATTTATAGGTCTTGTCAACCAACCTATATGCGTGCTCTCCAAATAAATTTCACTTTGACTTTCCCTTTTTTTTTCTTTTTTATTACTTTGACAAAAGTTATTTTGGAGTCTTATTTTTGTTGGAAACTAAGAGACAAATTCACACCCTTTATTTAGCTTTGATTTAAGAATGAAGATTAATCTAAAATTTAATTTGTCAAAACCTATTTTTATGTCTAATTACATAAAGTATTTTTTTTTAATCGTTAATTTTACTTTCATTTTTTTCACACAGTGAAATGTGTTTTCAGAATTCTCTCTCTTCATTTACAATACCATCATGCCACCAGTCGTCATCACCACACCACCGGCCACCTGCGCATTTTCTTCAACTGACCACCACCGTCAGATCCATCCTGAAACCCTAACCACCACAATCACCTCTGTAGCAAACCCCTAAAAGTGATTGATTTTCTACTTGTTTTGTTCAAGATCTCTTGTTTGCTTCTCATAGTCATCTATAATCATCATCGTCATCCTCATCTACCAAATGCCTCTGCCACGTCATCAAACCACCACAACCTTCCGACCAGATGGATAATGGAGATGTTGATGATGAAGTGTTGTTGATTGATCTTTTGTAACAGAAGGAGGAGGTAACTGGCATGGTGTTTAATTGAATGAGGGATTTTGAGTGTTTTTCTTTCAGTTAAGTTTATGAAGCACGTGAGTTGTTGAGAAAAGTTGGTGAGGTAGACGGATGTTCACCGGATGTAGTGACGTTTCTGCAATGACAAGAGTCGCTACACGTTACTGTGTAATATCATTAGTGATATTTTATCACCGGTGATATTTTTATTGTTTTATCACTAGTGAAGTATCACTAGTAATAAACCAATGAAATATCACGTTACTGTGTAATATCATCAGTGATAATTTATCACCGGTGATATTTTTATTGTTTTATCACTAGTGAAGTATCACTAGTAATAAACCAATGAAATATGTGATATTTTATCACCGGTGATATTTTTATTGTTTTATCACTAATAATAAACCAATGAAATATCAGGTTACTATATCACCGTTGATATTTTTATTGTTTTATCATAATAAACCAATAAAATATCACGTTACTATGTAATATCACCGGTGATATTTTATCACCGGTGATATTTTATTGTTTTATCACTAGTGAAGTATCACTAGTAATAAACCAATGAAATATCACGTTACTATGAAATATCACCGGTGATATTTTTGTTGTTTTATCACTAGTAATAAACCAATGGATTTGGACACACAGTTAATGTAAAATCATAAGACAAGCAATGTGAACGGGAAGAAATGGAGATTAATCTGAATGGAGGAATTCTTAAGTCTCCAAGGTCTCACTGAATCAGTTAACCATCATCGGTATTTATGAATCGGTTGGTTTTGAATCGTTTTTTTTTTTCGAGATCGGTTGATTTACTAGTTTCTTCTTGCTTTTTTGTGTTTATTTCATGATTTGCGCGACTATTTTGTGCAGATTTTGCGATTTTTGGATAGGATATGATGTGTGAACAGTGTGTTTGTGTGTGTTTTTGTGTGGGGGAGACGACAATGGGAGTTTTGTTTCATATTTACATATTCAGTCCTTTTGTTTCTTTTAAAGATATTTACATTATTAGTCCTTCCGTGTTTTTTATCATTTGATCTGGTCCTTAACAATGAATGGTCCAGATTAAGCCATTGGATTCCACAAAAAAAGAGAGATGTTAAATAACCGGACTCTTATTACTTAATTTTTAAAGTTTTGTTTAATTTGAGTCGTGAACACGTCTTAAAAGTACGAAAAAACTTTTGAGTCATACTCATAACCTTATAACGAAAACATTAAACAAGACTTTAACACCCTACTTTGACAAGTGAACCGTTACGTAATAATTATGGCGTGTCACTAAAACATGCAAGATAAATGTCTTAAAAACATAAATGACCATAAATGAAAACCGGAATCAAACATCGGTCCCCAAACATAACATGCATAAATAAAGAATGTAAAAAAATGACTAAACAATGTCCAAGCAAAGAATAAGTATATAAATGCATAAAGGAAATTAAGTCAAAGGGAGCCTCCATCCTATGCACGTACTCTTGAGGAGTATTAGAGCATGGGCAATTGTAGGCAAAAGAAGGGTATTATGTTATGTCCAAGGTACCATAAAGAAGAAGAGGAAAAAGGGTGTTCGTATCAGTAGCGGACGCGGTAGTAAAAGGAAGGAGAACTTCGGGAGTGGAAGACGAATCTGCGGTAGGGTGAAGATACGGGATCCCGGAATCAAAAGACTTTTTCAAGACATCACCTTGAGGGCAAGGTGGATTCGAAGGAGTGGGGAATGATACGCCCGGGGTTTATGATGGATATATCCATCATACTTATCTTTTATTTATTTTAAAATAAAGTGATACCATATGTTCACATAAACACTACTTTATTAAAAAATATAAAAAGGTAAGTTTAGCGCTAGAAACTTTAGCACCACTTTTGGTGTGGTGCGCTAATGAAAGAAGTGAGCTAGTAGCTTTGACGTTAAGCTAACAGCCACAGTACCCCTTGCTAGAGATGGGAAAAAACAGGATCATAATCGATCCGGTAAAAAAATCCAAAATCGGATTTTATTTAATCCGATATTACTAAGATTGATTCTACACAATCCGGATCGACTGTATCATAACCGGTTAGAGTATATTATCATCGGTGGGAATTTAAACCGGTTAAAACCGGTCCACATTTTAAACAGGTTTAAAATCAGTTTTCATACTACTATTTCATAGGTGTGCATGTGTATACTACACTAGGTATGTAACACCCCACTTGGATAAGTGGACCGTTACGTGTATTTATGGCGTATCATCAAAGCATGAGGTAAATGTCCTAAAACATTAACTGACCATAAAGGAAATACCAGAATCAAACATCGGTAATCCAAACATAAACTCAAAATATGAAAAGTAAATACTGCAAGAAAGGACTAAACAATGTCCAAATAAGCAGAATAATGAAAGAAGTGCATAAAATAAGAAGTATGGATAGCTTCCATCCAAATGCACATGCTCTCAGAATCCTAAGAGCGTCCTGATGTACTTGCCGTTAGAACATGAAAGGAACTATGGCTAAGCATAACGCCCAGCGAACGGATATAAAGCATGATAAGAAATACTGAAATGAAGCAGATGATAAAATACTGAAGCTGTAAGACTGATAAGTAAAGTTGCAACGGAAATCTGTGTATAATCTGAAAAGTCTGATTTATAAATAATAATGCTGAACTACTATATGTTAAAACTGAAAACATGCATTTACTGTATTTTAATTGCCAAGAGTTTATATAGGTCATGTGCTGTAACAACTGTTGCATGAATAACTGGAGGGGTGACCTCGTCATGCTGTAGAGGGGTGACCTCTAAATAATGTGCTGGGTGGAGGGATCAACTCCAATGTGAAGGATGTAGAGCACACACCACATTCACCTGATAACTGTAAACTGATAGCCTAGGATGCATCCATACGCCCCGCTGATAATACTGATAAATGGCCAAACTGAAATAAATAGGACGCTGCGAGAAATCACTCCCTCGTAGAGGAGTCATGACACCGGTGCCTCTAGTGTCATGGTTACGGTACCTCCGTAACTAGTACATAAACTGATCATGCTTGTATACAAAGCTCAGGCAATTTATTTAGTTATTAAATGATCACTGATAAGCTTAAAACATATACTGGGGAAAACATTTGGCAGCAGACGGGAAATCCTAATCATGCATAGGAAAGGAAGTCCTTACTGAAGGACAGAAAATCCGTACCTCGTGTCCAGTGTTGAAATAAGAATGAAATCTGAGGACCGACTCCGACTTCACAGATACTACATAAATGAGGGACGTGAATGAGTTTTCTGATTACTGACGCTGATTACTGTTTATTCTTGTTCTTAATTCACCTTGCGTGTTCTTGTATTATTTTAATGGTTGCGTATAAACTGAGTAATCTGACTGTCCGGTGCACTTCTGATAAATCTGATTGTTCTTTAAATGTTTACTGATTAGTATATATCCTGTATTCTGGTTACTGTGTATTATACTGTGTTCTAACATTTACAATATTACTATAAATAGTAACCTGTTATAGTTAGAAAGTTTCCAATAAAATAGAAAGTTCTTGAACTAGAAAGTTTTCCCAAAAGTTTCATGAATCATTAAATCATTTAAATAAAATCGAACATTTAATTACTAGTTAAATAAAATCGTCTCAACTTAATATACTAATTAAATTAATGAAAACATTTCTAATTTAATTAATCCATGATATATCTTAATTGATGAAAATGATTTAATATGAATTAAATAAAACCTTTACATTTTTTTATCGAACGTGTACCCGGAATTTCGAGCCATAAACCTTTCCAGAGACGCCCACATCTCGGGTCAACCAAAACCGAGCCCACACCGTGGTCCCCTGGCTGATGCCACCCAACAGCAGTCCCCACTGCTTTTATTTGTTCCCACTGTTCTTTGTTTATTCCCAGTGTTTGTTGTTGTACCTACTGTGTGGTGTTCTATTCCCACTGTTTATGTTATAATTCCCACTGTTTGCAATTCCAAACACCCCCTGCTGATGATGCAGACCCAAACGCACCCTTGTTGTACTACAGACCCAAACGCACCCTTCTGCTGGTGGTTTTCTACTGTTGTCTCCCTCACCAAACCACCATGCACTGGCGACTGGTCAAAATAATTCACACCGAGACCTTAAGGGTCTTGGTTCTCGTGAAACCCACACAAAAACGTGACCATAGTCTGTTTAATTACGTGTTTAGTGATTATAAATTACATGTTCTTGATGTAACCCCGTGACTGCGTGATTATTAAAAGAAAAGGGAAAAGGTGGAATACCTATGCTGCGTGATTAAGGAGTAGTAATCACACATTCAATTTCAAAGATCAAAAGCACAACCCGGCTTCCTTTCCTGCTCCATTTTCTGCCGACTGCTCTAACTCCCAAAACCATAATCCCGTTTTTTTTTTCTTTTTCTTATTTTTTTTACCAAATGTAGTCAGGGAATGGGGGGGTTACCCCGTTTGTTTTCTTTCTGAAAATGGGTTGGACCCAAAGTCCACTATCTCTTTCTTTTGTAATAACAAAAATGCAGCCCAAATTAAAAAAACAAACTATTTGTTTTCGCATTTATATATTTAACGCGACATTCGATTTAACTTTCGTGTTTACTCAAAACGTATAATATTTATTTTACAGTTTGGGTAGGGGTGTCGGGAGGGAGTGAGGCTATTCTTCATGCTGTGAATCGCTTCCTTGAGAGGTATGGTGATGATGTTGGTTTGTCGATGTTACTAGTGGATTTTAAAAATGCTTTCAATTTGGTAGATCGAGAGGTTATGTTGCGGGAGGTTCGTCTTCTTTGTCCCTCCATCTCGGCTTGGGTGGAGTTCTGTTATTCTAGCCCGTCAAGGTTATATTACGGGGAGCATGTATTAAGGTCATGTCAGGGGGTACAATAGGGTGACCCTCTTGGTCCGCTACTTTTTTCTCTTGTACTTCAGCCGTTGTTAGGTAAGATTCAGGACTCCTTCTCTCTTTCTTTACAGGCCTGGTATTTGGACGATGGTACTATTATTGGGGATACTTTGGTTGTGGGGAAAGTTTTGGAGTGTATCATGAAGGATGGCCCTGTGTATGGCTTGCATCTAAATATTGATAAGACTGAAGTTTTTTGGCCGACCGAGGATCCTCGCAGCAAGTTTGTTGGTGTGTTCCCAAATAATATTGCTCGACCTACGCGTGGTGTTAAGTTGCTTGGGGGGGGGGGGGGCCTGCGAGTGTAGACCTTGATTTTTGTAGTCAGCTTGTGTCAAAGCGTGTGGCTAAGACTATTGAGCTTATGGATGTTGTGGCCAAAATTAATGATCCTCAATGTGAGTTGCTGCTTCTTTGTTCTTGTGCCAGTATTTCCAAGTTATATTTTTCTATGCGTACATGTTCACCCTGTGCTTTTAAGTCTGCTCAAAGTTCTTTTGATATGGCACTCCGTTCTTCTTTGGAGCGTATTGTTATTGCTTCTGAACCGGGATTTGGTGATTGGCAGTGGAGACTTGCTACGTTTCCCTTTTCCTTTGGGGGGTTGGGTGTTTATTCTACGGGTGATGTATTGCATTATGCTTTTCTTGCCTCTCGGTTACAGTCAGCTGGTTTGCAGTCTAAGCTTCTTCAACACACTGATGTTAGATCTTATGGACTCCAGTTTGATGATGCATTAAGTGTGTTTAACTCGGTTATGGAGATTGATTTTCTAGGTAATCCGAGTGGAGTCGTTGCCCCCAAACTTATGAAGAAAATGGCAGATATATATTTTGCTCGGGTTACTAAGAATGCAGAATCCACTTTTGCTTTATCTGCTCGACAGATGGCTTTATGGGCATCTCAGAGGGAGGATCATACTTCGGATTGGCTTAGGACGGTTCCTATCTTGGGGTTGGGTCAAACTATGAATGGGAGGACTTATCGATGTGTTTTGTGTTATCGCTTAGGTATTCCTTTGTTCTCTGATTCGAAGCCCTGTTCAACTTGTTCGAGAGTGTTTGATGGAGATATATTTGGGGATCATGCGGTATCGTGTGCTGGTATCATTGAGATTGAGCATCGTCACAATTTGGTACGTGATACTCTAGCTGATATTTGCTATCGTTCAGGGATATCTGTCAGAAAGGAAGTTAATATCGGATTAGATGGAGGACTTGATAATGCCTTACGTCTGACAGATATTTTGTTTCATTCTTGGGATGATGGTAAAGATGTGTGTGTTGATCTGACCGGTTCTTCTCCCTTGACTCGTACGGGGATGAATGACTTTGTACCTGGTCGAGCTGTGATTGATGCTTCACAACGTAAACGATGCAAGTATTTGGCTAAGTGTGCATCTCTCGGATATGGGTTTCTTCCTTTCTCTTTCTCTTCTCTAGGTGAGTTACAGGAAGATGCAGTTGCGTTGCTGAAGCGGATCCAGAGATTTTCAAAGGCTCAAGATATTGGAGCACGTGCTGCTGTACATATTTTCCATAGAATAGGTTTTGCTATTGTTAAAGGGGTGGGAGCGCAGATAGTATCTCGATTCCCATCCAATTTGTTGTAAATCCCTTTTTGTTTCTAATAAAGTGATGGTTAAATAAAAATATAAAAAATATAAAAAATAAAATAAAAAAATAAATAATAATAAAAATAAGAGTTGTAATATTTGAATAGTTAATATTAATTATTTTTCTGAATAATTAATTACGTAACTTTTAATTAAAACTGAGACTGTGTAATATTTAATGTTCTTGGGTTTTAAACGCGGGTTTTACAATTCTTCCCCTCTAAAAAAATAATTCGTCCTCGAACTAAGGATGCGATAATGCTGCGGTTTTACAATTCTCCCTCTCTAAAAGGAAAATTCGTCCTCGAATTAAAGGAATTTTTTAAGCAGATGAAGTTTATATAAGCTGAAAGACACATAGACTGAAAGGACATGAAAGCTGAAAGACATATAAGCTGAAAGGATGATTTGGCCTTTAATAGGACCTATTGCTGCTGAAGGTATAAACGTGACATGACTGAAGTGAACATTGAACGTGACATGGCTGAAGAGGACATGGAACGTAACATGACTGAAAGAACTTAACTGGATTTATTGAAGGAAAAGGATGAGAGGTCCGGATGGACTCCTCCGTTTTGAGTGGCCTTCCACTCGAAACGATTCCTTCAAAGGTCTTAACATAATAAAAAAAAATCTTGGTCCTGATGATGCTGAATAGTTTCTGGTTCCATACTTAAGATGGATTCTCTGAATCTGACAGAATGAATAAGCTATAGCATGTATTATACATGAAACGGTACGTACAATTATCCTGAAAAGATAACATTTATATTTCTGGGCAAGCTGCTGAAAACATATAGGGACGAACTACGTGAACAATTGTGAACGTGCTACGTGAGCAATTCTGAACGTGGTTCGCGATTATATGAGGAACGCTGAGTATGAAGTACGAAAAAGCTTTTGAGTCATAGTCATAACTTTATAACGAAAACGATAAACAAGACTGTAACACCCTACTTTGACAAGTGAACCGTTACGTGATAATTATGGCGTGTCATTAAAACATGAAAGATAAATGTATTAAAAACATAAATGACCATAAAGGAAAATCGGAATCAAACATCGGTCCCCAAACATAACATGCATAAATAAAGAATGTAGAAAAATAACTAAACATTGTCCAAGCAAAGAATAAGTATATAAATGCATAAAGGAAATTAAGTCAAAGGGAGCCTTGATGAGACTGCAATTATACATAGTCTCATCGTCTAAATCGGGCTTAAAACGCTAAAAATATCATTAAAATACCCCAAAAATATGCTTGTGTTTGTTCATTGAGTATTTTAGGTACGGGTATCGTGAAATCAACAAAAGATCACAAGAATCAAGCAAAAACGAACACGGGAAACGAAGCCGCACAAAGAACCGGACCCGAATCATGATTTTCTATTGAAGTCCTTGAAGTTTGAAGATTTGGCAAGATTGGTCCCTCAACTATTGAAGACTTGTCATTTTATACCCTTGAAAAATCTCAAAATTTCATAAAGGTTCCTAAAATATCAAGTATGTACAAGACAAACCCTTGAAGAATGCATAATATGCACTTAAAGCCCTTGGAACAAGTTTACCAAACTTTTGGTGGCCAAAATAGGAAAATGCAAAGTTTGCTAACAAAGGGAAATGCATACTTGGCTGTTTAAATATGAAGTGACAAGCATTTGGGAGTTTAGGGACCTAATTTTCCAGACAGCCAAACTCACTATCACCAATCAGTTTGCCACATCACCACTCCCCTCCAATCATCAATCACCACCTCACCTCACATGCCACGTCCCCCCTCCACTAACCAGATTTGTTAATACTTAATTATTTGAAAAAGTATTAATTAATCATTTCCCACTTAACAAACCTAATATCCCCAAAACTGGATCGAAACCCCTGTTGTTCAGGCATAAACCCTAGATTACCAGGATTTTAATTAGGGCGATTTACACTAATTGCTTTGGAGGGTTTGGTCATTGGACATCTATAAAAATTCCCACATGCTAGAAAGTGACACCACTCCCCTCTTGTCCCCTACCCTGACCCGTCACTCTCACCAAAACCCAAAAAGACGACTAAATCTATGTTCAATACTCATTCCTTGATCACAAAGCATATTTGGACGCATGGGATCACTTCTCAATAGCTGTATCACAAGGACATTCACAAGATGGCAAGAAGACCAAGATTCAAACTTTTGACTGAAAGGGCTTTTTAGGAAATCAACTTATTAGGGTTTATCATTTGTAATATTTTATTTGCTTTCTAGAATGATCAACTAGCTAGTATAAAATGGGTGGGTTGTACCCATTTTAACTTTGTTCCAGTTTTTTTGTACCTTTTTATCAAAGTAATGAAAATGAAAAGATTTTAAATTGTGCAAAATACTGAGTTCCATTTTAATTGTTTTCTTAGTTTAATCTTACTTTTATGCAAGATAGTTTAAGTTTTATCAAGAAAGGAATTTGGTTCAAAAATTTTTTGGCAAGAACATTTTTATACACGAATTTTGAATCTAAATCCAAAGGGAAGTGAAAGTGGAAATTTGGATTTGGATTTGAAATAGTGTTTCTGTTTTATTTAGTTACCATCTTAGGTCAAAAGTTTTCAAGGTTTGTTCAAAAAAAATTGTTTCCCCGGCAGCGGCGCCAAATTTGATGTAGTATTTTTGTACTTCTTATTTTAGGAAAAACAAGAAAATACAAGTCGTCAAGTATTAATCGATACGATTTAGGAAAATCGTAAAGATTGACAAACGAGTTCGTTCTCAGCGGAGGTGTATGTTGCGTATGTCAATTATATAAAATCAATGCTTGGATTAGTGTCGTTTTTGTGTTGAGAAAGAGAGAAAAATAAAGACGATGTACGCTAAAAACTACTCTACATAATTTAATCCAGTAAATATGTTATACAAAGGTTGATACAAGTGTTAGCACAAAATCTTCCCATTTGTCCAGGTGTCTACCTCAATTCTATGTAAAAAATGCACGTGTCCTCCAAATATGATTTTTCTCTCATGTATCAAAGTGACATATCAAAACCACTAAACAATCTCTTGGATATTTTTTTATCAGGTAATAAAGCCTTATTAGTAATCTGTGCTTAATTTATGTTTAATTTCAAACTTTGATTCCAGATGTGGGTTTTTTATTTTCGTAGTTTGTTTGATGAATTATGTTTTATGTGTTAATTGTGAATTTTTTTCCGGGTAAAGTTAATTGTGATGTTTAGTATTTATGAGTTATGTGTTAATTTAGTATCTATCACAATTTTTTTTGTTTCAAATATTGATATGGGTTTTTTTTACCTAATGGAATGGCTCATGTGGTTAAAAGGCAATCTGCATTTGCTACCGCAACACCAAATCTGTATACGTTGTTATACGTGGACTATACCTTTTGAGGTTGATTTGTGATGGTTATAGATGTACCTAACTAGAGTACAAGTGTGTTATTAGTGTTAGATTTTTCTGAGGATATCCTCATGGTCATTATTGAAACAAAATATTGGTTAATAAGTTACTGCAGCTAAATGTGTATTTAAAGGTATAGAATGATTGGAGTAGCGTTTTTTTTAATTGGTCAAACAAAGTTCATTTTAGAATGCTTGATCTGTTGCTTTGTCTCTGTTGTTTTTGCAGCCAGATACCAATTGAGACTTTGTTTGTTTTTTCAAGTTGCGTAGGCATATGTTACAAACCCTGAAGGAACACAAGCCTTAAATAAGTCACTGCCTTCAAGCACCGATTCAGAAGGCATTGATATAGAGGCATATATCACACTTGACCCAAATTTGTATGCACTCAGTTAGAAAGTACTCCCCTCTCTGCTCATTTTTCCCAGTAAATTTTGTAAAAAAAGATATGCCGTCCTTTGATCAAGTGTGTGGAACAATGGGAGTTTGTACTTATGGATTTATTTGCTTTGTTTGTTAGGTGATGGCTAACAAAAATCGATTGCAATAAAAGAAGGTTATGGTGCTGTTCTGCACGACGGATAGATAACATAGAAAATGAAAAAAAACCAATCAAGTGCCAACTATAGGATATACGAGACACGCTGGCTTTCAATATCTCACTATTCGATATGACAATGCATCATGTATGAATTTTTACCGCACAATTTGTTTGACATTATTTTTTCATTTTCATATACCTTTTGACCAACAAATCCACCATGTGCAGTCGAATTGCAACTAGTAATAAGAGCCTCTACAACCCAATGAATGTGGTGAAAACGTGGCTAGGCTGTTCTGCCCTACCAACCCAAATTAATATCCTTAGAGGCCGTTCACCGCTTTCATAAGTTGTTTCAGGGAATTATAAAGCTAAAAAAGGAAACAGTCAACACACACTAATATGCTTTTCTTAGTATCTAAGTTCCAAAACAATGTGGCTATTTTTTTAGCTATAGATAAATGCAAGGGGGAAAATGGTCATTTCTCTCTCTACATCATCTTCCCCAATTATCTTACTCTTTCATCTTCAACACCATCACCTACCCATCATCACCATCATCAATTACTCTAAATAATTATCATAAAAATCCACAAACAACTTCAAATCAAATCTCAACAAAAAAAATTAAATTTAAAATATCTCTACAGACAAATAAAATAACTAAGGGGCCGTTTGGTTCAAGATTTTAAAATTCTGGAATTCTAATGTCTAGTAAATTAAAATTACCAAGAATTTAAAATTCTAGAATTTAAAATGCCTAATCCTGTTTGGTTGACAGAAATTTATAATATTTTGAACTCTTGAATTTGTATTAACACAATTAACGAATAAATATTTTTTATAAATTTTTTATTGAAAAATTAAAAATCGAATTTTAACTTTTTATGTATATTTTATAAAAAAAATTATATGGTCTTTTTATAAAGTTTTTAAAAAAAAATTATATAAATTTTATAAAAAAATTATATAAATTTTATAAAAAAATTCTAAAAAATTTATAAAAAATTTATATAAAGTTTGTAAAATTTTATATAAATTTTATAAAAAATTCAATAAACTTTATAAAAACTTATATAAATTATTTTAAAAAAATTTATAAATTTTATAAAAAATTTCAATAATTATTTTTATAGAATTTATATAAATTTGGTAAAAAATTCATATAAATTTTATTAAAAATTTCTATAAATTTTAAAAACTATCACTTAAAAGATGGACATTGTTCATTTGAAAATTAATTAATAAAAAGGGTTACACACCTTTCGGTTTAGTATAAAAAACCAAAATCAATTTAATCTTGTAAAAATTTGATTAACAAAAAGGGCTCAATTTGGTACCAAGCCACACTAACCAGAACCTCTATAGTTGTCGCACCCTGCACTTCAAATAAAATAAATAAACACTAACCAAAACCTCTTTTATGTGGGTGAATTTGCATTTTTATCAGATCCGAATTCATGTATTTTTAGCTTTTAAAATAAGCTTGTGGTAAACTATTTATTAGATTTTCTTTTTTAGTATAGATATGTAGTTCTCGTGTGGTGTTAGATGGTTGAAAATCTCGTCGGAAAAAATCCTATTTACTTTTGGATTTGAAGTGGGCAAAAATTGTTGAGAGCGGTGGTGGACGGTCGGAGTGGTTGAATGGTTGGTGATGAATGAGATATTGATCCTTCTAATGTTTTGATATTTATTTTTTTTGCTAGAAGATGTGGTTCTGAGTTTGACTTGTTATGGGTATGAGTTAAATTTGTACAAAATATCAGGGTGGTGGTGGTCGGATTTTGTTGATCAACGAGATAGAGGGAGACAGTGGTGGTAGTGTGAAGATGGTAGAAAAGAGAGAGAGAGAAATGACTGGAAAAGATATAAAGAAGGTGTTAGGTTGGGATGTATGTGGGATAGTTGATTAGTTGAGTTAAGCCAGTTGGTTCATATTTTATTAGATTGATTTTGTTCATTCATATTTTTATATAACAAACTTTTGTAACAAATTATTAAACTACACTTTTATTTTGAAATTAAAATATTTATTTATTATTTTATGTTTTAATTTCACGGTATTTTTTTAAAAGTTTTGTGCGATATATTTTTATTAAAGTTTAGTTTTATTGGATTTATTTATTTTAATTCAATTTTTTTACAAATTTAACTTAGAATTGAACGCGAACTTGATGGATAAAAATATACTCATATTCAAGTTGATTTGAACTCGAATCAATTTGAACTCAGAATCCCGCATTTAAATAGAATCGGATTTGTGTATGGATCTTTTAGTCTTGACCGATTTTAATCCGATCCAATTAATACCCATACTTATAAGCCATAATGGATTATCTGTAGGTGACTTCAGCGGTGAAATTATCTAACGTAAGATAAATTATACTTAAATGCTCGCAAGTCTCTAGTGAGGAATTTCAAGAATTAGAACTTCTTTTGTTTATCGTTAATTCTTATTTTTCTTTCCTCGTTTTTTAACACATTGGTTTAAATATCAAAACTCTTTTGATTATTTAAGTATAACATATGACATCATAACTATATAACAATCATCATTTTTGCTTTCACTCACATTATCAACAGTAACCGACTTTTAATATTTGTTTATTGTTATGAATAGTAACTATATAATAATTAATTCATACAAAGGTTGATACAAGTGTTAGCACAAAATCTTCCCATCTGTCCAGGTGTCTACCTCCATTCTATGTAAAAAATGCACGTGTCCTCCAAATATGATTCTTCTCTCATGTATCAAAGTGACATACACTATGACTTTACGAACATAAAAATATCAATATTTTGATAATGGATTATTATAAATAAAAAAGGGATTAACATCACTGCCAACTGCAACTATCATCTCTGCAACAAAGAGTAAAATATATTTCATATTTACATTTAGTACCCGTTAAATATAATATTAAACTATCAGCCCTCATTTAAGCTTTACAGCAGCTATCAGTCCCTGTAGTTGGCAGCAGAGATGATTTCTGCATAAAAATAAGAGCTCCGTGTAACAGATTTCCACAACCACAAACAACAGTTTGTCATCACCACTCACCAGCAGTGATTCGTGAGCCATCCAATCCACATATCCAAACCACTAAACAATCTCTTAGATATTTTTTTATTAGGTAATAAAGCCTTATTAGTGATCTGTGCTCAATTTATGTTTAATTTCAAACTTTGATTCCTGATGTGATTTTTTATTTTCGTAGTTTGTTTGATGAATTATGTTTTATGTGTTAATTGTGAATTTTTTTCGGGTAAAGTTAATTGTGATGTTTAGAACTTATGTGTTAATTTAGTATCTATCACAATTTTTTTTGTTTCAAATACTGATATGTGTTGGATGGTAAACTTGATTTAGTCCGATAAAGATCAAAATATACATAAAAGCCCGAGCCTACAATGAGAAAGCTTCTAGAAACTCATAGAATTCTCATAGAAAATATCTTTATGAAATATCTAGAATAGTACTAGAAATATCTAGTTAGAGTTATCTAGAAAAAATATATAGAGAAGGATGAGGATGTGTTTAGAATAATCTAGATCGTAGTAGAATATCCATGGAAATGTCTTGTCTCTAGAACGTTCTATGGACTAGTATAAATAGAAGGTGTTTGTAAGCATTTGTAAGTAGCATCCGAAAAGTACCAAGAAACGTTTCAAGAAATAAAAGTTACTTTCCATAAAATCTTATCTCTTCCTCTTCCTCTAGTATTAGCCTAAAAGGCCCCGTGTGTTTCCCAACACACTGGTATCAGAGCTTAAAAGGTTCTAGCTGCGCTGAAGATCAAGATGTCGAGTTTAATGAACTTGTTCCAATTTCCTCGTCTCACCAAAGATAACTATGGTAGTTGGTGTATTTGAATGAAGGCGTTACTTGGCTCACATGATGTGTCGGAGATAGTCGAGAAAGGGATTGAGAAGGTTGAAGATGAAAACTCGTTGAGTGCTGCCCAAAGGGTAGATCTATAGAAGACGAGAAAGAAGGATCAAAGTTCTCTAACTCTCATCTATCAATGTCTTGATGATGTGATGTTTGAGAAAGTTGCAAATGCAACCACTTCTTAGGAAGCGTGTGAGATCCTTCAAAATGCTTTCAAAGGAATCGATAAAGTGAAGAAGGTACGTCTTCAAACTCTTAGAGGAGAGTTTAAAAAACTCCAAATGGAGGAATCCGAAACCATTTCGGATTATTTCACTCGTGTCTTGACCATTTCAAATGAAATAAAGAGAAATGGTGAAAGCTTGACTGACACAAGGGTGATAGAAAAGATTCTTCGCTCTTTGCCACCAAGCTTTGATTACATTGTTGTGGCCATAGAGGATTCAAAAGACATCGACTCTATGACCGTCAATTAACTCATGGGATCTTTACAAGCCCATGAAGAGAAGTTGAAGAAAAGAAGGGGGAAATATACCTTAGAGCAAGCTCAATACTCAAAGGTCTCTTTCAAAGAAAGATAAAAAAGCTTTTTACATGGACGCGAGCTAGGACGAGGACGCGGTACTTTTCGAGGTCGTGGTGGTTTCCAAGGTCGAGGACGAGGACGAGGAAGAGAAGATGTTAATAAAGAAGATGAGATCCATTGGTCTCCAAATAGGAGAGGTCGTGGAAGAGGCTACCAATCTCAAAGAGGAGGTAAGTCTCAAATACAATGTTATAATTGTCGAAAATTTGGCCATTATGCTAGCGAGTGTTCTAGCTCAAGACAAGTGTAGGAAAAGGCCAATCTTGTGGAGGTAGAAGGCGAAGATGATCTTACTTTGCTAATGGCGATCAAGAAGAGAGGACAAAGCCATGGCATATAGATTCTGCTGCCAGTAACCATATGACGGGTGAAGAAGACTTGTTCGTGGAGATGGAGCAAAGTAAAGTGAACGTCACCTTCGGAGATGAGTCAAAGGCACCGGTGAAAGGAAAAGGTAAAATACTTATCTGAGCTAAAGATGGAAGTCACCAATATATTTCGAATGTATACAATGTGCCCAACCTTAAAAGTAACATTTTAAGCGTGGGACAACTCTTGGAGAAAAACTACGATATTCAATTCAAAGATCGTAATGCCAAGAAATCATGAAGGAACGCTCATAGCAAAAGTGCCTATGACTAAAAACCGAATGTTCATCTTGAACATTCAACATGATGAAGCTAAGTGCTTAAAGAGCTGTTTGAAGGACCAGTCATGGCTTTGGCACAGGAGGTATGGGAATTTAAACTTTGGTGACTTAAAGTTGTTATCTTCTAAGCCAATGGTGAAAGGGTTAGATCAAATTGATCATTCCAATCAAGTATGTGAAGGATGTATTATTGGGAAGAATGCAAGAAGTCCGTTTCCAAAGGAAGCGACTTTAAGAGCTAAGGAGCCTCTACAACTAATTCACACGGATTTGTGCGGTCCCATTACTCCACCTTCTCATGGTATGAATCTCTACTTTATGCTTTTTATTGATGATTATTCTAGAAAGACTTGGGTTTATTTTTTAAAAGAAAAATCCCAAGCCTTTGAAGCGTTTAAGAAATTTAAAGCTATGGTTGAAAAGGAGAAGGGTTTAAAAATTAAATCCATGAGATCGGATAGAGGTGGAGAATTTTTGTCAAAGGAATTTGATAAATTTTGTGAGGATAATAGGATCCGGAGATTTCTAACGGCTCCTTACTCCCCACAACAAAATGGAGTGGTGGAGAGAAAGAATAGAACCATTCTCAACATGGTCCGAAGCATGTTGAAAAGTAAGAAGATGCCAAAGGAGTTTTGGGCCGAAGCGGTTGATTGCATGGTGTATCTATTGAACCGGTGTCCGTCGAAGAGTTTAGAAAACAAGACACCACAAGAAGCATGGGATGGGATGAAGCCTATAGTCTCTCATCTAAGGATATTCGGGAGCATAGCGTATGTTCACATTCCGAGCCAAAGGCGAATCAAGCTTGATGATAGAAGCGAGAAGCATGTGTTCGTGGGTTATGACAAGCAGTCCAAAGGATACAAGCTCTATAACCCGATCACAAGGAAGGTGGAAGTGAGCAGATACGTGGAGTTCGATGAAGAGGGATCATGGGATTGGAGTATTAAGGAAAATGAAAGATATCATTTTCTTCCTATGACTGACGATGAAGAGGAGACAGGTGAATCAAGAGAAGAAGTCGAACAACCTGAAAGTCCAAATCCAACTCTAACCCAAGAATCACCTTCAATTTTAAGTGAAAGAGAACCAAAGACTAGAAGTCTTTTGGAGCTTTACAAGGCAACTGATGAGATACACTTACTTTGTTTATATGCTGAGTTTGAACCTTTAGCTTTTGTGGAGGCTATGAAAGGTAGGAAACGAAGACAAGAAATGGACAAGGAGATACACTCAAAGAAGAATACGCAGTCTTTTGGAGCTTTACAAGGCAACTGATGAGATACACTTACTTTGTTTATATGCTGAGTTTGAACCTTTAGCTTTTGTGGAGGCTATGAAAGGTAGGAAACGAAGACAAGCAATGGACAAGGAAATACACTCAAAGAAGAATACGCGGGAGTTGCGAAACCTTCTAATAGGCCAAAATGCTAGTGGAGTCAAGTGGGTATACAAGAAAAATAAAACCGCCAAAAGCGAAGTGGAGAAGTACAAGGCAAGACATGTGGCCAAAGGCTACAAGAAGAAGCATGTGATTGAGTTAATGAATAACCGAGTAGACCTTAATCGGTTTATTAGGCTAAGTGTCCACGAGTCTCATTACTTGAGATTTTAAATTGTGGAGGACGAGAAATGATAGAGTCAATTATAAGTCGGTATTCTTGCATAAGCTCACTTGGTGTAATTATTTGCCTATTCTCCCATCACTTGCTAAAATTTATCTGCAATAAGTAAGGTCGTACGATTTGAAAAGTTACTTAGCTTCTAGCCCAAGATCGTTTAAAAGTTGCTCGGTAATGACGAGAGTTCATAGCCAAGGCATAACTTATGAAGCGGGGCGCGAAGATTGGCGAGTCCGAAAAGGCCCTAACAAGGCATGAGGATTCAATTTTATTGCTGAAGATCCAAAAGTGATGTGAAAAGCATTATTCCCAAAGTCAATATGAAGGATCAAGACTCACGACGAAAAGCAATCAACTCCCACAAAGATGATGGAGAAGTCTATCCGAAAAGACCCTAACAAGGTATGAGGATAAATAGATCCAAGTCCGAAAAGGAGGCGGATCGTTGTATCTCAAAATCCCAAATAGATATTGAAGAAATAATCATGAAGTCGTGGTCAACAAAGTTGGAGTACCCCTCAAAAGTCTCCAAAGTGAAGAAACTCTATTATGATGAGAAGACCATTATCTCAAGAACGTCTCTCAAGATATGAAGTATGAAGTACATGCCAAATATCGGCCCGAGAAAGGTCTCAAATCGCGAACCGAGTTATGCCAAGATATGAACTTTTTGATATCCCGAGAAGCAGTTTTAAGAGATTTTGTCCTTTAGCTAACTATTGATCAAATCGTCCTACTTTGCTTTCAGCCTAAATAAACTATCGAAATAAGTCCAAAAATGCATCTTCATGATCATTCTAAGACAAAAATAAAATATAAGAGATACACTTAGGAATAAGGGAGTTTAAGCATTTAATTAAGCCATGTGTGTAAGTGTTTGAATTGCTAACTTATAATAACAATGATCTCGTTTTTAAGCTTAGTTTGGGGAACGTGAAACTTGAGGGTGATAAATCTTCACAGCACCAAAGCCCTAATGTAAGTCCTTGATCCCTTTACAAGTTATTTCCATGTAGCTATTTTCAAGTGAAAATGGTTTTCTATCCTTTTGTTTCCTTTAAAGTTTTAATTCCTTTTAGTACTTTAATTTTTGTTTAGTAGTATTTGAATAAGGCCAAGGTTGATTAATTATGAGAAAAGTGTAAAATTGCTTTATCACTAAGCATTGCATGAGGGCATGGCAATGGTTAAGTGTAGGGGATTTGATAGGTGTGTAAACACCCATCCTTTTACCACTTAATTCTGGCTAAAACGAGACCAAAACACGTATTTAATATCATTTGTTTGGAATTATGCGTGGTTTTTGTGTTTATTGTGTTTTCAGAGCCAACCAGATGGATAATGGAGAAAACATGGGATTGCACGAGATTTATCGAAGAAAAAGACTCAAGATGAAGTCTATTGTCAAAGAGATGCAAAAGATTTGAAGTCACTGGGCCTATTCGAAGATTTATCGAAGAAAAGGACCAAAGATGGAAGATTTACAAAAGTCGAAGAAACTCAAGTCTATTAAACGAAGAAATTAAAAGACGAGTTGAATTTAATCGACGACAAATCCCGAATCAGAATCGAAAACGTCAACTTTTCTGAAAAGACGAGAAGACAAGAAGAACGGGAGAAAGCCCACTCACCAACCAAAGGGAACACCTATATTTAGGGTTCCCCTCACACATTTAGTTAGTTTTTAGTTTTCTTTCCCCACTTTTTTTTTCTCCTTTCTGTTTTGTAGGATCACCATCACCACTAGGGTGTTTGGTGATTTTAATCTTTGTTCTTCTCAATCTTGTAATTTTAATTCTTGTTTTGTGATTGTTAAAACATTAAATCTTTAATACAAGTTCTTGTTAATCTTTCCAATTCATCTTGTTCATCATCATCTTTCATTTCAAGTTTTTAAGTTTTTATTTGATTGATTTAATCTTCAAAAGTTGTTGGGTTTTATGTTTTTGTTGATGGGATTTGTAGTTTATGGTTAGTAGATGCTTAGTGATTAGTCTATTTAAGTTTTTTGGTGAAAAACTTGGTGATTTTTGGATTAAAATCGTGTTTCCTTGTTCTTCGGGTAGTTACTGTATCTGAGATTCCCAGGTTCCGAATGAACTGAAAAGTTCCGGATGAGCATAATCTTCCGGATGAACACTAAGTTCCGGATGAACTAGAAAGTTCCGAATGAATGTTATTTAAAAAGTTCCGAGTGAGTTTTTAAGTTCCGAATAAGTTTCCTTTTAGAAAGTTCCGAACGAACAGAAAGTTCCGGATGAATCCAATCTTCCGAATGAACTGAAGTTCCGGATGAGTCTTAAGTTCCGAATGAGTACAAGTTCCGAATGAAGCAAAACTTCCGGATGAACCTAAAGTTCCGAATGAAGCAAAACTTCCGGATGAACCAAAGTTCCGAGCTAAGTTCCGGGTGAAAGTTCCGCATAAAGATCCGAGCCAAACTTCCGAACAAAGTCCCGAATCAAGGGGTTCCGAGTGAAAAGTTCCGGATGAGCAAAGTTCCAAATCAAGGTTAAAACTTCCGAATCAAGTTTCTTTTGAGCATTTTAAAGGTTTACTTACTGTTTCTTTACTGTTCCTTTATTTCATATTTTTATTTTAACTGTGATTTTAATTTTAATTTTAATTTTAATTTTAATTTTAATTCAAGTTTTATTAATTTAATTACTTTTAAATTTTAGTTTACATTTTAGAGCATTTGTCATTTAGTAGTTTAAAAATCCAAACACCCTATTTGTCACCAAAAACAAATCTTCCCACTTAGAGCTGAGATCAATTCGAGAAGATATCGAGACTTGAACTTTAATTTTTATACGGGGTGTCAAAAGCCTTGTATCAAATGGCGCCGCTGCCGGCTCTTCTCGTTAAGATCAAAAGTTTTTTGTGAGAATTGTATTTTGGGATCCGTTCCCCGTGAACGTTACTTTTTCACAAAAAAAAAAAAAATTCAAAAATCCTAAAAAATATAAAATTTTCAAAAATACAAAAAAAAAATAGAAAAACCATAAAAACCAAAAATATTTTTGCTTTGTTTTTGCCTTGTTAGTTCTTTTGCAGGTGTATGCGTACTCGTTCAACGTCTTATTCAGAGCCCGAGACTCTTGAACATTTAGACATGGCCGGTGTACACAACAACAACAATAATAATCCACCCCCCCAAAATAACAACAACAATAATAACCCACCCCACCAAAACATGAATAATCCACCTTTACCCGACTTACGCACCATGGAGGAGCTATGCCAACCCACCATGAACGGACGTGGAGGCCCGATTGCACCAATGCATGTCACGGCTCAGGAGTTTTCGTTGAAGCATCACATGATCCAGCAAGTACAAACGAATCCATTTCGCGGAATTCCAGATGATGATGCCAACAAACACCTCGACAAATTCATAACCATTACCCAAAGCATGAAATCCCCAGGAGTTTCTATGGATGACCTTCGCCTCCAACTCTTTCCTCACTCGCTTTCTCACCATGCCGAAAAATGGTTTGACCGTCTTCCTAAGAATTCTATTCATACGTGGAACGACATGACTCAACGCTTTTTATCGCGCTACTTCCCACCATCCATGGTCACTAACCTTCGTAACCAAATCAGTGGATTTATGCAAGAGAATGATGAATCGCTTTTTGATGCTTGGGAACGCTACAATGATTTGATCGACCGCTTTACTAATCACAATATGCTCCCCGTCACTCTCATTGACACCTTCTACAATGGTCTCACTTTTCGTGATCGTGACACGATCAATGCCGCCGCCGGTGGTACTTTTATGAAAAGGAGACCGGAGGAGTGTCGAGAGTTGATTGAAAACATGACTACTCACCACAAGAATTGGGATTCATCCGCATCCTCAAGATCTAATCAGAGAGTCAATGTTTCTTCTACTACCTCCAATCCCGAGATATCCGAACTTACCCGACAAATCGCAATGATGCACAAAGATTTCATGAACATAGCCACAAACAACTTTCAACAAGCTAAAGTCGTTGCTATTTCTTGTGACACATGTGGTGGTTCTCATTCTTACAATGAGTGTCCTTCTACCCAAGGCAATTATTCTGAAAACGTTAACGCAGCTTATGGCACTTATCCCACGAGAGACTATCAAGCCCGCCCTCAAGGAGACCGTGGCTTGCTAAGTTATCGTTCCAACAATTACCTTGCTCCTCCCGGTTTCCCTCCTGCAAACCAAAACCCACAACAAAGCTATAACCGAAACAACCAATCCCAACCTCGTGCCAACAATCAATATCAATCCCAACGAAACCCATACCCAACTCAAGGAAATTCTCAAGCTTACCAAGCTCCACCTCTCAATCAACCGATAGCAGTGAATCCCGACGTCGAGTCGTTCATGAAGACTAATCGTGAGATGGTAACGAATCTTCAGAGTCAATTCGTCAATTTGAAGAATGACATGGTGAAACAAGGGAGCGATATTCGAGCCGAGCTAAGGAATGATATGGCCAAACACAGCGATGCAATTAATGCCAACATGCAAAACTCTTTTAATAATCAAGCTGTTCACCTTCGTGATATGATTGGTTCGCTCATCTAAGGTAATCAACCCTATTCTTCGGGTACTCTTCCGAGTAATACCGTTGCGAATCCAAGAGGGGAGATGAAAGCAATCACCACTCGTAGTGGAAAAGGTTCTATGGAACCCGAGCTTCCTACACCTCCACCCGTGATTGTGAACATGGAAAAAGAGCAACTTTCCTCACCTTCTATCCCCATTTCCCCACCACCCATGGTTGTGAGTGATCCTATTCCCCTTAAGCCTTCTTCTTCATCCAATATACCTTATCCTTCAAGGTTGAGGAAAGAGAAGCAAAAGAGCAAGAATGATATTCAGGTTTCAAACTTTCTAAAAATGTTTAAACAATTGAATTTTAACATCTCCTTTGCCGAGGCTCTCGCTCACATGCCAAAATACGCTAAGATGTTTAAAGATCTTCTAAGTGATAAGGAAAAGCTTCTTGACATTGCTCAGACCCAACTTAATGAGAACTGCTCCGCAGTGCTCTTAAGGAAATTGCCCATTAAACTTGGTGATCCGGATCGCTTCTTGATACCGTGCAACTTCTCGGGAGTAGAGAATTGCATGGCCCTAGCCGATCTAGGTGCCAGTATAAACTTAATTGTCACACCCCACCATGGCGGAATATGGGGCGCGACGTATGGATATCATCACAACATGGCGTGTCTATAGAGATAACTATATGAAATAAGAAATATCATAAAATGGTGACACAAAAGTCATGACAATATCTCATCAAATGCAGGTGTCTGGGTAAGTAGGTAACAGTCCTACCTCTTACCCAAGACAAACAAGTAACATAATCAAAACAAACATATGTGTGCCACAGTATCACTTATTAAAATGAACAGACAAACAAAACTAAGAAGGAAACGGGGATATCCTTCTATATGCATTCCTACTCTCTCCAAGTACTAGCCACTTAAGTTCTCATGCTTAACCACGTTATCACCTGAAAGAGACACTAAAACACGTCAACATAAAGTTGGTGAGAGTCATAGGTTTAGACTCTAACGCTAAATCAGTTACAAGCTGTGAATAACAATCATCAACAAAAGAACATATGGACAATGTGTTACAAATATGCAATAACAACTATCAATCAAGATTAATCATACCAAACCAATCCAAGGCTCCTACCTTGCCAAACAACATCATGGTACCATAGATGATCACACTATGTACCTATCCCAAGGCCACTACCTTGGCAAACCACAAGGCCCCTACCTTGTCAAACCACAATAACTGAGACGACACGTGTCCCCCGATCCAAATCATACACAATCAAGAATCACATAGCAGTTAATCACACAATGTACACACAAGTCCATCTCAAATCACAAAAACATTCACAGCATCAATTTAGAAAATAACTCAACACAATGTCTCTTCCATCCCATCTGGAAGTCAAAATAAATAATAAACACGGGACTATGAAACTCACCTGATAGCTTCTTCACAAGTCCTCGCACTAGCAACAAGCTAACAAACCAAAAACACGAAATCAATACACGAACCTATCACTAAGATGGCTCGTCAACCTATGATGGACATCTAGTCTATTCCCATATAAAAACCTCATTGATAAGCTCTAACCATCCCATTACCCTTCCTTAACAAGTCCTTAACTTGGTTAAGTTTAATAACTATCTCGTTCATATTTTACACAAAACAGTCTCAGTTTTTAGGTCTCAAAACTTTAAGTCAAACGTCCACATAAATATACCTATGGTTTCTGTAAAAGGAATATTCATACTTTTACATATGTTAGCTAAAACCTCCCACTTTCCCTAACCTTAAAGCTACTGTTAAGGCCCCGATATATGTGTATATATTGATACCTATCCAGAATTTACTGATTTTAAACGTATGAAAAGTTTGTTACCATTAGAGGGTTTTACCCTAAACCAAAACTTTAGCCCAAGTGCAGATACTTGCTACAATATATAAACCATCTCTCATGTTCGTGAGAAGATCCCAATGCAACCCTAAGTACCCCAAACAACCTAAAACTTAAAAAGAAAACAGGCTGACTTCAAAACTGTATTGACCTCCGACTGTTGTAACCTGTTTTTGACCCACTTCCCAACCTCCAATTTAGTTCTAGTTTCTTGCATTAGAAAGCCACTTCAATTAACTTTTCAGGGATACTTGGATCGCATCTTGAATATTCCTAGAACTCCCGATATGATCAAAACAAATGACTCAAAATTCTGCCCAGTTTTTAAAAACGCGTTTAACAAAATCAACCTCATTAATTAACCCTAATCCCTCTAATTACAAGCCCCTAATTTATGTAATCATTATGAACTCATTATTATAACATTAATTTACTGTTCTTAAATTAAACCCTAACCTAAATCCATCATATGATCATAGAAACATTAAAAACATTTAATATGAAAAGGGTTAAGAAGGTTTTACCTTTGAATTAATAGAAGATGAAGAAAACCTAATTTTTGAAGAACCCTAATTGGCCACCATTGATGATTTCGGCTAGAAGATGTTATGGAGGTTAAAAACCTGATTATTATGGTTATGAGTTGGGTTTGGTTAAGTCCTAAAGGCCCCTTAATCCCATTACAAGTCCATTGGGCCTGTTTTGGGCTTTTCCCTTCTTTCTTTCTTCTTTGGTGCATCTAAACCGACCCAAACACCCCTAAATTCGTTTTTTTTGTTATTTAATATTATGTTATTAATATTACTTTAATTTTCCTTAATTTATTTCAGCTCCTAAAGCTTCCAAAACCACAAAACCGTAAAACTAGTCAAATTTACGCGTTTTACCGTAAAAGACGTAACATATACACTTTTAAAAAAAATCTCAAATTTTGAAATAAACTTTATAACTAAGTCCTAAATGACTTAAAACCATCCCGAAAAATATTCATATGACTAATTACCTCATCCGCGATCTCTAAATGCTAAATCGTAAATCGTAAAAATACGATTTTCTATAATACATATACGTATACTTAGAACCACCAAATAACACCATCTCACTTCATAGTCACTACCATGTGAACTCATGAACATGAAATCATCACACATCGTTTCATTCACAAGGTACCCCGTACCGGAAACGATATCCAAACCACAATCTATACACACCAATAAGCACATAAACACGTAAAGACACGCAACTAGCAAAAAATAAAACTAAGTGACGAACCTCAAAACCAGGGTTGTCACATCACTCCCTCCTAATAGAAATATCGTCCCGAGATTTACTCCTTAGGATCAAACACACAGACAACAAATCACACGAGGATACTTGTTCTAAAAGAACTCCTCTCATTTCCACGTGAACTTTAGTTCAAGTTTCAAAATACCACATATACAAACCAAAAACAATTAAACTCATTGCCAAACTCTTGACCTCACAGTCACTAAATCTCCTAGATGACTCTTTGATAAAACAAAAACTCTCATTAACACAAGTCCCGAATAACCGTACATGCAAAATGCATTCTCAAATAACCTTTACCAATCTCAATACATGAAATGTATCATGTATACAACTCATTTCCCCCAGGAAATTCTATGCTCATAAGCTAATGGTCCGATCTTTCTAAAGATCATAAATAGACCTACAAAACTCTACATCAACTCTTCCATTTTACCAAAACATACCACCCATTACTATGGGTGAAACTCCCTACATAACTTTGTCACTAACTCTATTGGTTTCCTCCTTTTCTACATAGCATCCCTTGTTGCTCTCATCCTTTCCACAACCATCATTACCACATTAGTAGCCTCTTTTACCAATTCTAGTCCACAATAGGGGCAACTCACCTTATCCTTTCATATAGTGCCTCAAATTGCATTTATCGACTTTTAGTATGATAACTATCATTATATGAAAACTCAGCTATCGCTAACGAGTTTCCTAACTACCTCTAAATCAATCAGTATAGGTCAGTGCCATTTCCTTTTCCACACTACGACAGTATTAGCCTGCTTGTGCTTTATTCTACTCATTAAGCTCTACCAAAGTTTTACCTTCGGTTCCTATCTCGACCTATTTCATTCATGCTTCGCTTCTATACACACTTCCTTCTTCTTCTTCAACTCCTACCATACATCACGATTTGATGCTTCCCATCGTTTCTTCCCTTGCCATAATCCTTCATAAGGCATTCCATACATATTAGGCTAACTTTTACGCAAAATCCTCTATTCCATCACATCCGTACGCAATCCTTCCAACTTCTCAACTACGTGACTTTTCATTCCTCTTGAAATATGAGATGAATTAGTTAGTCTATCGTCTATCACCCAACTCTCGTCGTACTTATTCCTCCACCGCATTATGTATCCCTTTCACCAACTTCGTCCTTACATCGCCCTTTCTAAGCTACTCCTATCTATGTAGGATGTATAGTCTATGTCCCTTTTCTCCATATGATCATCCAAGCCACACAACTTACAGGTTGACGCGTTCTCCGCTTTAGACAACTCAACCCGTGCAACCTACACCCTTCATCCAAATCACCCTAATACGTCATCCATATTGTTCCAGTTCGTCTCTGCTTCACTTTATTCTTCTTATTCCATGTCTCATCAACCATACTTGCCTTTCCCAGATGGTACTTGGCCTTGCAGTTTTCTTTCATCACTTAAATCCACCCATCACCTTTGCCAAAAGTTCAATCAAGATGATTGAATATGTGTTGGAGACGTTCATGATCCGTATAGATCATTCTCCATGTCTTGTACACCAAATGCCTCTAGCATTCTAGGCAGATATAACAATCCAGCCCCACTAACTAAGTCCATCTAGTTCTTCCAAATCTTCAGTTCCTGCAACGTATAAGCGATCGCCTTTCTTTGTCGTCCTCGTACGCGTCCAAATCCTTGCTCCACGTATCGTCATGCTTCGCGAATTCATCCGGTCCTTCTGATAATGCCAAGATCGGCTCATTATCCAATCCACCTCTTCAGCCTCCAAAACGCTTCCTCGTCCTTCTTCACTTCGCCCCTTGCTGGTTCCATGATACGCCATCATCTCTAACTACTCATCATGGTAAACTTAATACTAAAAACTCACACTCGGAAATCTCACGTATAACTCCACTCCAAAACCAACACATAATTCGCCTCACTCTCCTTCTCAGATTTGAGTAGTTCAAGATGTCGTCGACGCTCCCGATGACAACTCGTTTATACACGTTCATGCACACTTGGTTCATTGACACCATGAAAACCGCTAGTGCTTTGATGAAGCCAAATACATAACCGTAAACCCAAAGCGTTCATACAACATCCTTAGCAGTTTCAACTATGTCCTCCTTGCACCCTCTCTTAGCGGCAATACGAATAAATTCCTACCTCGTTCTACTTGCAAAATTCTACACGCATCTTAAAAGACCGGTACTTCCTCTCATCAGACCACTCAACCTCTCTCCACATCCAATCTACTACTAAGCAACTCAAACTTTATCCGACATTCCTTGCAATCTCTAACAGCTCTTGTCTTTAAATCACTCCATCAACGATTTGCCTTAGAAGGGCACTAACTACAACTCCTCTCACTTCTCCTACTTGCTCTATTTATGGTTCTACCTCACAGTAATAGGCAAACCTACTAAATTTCAAGAAATTTTCGGAAAACTTACATGCCCTACGAACAATCATAAATACCTTTGAGGTATTACTTCCCCTTCCAACACTCTCTATGGCGCGTTACTTGTGCTAATATCCCACAAATCTCTATTCATCTCCTTGGTACTCCTAAGAGACCTCATGACCACACTAGTTCGTCTACGAACTTCTTTCCTACCCACTGAGGGTATTCCGACCGTTCTCTCATGGTCACCTACTTAAGCGTGTAGGCGCGACCAAGTCTTTCATACGACTACCTCAACGCTCCCGAACAATACGAAACCAAAACTACATCCTGGATCCATCAGATACGATCAACGAATCAAACCAACGGATAACTAACGACATTTCACGTGCACCAATTAAAACAAGTCAAAACCACGAGACTCAAAAGAAAACTCAAACCCAGAACATGTATCAATTCAAAATGACCCATGACAACGAAAAATAATCCAAGAAACACCCAATGGCAACCAAAACATATTACGCCCCGCAACATATTATTTAAACCGTGCAAAAGACCGACCTTTCCAAAAGAATATACTCTTATTTATTATTTTTTTTTTACCTCCCCACATCTATGTGACTCAAACCATCTACAAACAACCTTCTAGGCGATCTCAAAACTCAACCCAAGGACTAGGTATCCCGTGAACCTCAAATAAAAATAAACTACTATTCAAAACTCAACCTTGAACCCGACACTTGTACAACAATTCCGACCAGTCCACTGACCTCCCATGACTATACTTTCTGAATATTTGAAAAGTACGTTCCGAGTACATAATTTTTGGCTTTTTAATCACTCAAAAAGCTCTAAAAACGAGCAAGTTATGATCGAAACAGTTTTATATTAATGAAAGATAAAATTGTATGTGAAATCTTCATAAACTCAATTTAACCTTGAATTAATAATTATAAATGACGTGAATCGGTTAAACCCAATTATATAAACTATGCAAGTAGAAAGAAATTTTACTTCGCTTTATTTTAAAGAAAGTCTTTTAGAATTTGAAATAAATAAGTGTTGACTAAAAAGAAATCTTATGTTACATCTTGTTTCAAACACGACCCCAACACCTTACCCTTATTTTACTGAATACGACCAACTATCTAACCCTATACTAGATTTCCAAGTCCCCTTTTTCCATATACCAACCAAAAGAAATGTAAGACTTAACACAAAAGATTTCATTATCTCAAAAGAAATCCCAGGTTATTTCAATAGACTTAAAACCAAGAACACCGTTTTAAAACGTACACGTGAAATACGAAACTCAAAGAATACGCTACACGACACAGTTCAAAAGATTCAAAACGTCGTTGAAACTCCACCAAACTCCAGCACCATAAAACACGAACAAACACAAGGTACGTTCAAGTTATAATAACTAGTGAACGACCATATACCATAACTTAACACATAGTAGTATATATACATCCGCATATGTATGCCTATTGAATCCCCCAAACATACTCGTTATCATACACGTAAGTCAATCAATCGCTTTATACGCTCGTTTTTCCATACGAGTAATCACCATCTCACCGTGCCACAATAAGGCATAAAGCCCACCTCCAAAACCAAACCATATCGTGTGACCCCAAAATCACACAACACAACTATAACCCAAAACATATAACACAAAAAGAACAATAGCCATATCGTAGGTAGCCATTACATAAACTCATATATAATACGTATACCCAAATTCTACATCTCATCATATACAAGCATGTACTAACCCTCTTTCATGCAACCATACTTGGGAACCCATTGAAGTTGTGGTACTTGTATAACTATGTTGGCCACCATACTTATACAATTACCCTTTCCCCAATGCACTCCCTCCTATGATGACACTTATAAGAATCAATACAACATATAACACATAAATCCATATACTCACATAAGCTCATAACCACATAACCAATAAGATCCAAAACTCCATCTATAAAAATAACATAATAAAACTCTTGGAATACAGAAATCCATAGTCTAGCTAAAACAGCCTAGACTAAATCCAAAACGAAAACATAATCAGTTATAAGTCATGTCACCCATAAGAGTGGAAACGACTTAAAATCCTTCCTACCCATGTACTCCTAGTAACTCGAACCACCACACGATTCTTAGGGAACTTGACTTAAACATCAAAAGAAATAAATACTATACCTAAGGTACATAAAATAACCCAACAAAAGATAGAACTACCATGTACCAAATTATGTACTATAATGTACAATTTAAGCAAAATACGACAATGACTAGTGTGGACGATTATGGTTCAACCCGCACTAGTCACAACCCAAAAAGAAAATAACATGTGGCTAAGTATGAACTTACTATGGTTCAATTCATACTAGTCAAAACATCACAATAAATAAAATTCAAACACATCAATTATAATAAAATGCACACATACTCCTATGACGCCTATATGCAGGGACCCTTAAGCTATAGACTAGGCTACGCGACTAGGCAACCTAATTCTCTATAACCATTGTCTCTGATACCATTCTGTCACACCCCACCATGGCGGAATATGGGGCGCGACGTATGGATATCATCACAACATGACGTGTCTATAGAGATAACTATATGAAATAAGAAATATCATAAAATGGTGACACAAAAGTCATGACAATATCTCATCAAATGCAGGTGTCTGGGTAAGTAGGTAACAGTCCTACCTCTTACCCAAGACAAACAAGTAACATAATCAAAACAAACATATGTGTGCCACAGTATCACTTATTAAAATGAACAGACAAACAAAACTAAGAAGGAAACGGGGATATCCTTCTATATGCATTCCTACTCTCTCCAAGTCCTATCCACTTAAGTTCTCATGCTTAACCACGTTATCACCTGAAAGAGACACTAAAACACGTCAACATAAAGTTGGTGAGAGTCATAGGTTTAGACTCTAACGCTAAATCAGTTACAAGCTGTGAATAACAATCATCAACAAAAGAACATATGGACAATGTGTTACAAATATGCAATAACAACTATCAATCAAGATTAATCATACCAAACCAATCCAAGGCTCCTACCTTGCCAAACAACATCATGGTACCATAGATGATCACACTATGTACCTATCCCAAGGCCACTACCTTGGCAAACCACAAGGCCCCTACCTTGTCAAACCACAATAACTGAGACGACACGTGTCCCCCGATCCAAATCATACACAATCAAGAATCACATAGCAGTTAATCACACAATGTACACACAAGTCCATCTCAAATCACAAAAACATTCACAGCATCAATTTAGAAAATAACTCAACACAATGTCTCTTCCATCCCATCTGGAAGTCAAAATAAATAATAAACACGGGACTATGAAACTCACCTGATAGCTTCTTCACAAGTCCTCGCACTAGCAACAAGCTAACAAACCAAAAACACGAAATCAATACACGAACCTATCACTAAGATGGCTCGTCAACCTATGATGGACATCTAGTCTATTCCCATATAAAAACCTCATTGATAAGCTCTAACCATCCCATTACCCTTCCTTAACAAGTCCTTAACTTGGTTAAGTTTAATAACTATCTCGTTCATATTTTACACAAAACAGTCTCAGTTTTTAGGTCTCAAAACTTTAAGTCAAACGTCCACATAAATATACCTATGGTTTCTGTAAAAGGAATATTCATACTTTTACATATGTTAGCTAAAACCTCCCACTTTCCCTAACCTTAAAGCTACTGTTAAGGCCCCGATATATGTGTATATATTGATACCTATCCAGAATTTACTGATTTTAAACGTATGAAAAGTTTGTTACCATTAGAGGGTTTTACCCTAAACCAAAACTTTAGCCCAAGTGCAGATACTTGCTACAATATATAAACCATCTCTCATGTTCGTGAGAAGATCCCAATGCAACCCTAAGTACCCCAAACAACCTAAAACTTAAAAAGAAAACAGGCTGACTTCAAAACTGTATTGACCTCCGACTGTTGTAACCTGTTTTTGACCCACTTCCCAACCTCCAATTTAGTTCTAGTTTCTTGCATTAGAAAGCCACTTCAATTAACTTTTCAGGGATACTTGGATCGCATCTTGAATGTTCCTAGAACTCCCGATATGATCAAAACAATTGACTCAAAATTCTGCCCAGTTTTTAAAAACGCGTTTAACAAAATCAACCTCATTAATTAACCCTAATCCCTCTAATTACAAGCCCCTAATTTATGTAATCATTATGAACTCATTATTATAACATTAATTTACTGTTCTTAAATTAAACCCTAACCTAAATCCATCATATGATCATAGAAACATTAAAAACATTTAATATGAAAAGGGTTAAGAAGGTTTTACCTTTGAATTAATAGAAGATGAAGAAAACCTAATTTTTGAAGAACCCTAATTGGCCACCATTGATGAATTTCGGCTAGAAGATGTTATGGAGGTTAAAAACCTGATTATTATAGTTATGAGTTGGGTTTGGTTAAGTCCTAAAGGCCCCTTAATCCCATTACAAGTCCATTGGGCCTGTTTTGGACTTTTCCCTTCTTTCTTTCTTCTTTGGTGCGTCTAAACCGACCCAAACACCCCTAAATTCGTTTTTTTTGTTATTTAATATTATGTTATTAATATTACTTTAATTTTCCTTAATTTATTTCAGCTCCTAAAGCTTCCAAAACCACAAAACCGTAAAACTAGTCAAATTTACGCGTTTTACCGTAAAAGACGTAACATATACACTTTTAAAAAAAATCTCAAATTTTGAAATAAACTTTATAACTAAGTCCGAAATGACTTAAAACCATCCCGAAAAATATTCATATGACTAATTACCTCATCCGAGATCTCTAAATGCTAAATCGTAAATCGTAAAAATACGATTTTCTATAATACATATACGTATACTTAGAACCACCAAATAACACCATCTCACTTCATAGTCACTACCATGTGAACTCATGAACATGAAATCATCACACATCGTTTCATTCACAAGGTACCCCGTACCGGAAACGATATCCAAACCACAATCTATACACACCAATAAGCACATAAACACGTAAAGACACGCAACTAGCAAAAAATAAAACTAAGTGACGAACCTCAAAACCAGGGTTGTCACATTAATGCCTTTAAGTGTTTGGAAGCAATTATCTCTCCCCGAGCTAGTCCCCACCAAAATGACTTTGGAATTAGCCAACCGTACGGTTGCTTATCCAGTGGGGATAGCCGAAGATGTCTTTGTTGGCGTTGATAAATTCACCTTCCCGGCAGATTTTGTCGTCGTTGACTACGAGATGGATCCTCGTGTTCCATTAATCGTTGGACGTCCATTCCTGAGGACCGGTCGCACTCTCATTGATGTAGCCGCGGGCGAATTAATCATGAGAGTTGGTGACGATCAAATTGTCTTCAACATGGGTAAGATTTCTAAGAAATCTTATTCGTATGAGAGTGTTAATGCTATTGATGTTCTCGATGAGGCTTGTAAAGAACATTTTCATAATGCTTGCAAAAGTACTCTTTCTTCTCTACCCAATGTTGAGACCGTTGCCTCAATTGCTCCGGCATTGACTCCTTTTGGAGAAAGTGATTTGGATGCTTTCGAAGCTAGCTTGGGTCAACTCGATATTAAGTATGATAATTTGTCCACCAATTGGGATGAAGACATTCGTACTATTGAGAGACTTCTCAATGAGGACCCACTTTCTCCTCCTTCTCCTAAAGCGGCGACTAATGATGATCCATCGTTAGTTTCACCATCTATTGAGGATCCTCCCACTCTCGAGCTTAAGGACCTACCTTCTCATCTTGAGTATGTTTTCCTGGAAGATAACGAGAAGTTACCGGTCATCATCGCAAAGGATCTGAAAGAAGACGAAAAAGCACGACTTGTCGCTGTGTTGAAGAAGCATAAAAGAGCTATCGCTTGGAAAATCTCCGACATCCGTGGAATTGATCCTCACTTCTGCACACATAAGTTATCATGGAGGACGACTTTAAGCCCACAATTCAAAGTCAACGAAGGGTGAATCCTAAAATCCATGAAGTCATCAAAAAAGAGGTTATCAAACTTCTTGATGCGGGTATGATTTACCCTATTTCGGATTCCCCATGGGTTAGTCCAGTCCATTGTGTGCCTAAGAAAGGCGGAATCACCGTTGTGCCCAATGCAAACAACGAGTTAATTCCTACCCGTCTCGTTACTGGGTGGAGAGTTTGTATAGACTACCGCAAACTCAATGATGCCACGAGAAAGGATCATTTCCCTCTACCTTTTATGGACCAAATGCTTGAACGCTTAGCGGGTAATGAATATTACTGCTTTCTGGATGGTTTCTCGGGTTATTTTCAAATACCCATCGATCCCCAAGATCAAGAGAAGACAACATTCACTTGTCCCTACGGCACATTTGCTTATAAAAGAATGCCATTTGGCTTATGCAATGCCCCCGGGACTTTCCAAAGGTGCATGTTGGCTATCTTCCATGACATGGTTGAGCAAACCATGGAAGTCTTCATGGATGATTTCTCGGTCTTTGGGGATTCCTTCTCTTCTTGCCTTGCCAATTTGGAACGTATGCTAAAGCGGTGTGAAGACACTCGCCTTGTTCTGAATTGGGAAAAATGCCATTTTATGGTAAAAGAAGGCATTGTGCTAGGACACAAAATCTCTAAAGCCGGTCTTGAAGTCGACCGTGCTAAAGTAGATGTCATAGCCAAATTACCTCCACCTTCAACCGTGAAGGGTGTGAGAAGTTTTCTAGGTCATGCGGGCTTCTATCGTCGATTCATTCAGGATTTCTCTAAAATCGCTCGCCCGATGACCCACCTCTTGGAAAAAGATACTCCTTTTATCTTTTCTAAAGAGTGTCTCGAAGCCTTCAATCTTCTTAAGGATAAGCTTACTAAGGCACCGGTCTTGGTTACCCCTAATTAGGAGCTGCCTTTTGAATTGATGTGCGATGCTAGCGACTTTGCTATTGGTGCGGTTTTGGGCCAACGAGTAAATAAACACTTCCAACCAATCCACTATGCTAGCAAAACAATGACGGGGGCTCAATTGCATTATACGACAACCGAAAAAGAGCTTTTAGCTGTTGTCTATGCTTTTGAGAAATTTCGCCCCTATCTTGTTTTATCCACCACCATCGTATACACGGACCATTCCGCGTTGAAGTACTTGATGACTAAGAACGACTCTAAGCCAAGACTTCTCCGCTGGGTTTTACTCCTTCAAGAATTCAACATTGAAATTCGTGACAAGAAGGGTGCTGAAAACCTAGCCGCGGATCATCTGAGCAGACTTGAGGATCCATATCAAGGGGATCATCCGAACAAAGAGATCAATGACTCTTTCCCCCTTGAGACCTTAATGTCTATAAGTCTCAATATTGATGACACCCCGTGGTTTGCGGACATTGCAAACTACTTAGCGGGTGGTGTTCTCATCAAAGGGTTAACATCCCAACAAAAGAAGAAGTTCTTGAATGATGTTAGGACTTACTTTTGGGATGACCCTTATCTATTCAAACAATGTGCTGATCTGATCATTCGACGATGTGTTGACGGACCGGCAGCTTTTGACATCCTCCAAGCTTGCCACAAAGGACCCACCGGTGGTCACTTTGGTCCCAACTACACCGCTAAGAAAGTGTTTGATTCTGGATTCTATTGGCCCACCATTTATCGTGACGCTCACGAAATGGTTAAGCATTGTGATGCTTGCCAACGACAAGGCAAGATCACACATAAGGATGAGACGCCTCAAAATTTCATACAGGAATGTGAAATCTTTGATGTATGGGGCATCGACTTTATGGGGCCATTTCCATCCTCCAAAGGGAACAAGTACATCCTCGTCGTCGTCGACTATGTTTCTAAATGGGTTGAAGCTAAGGCTCTTCCTACGATTGACGCGAGGGTTGTTGTGAACTTTTTGAAGCAGCTTTTCGCTCGATTTGGCGTTCCTCGTGCTATCATCAGTGACCGCGGGACTCATTTTTGCAATGAACAATTTGCAAGAGTCATGGCTAAGTATGGTGTCAATCACCGTCTTTCCACCGCCTATCATCCCCAAACCAATGGGCAAGCCAAGATTTCCAACCGTGGCTTGAAGAGAATTTTGGAGCGTACGGTGGGAGAGCATCGCGCCGCGTGGGTCGATAAGTTAGATGATGCTCTGTGGGCTTTCCGTACTGCTTATAAGACGCCGATTGGTTGTACACCTTATCGTCTTGTGTACGGGAAAGCCTGCCACCTACCCATCGAGCTGGAACATAAGGCGCACTGGGCCTTGAAGTGGGCGAACTTCGACATCAACAAAGCCGGTGATCATCGCAAGAATCAACTCAACGAGCTAAATGAACTGAGGAATGAAGCTTATGAGAACTCGCTGATCTACAAAGAGAAGACAAAGACTATCCATGATGCTAAAATCAAGAACCGAGAGTTCCACGTTGGTGATCAAGTCTTACTCTTTAACTCTCGGTTGAAGATCTTCTCTGGCAAGTTGAAGAGCCGCTGGTCTGGTCCATTCATCGTCGCCAACGTCTTTCCATATGGGACCATTGAGCTTTCTCAGCCAAATGGGACCAATTTCAAGGTGAATGGCCAGCGTCTGAAGCTGTACTTTGGTAAGGACATCTCTCAAGAGATGATTCCATCCCTCACCACGTTTCCCATGAACTAATTTTGGGTCGAGTCAGGCTCGTGACTCGGTTATCAAAAACAAGCGCTACTCGGGAGGCAGCCCGAGTATCTATCCTTTTATGCTTTAACCTCCTAAGTGTAGGGGGGCCTGTATACGTGTTTGTTTTTGTGTGGTGATGTGATTACAGGGATGAATGCACTCTTGGAACCTGTGAAGAACCGTGCTCCCGTGTTATCCGAAATCCGGTTCTATCTCTCAACTATCGTGATTCAAATTTCTTCATACTCACATTTGAAATTGATCACTTTAGTCGTCTCTTCCTTAGCTTGAGTTAACCAACGTGCACAATGTCATAAGTGTAGGGGAGACCTTTCCCACATGCTTAAACATTGAGGACAATGTTTATCTTAAGTGTAGGGGGGACTTCTATCGAAGTTTTAAGTGGACTTTTCCATGAAAATGCCTTCATTTAACCGGAAAATCCTATTTTTCAACATTTTTCAATTTTTTATTAACTTTGGCCATTTAGTCGTAATTTTTAAATTTTTATCTTTGCTTTCATATGTATATATTCCGCAATAAAGTCAAAAATATTAATAAGGTGGTGTAGCTAGTTTAGAAGTCTTTGACATATTAGGCCCGTTGTGTTTATTTTGACTCAACCCGAATAGACTTATCCAAGTTTATTCTAGCTAGTATCCTTAACCATGTAGACCTTAATCGATTTATTAGGCTAAGTGTCCACGAGTCTCATTACTTGAGATTTTAAATTGTGGAGGACGAGAAATGATAGAGTCAATTATAAGTCGGTATTCTTGCATAAGCTCACTTGGTGTAATTATTTACCTATTCTCCCATCACTTGCTAATATTTATCTGCAATAAGTAAGGTCGTACGATTTGAAAAGTTACTTAGCTTCTAGCCCAAGATCGTTTAAAAGTTGCTCGATAATGACGAGAGTTCATAGCCAAGGCATAACTTATGAAGCGGGGCGCGAAGATTGGCGAGTCCGAAAAGGCCATAACAAGGCATGAGGATTCAATTTTATTGCTGAAGATCCAAAAGTGATGTGAAAATCATTATTCCCAAAGTCAATATGAAGGATCAAGACTCACGACGAAAAGCAATCAACTCCCACAAAGATGATGGAGAAGTCTATCCGAAAAGACCCTAACAAGGTATGAGGATAAATAGATCCAAGTCCGAAAAGGAGGCGGATCGTTGTATCTCAAAATCCCAAATAGAGATTGAAGAAATAATCATGAAGTCGTGGTCAACAAAGTTGGAGTACCCCTCAAAAGTCTCCAAAGTGAAGAAACTCTATTATGATGAGAAGACCATTATCTCAAGAACGTCTCTCAAGATATGAAGTATGAAGTACATGCCAAATATCGGCCCGAGAAAGGTCTCAAATCGCGAACCGAGTTATGCCAAGATATGAACTTTTTGATATCCCGAGAAGCAGTTTTAAGAGATTTTGTCCTTTAGCTAACTATTGATCAAATCGTCCTACTTTGCTTTCAGCCTAAATAAACTATCGAAATAAGTCCAAAAATGCATCTTCATGATCATTCTAAGACAAAAATAAAATATAAGAGATACACTTAGAAATAAGGGAGTTTAAGCATTTAATTAAGCCATGTGTGTAAGTGTTTGAATTGCTAACTTATAATAACAATGATCTCGTTTTTAAGCTTAGTTTGGGGAACGTGAAACTTGAGGGTGATAAATCTTCGCAGCACCAAAGCCCTAATGTAAGTCCTTGATCTCTTTACAAGTTATTTCCATGTAGCTATTTTCAAGTGAAAATGGTTTTCTATCCTTTTGTTTCCTTTAAAGTTTTAATTCCTTTTAGTACTTTAATTTTTGTTTAGTAGTATTTGAATAAGGCCAAGGTTGATTAATTATGAGAAAAGTGTAAAATTGCTTTATCACTAAGCATTGCATGAGGGCATGGAAATGGTTAAGTGTAGGGGATTTGATAGGTGTGTAAACACCCATCCTTTTACCACTTAATTCTGGTTAAAACGAGACCAAAACACGTATTTAATATCATTTGTTTGGAATTATGCGTGGTTTTTGTGTTTATTGTGTTTTCAGAGCCAACCGGATGGATAATGGAGAAAACATGGGATTGCACGGGATTTATCGAAGAAAAAGACTCAAGATGAAGTCTATTGTCAAAGAGATGCAAAAGATTTGAAGTCACCGGGCCTATTCGAAGATTTATCGAAGAAAAGGACCAAAGATGGAAGATTTACAAAAGTCGAAGAAACTCAAGTCTATTAAACGAAGAAATTAAAAGACGAGTTGAATTTAATCGACGACAAATCCCGAATCAGAATCGAAAACGTCAACTTTTCTGAAAAGACGAGAAGACAAGAAGAACGGGAGAAAGCCCACTCACCAACCAAAGGGAACACCTATATAAAGGGTTCCCCTCACACATTTAGTTAGTTTTTAGTTTTCTTTCCCCACTTTTTTTTTCTCCTTTCTGTTTCGTAGGATCACCATCACCACTAGGGTGTTTGGTGATTTTAATCTTTGTTCTTATCAATCTTGTAATTTTAATTCTTGTTTTGTGATTGTTAAAACATTAAATCTTTAATACAAGTTCTTGTTAATCTTTCCAATTCCTCTTGTTCATCATCATCTTTCATTTCAAGTTTTTAAGTTTTTATTTGATTGATTTAATCTTCAAAAGTTGTTGGGTTTTATGTTTTTGTTGATGGGATTTGTAGTTTATGGTTAGTAGATGCTTAGTGATTAGTCTATTTAAGTTTTTTGGTGAAAAACTTGGTGATTTTTGGATTAAAATCGTGTTTCCTTGTTTTTCGGGTAGTTACTGTATCTGAGATTCCCAGGTTCCGAATGAACTGAAAAGTTCCGGATGAGCATAATCTTCCGGATGAACACTAAGTTCCGGATGAACTAGAAAGTTCCGAATGAATGTTATTTAAAAAGTTCCGAGTGAGTTTTTAAGTTCCGAATAAGTTTCCTTTTAGAAAGTTCCGAACGAACAGAAAGTTCCGGATAAATCCAATCTTCCGAATGAACTGAAGTTCCGGATGAGTCTTAAGTTCCGAATGAGTACAAGTTCCGAATGAAGCAAAACTTCCGGATGAACCTAAAGTTCCGAATGAAGCAAAACTTCCGGATGAACCAAAGTTCCGAGCTAAGTTCCGGGTGAAAGTTCCGCATAAAGATCCGAGCCAAACTTCTGAACGAAGTTCCGAATCAAGGGGTTCCGAGTGAAAATTTCCGGATGAGCAAAGTTCCGAATCAAGGTTAAAACGTCTGAATCAAGTTTCTTTTGAGCATTTTAAAGGTTCACTTACTGTTTCTTTACTGTTCCTTTATTTCATATTTTTATTTTAACTGTGATTTTAATTTTAATTTTAATTTTAATTTTAATTTTAATTTTAATTTTAATTTTAATTTTAATTTTAATTTTAATTCAAGTTTTATTAATTTAATTACTTTTAAATTTTAGTTTACATTTTAGAGCATTTGTCATTTAGTAGTTTAAAAATCCAAACCCCCTATTTGTCACCAAAAACAAATCTTCCCACTTAGAGCTGAGATCAATTCGAGAAGATATCGAGACTTGAACTTTAATTTTTATACGGGGTGTCAAAAGCCTTGTATCAGTAAACTTGATTTAGTCTGATAAAGATTGGAATATACATAAAAGCCCGAGCCTACAATGAGGAAGATTCTTGAAACTCGTAGAATTCTCATAGATAATATCTTTATGAAATATATAGAATAGTACTAGAAATATCTAGTTAGAGTCATCTAGAAAAGATATATAGATAAGGATGAGGATGTGTTTAGAATAATCTAGATCCTAGTAGAATATCAATGGAAATGTCTTGTCTCTAGAACGTTTCATGGACTAGTATAAATAGAATGTGTTTGTAAGCATTTGTAAGTACCATCCGAAAAGTACCAAGAAAAGTTTCAAGCAATAAAAGTTACTTTACATAAAAGCTTATCTCTTCCTCTAGTTTTAGCCTAAAAGCCCCGTGTGTTTCCCAACAATATGGGTTTTTTTTACCTAATGGAATGACTCATGTGGTCAAAAGGCAATCTGCATTTGCTACCGCAACACCAAATCTGTATACGTTGTTATACGTGGACTATACCTTTTGAGGTGATTTACGATGGTTATAGATGTACCTAATTAGAGTACAGGTGTGTTATTAGTGTTAGATTTTTCTGAGGATATCCTCATGGTCATCATCGAAACAAAATATTGGTTAATAAGTTACTGCAGCTAAATGTGTATTTAAAGGTATAGAATGATTGGAGTAGCGTTTTTTGTTAAATTGGCCAAACAAAGTTCATTTTAGAATGCTTGATCTGTTCCTTTGTCTCTGTTGTTTTTGCAGCCAGATACAAATTGAGACTTTGTTTGTTTTTTCAAGTTGCGTAGGCATATGTTACAAACCCTATAGGATATACGAGACACGCTGGCTTTCAATATCTCACTATTCGAAATGACAATGCATCAGGTATAAATTTTAACCGCACACTTTGTTTGACATTATTTTTTCATTTTCATATACCTTTTGACCAACAAATCCACCATGTGCAGTCGAATTGCAGCTAGGAATAAGAGCCTCTACAACCCAATGAATGTGGTGAAAACGTGGCTAGGCTGTTCTGCCATACCAACCCAAATTAATATCCTTAGAGGCCGTTCACCGCTTTCATAAGTTGTTTCAAGGAATTATAAAGCTAAAAAAGGAAACAGTCAACACACACTAATATGCTTTTCTTAGTATCTAAGTTCCAAAACGATGTGGCTATTTTTTAGCTATAGATGAATGCAATACCTTTTTATAGAGTAAATTACATCGTTCGTCCTTATGGTTTGCGTTGACCGACGAGTTTCGTCCATTGACCGAAAAAAATGCACCATTCGTCCCTAAGTGTGAAACCTTATGTATCGTTGGTCCCTCACTTTAACGATCATGAATAAATGTCGTTAAGTTACCACACATAATGTACAGAAGGGGGAAAAATGGTCATTTCTCTCTCTACATCATCTTCCCTAATTATCTTACTCTTTCATCTTCAACACCATCACTTACCCATCATCACCATCATCAATTACTCTAAATAATTATCATAAAAATCCACAAACAACTTTAAATCAAATCTCAACAAAAAAAATTAAATTTAAAAATATCTCTACACACAAATAAAAAATAACTAAATAAAATCAAAACACTTGATTCAAGAACCATACCATCATCATATTTAACATGATCCCCACTTTCATATTCAAATACAAATCACTGTTACTATTAAAAACTATCACTTAAAAGATGGACATTGTTCATTTGAAAATTAATTAATAAAAAGGGTTACATACCTTTCGGTTTAGTATAAAAAAAACCAAAATCAGTTTAATCTTGTAAAAATTTGATTAACAAAAAGGGCTTAACTTGGTACCAAGCCACACTAACCAGAACCTCTATAGTTGTCTCACCCTGCAGTTCAAATAAAATAAATAAACACTAACCAAAACCTCTTTTATGTGGGATTTTTCACACATGATTTGCATTTTTCATCAGATCCGAATTCGTGTATTTTTAGCTTTTAAAATAGGCTTGTGGTAAACTATTTATTAGATTTTCTGTTTTAGTGTAGATATGTAGTTCTCGTGTGGTGTTAGATGGTTGAAAATCTCGTCGGAAAAAAATCGGATTTACTTTTCGATTTGAAGTGGGCGAAAATTGTTGAGAGCGGTGGTGGACGGTCGGAGTGGTTGAATGGTTGGTGATGAATGGGATATTGATCCTTATAAGCTTTTGATATTTTTTTTTTTGCTAGAAGATGTGGTTCTGAGTTGGCTTGTTACGGGTATGAGTTAGATTTGTACAAAATATCAGGGTGGTGGTGGTCGGATTTTGTTGATCAACGAGATAGAGGGAGACAGTGGTGGTAGTGTGAAGATGGTAGAAAAAAGAGAGAGAAATGACTGAAAAAGATATAAAGAAGATGTTAGGTTGAGATGTATGTAGGATAGTTGATTAGTTGAGTAGTTAATACGAGTATTACCTTTTTAAGTGCTAATGAGGTTGGAAAAAGACTAAAATAGTCTCATCAGTGAGTACATAACAATAATTAGTAGGACCTGTTAAAGTGAGGGACCAATGATACATAACGTTTCACACTTAAGGACGAACGATGCATTTTTTTGGTCAATGGACGAAACTTGTCGATCAACGCAAACCACGAAGACGAACGATGTAATTTAATCCTTTCTATATATGCTAAGGCAATATGCATCTGCTTTCTTAGCCGTATAACCACACGCCGTATTAGTGCAATCTAACCCTCCACATTTAATTGTTTTTGAAGGTTTTCTACATTTTTTTAACGATCACAGCTTACTCCAATTTACAAATACAGTTTTACAAAAGCTTCACTGAATATCAAATTGATATTGAGAGAGGCGAGAGTAAGTGAAGCTTCTTGCAATAGCTTGGATTTGCCATGGTTACCAACGCAAAAAAAAACATTATTATAATAGTGATTTTTTTTGGTAACTATACCGAGCCCGCACCCAATTAATGGTGCCGACATTTCTAGCCGAATCCTTTAGAAGGAAAGCTGTAAAGGACAAGAATTTGTGTTCGTGTTCATCATCAGGTATTATATGTGGCTATTCACTCGAATATCAGTACCAGTCATCTCATTTGTTTGGGAAGTAAAAAAATAGATTTATTGCGAGAATTTGATGGTTTTAATCATAATAGTCCATGTAAATGTACAAGTGTCGAAAATGCTCCTACTAATGAAGGAGTAAATATGAGTCCAGACATGGTGCAATGGCCGGATTAACTAGGGACAAACACGATCTTATGCCGTTCTTTGTTGAAAACTTCGAAAGCTTTCTTTGTCATTTTAATAGCGGCTCATAAGACGCAATGTTGTAATTCTGTATGTTGTATTTGAACGAATGTTTCAAACTTCTATTGGCCGTTGTATGATGGCGTCAAAGAATTGAACTTATAGAAATACTAGACAAAGAAGCGCCGCGCGAAGCGCGGGTAGAAAAAACTTGTTAATTACTAAAAGATTTGTTTACTAATTGAATTTACAATTATTTAAGTTATTATAACTTTTTCTTACTAAAACATAATGGATATAAAAGTAAGCAAAAGAAACCCACAATTTTTGCTTACTTTTTTAGTTTTTCTTACTAAAAAAAGAGTAATTAAAAGTTTTACACTTTTACTTACTCTTTTTTAGTAAGAATGGATTTTTAGTGCTCGTTTCTATTAGTTATTTTTTTTTCTTAAGAGTATAAGTTGATAAAAATAACTGACTCTTTTTAGTAAGAACTGATAGAAAATACTTTTGGCGTCCCCTTTTATTAGTTAGGGTTAATTCTATATATCCCCAATTAAAACCTCCTAATGTCATATTTGTCCAATATAAACTCATAATATCATATTTATTACCCTTTATATTAAAGAGGGGAATCACGGTTCCCTATGAACAGTGATTCCCCTCACAGCCTTATTAAACAACTGTAATCTTTCCCTCTCAAAACTCCTCTTCGTCTCTCACAAAAGTCACACACACATCTCACACACCGTTTGCTGACACTCCCGTTTTCCTTCCTCCGTTCCTCATTAATGGTGGTTTGGCTTTTGCCCCTTGCCCCATTCGTCATTAATTGGTTACCCTTTGTTGTAGCTTTATTAATGATGGTTTGGCTTTTGCACCTTGCCCCATTCGTCATTAATTGGTTGTTGCTGTAGCTTTTGTTTAATAGGCAAATAATACAACCCTCTCTCATAAACTTCCTTTGAGACTCTCTATACATACACAACCACCCATTCCCACCCACTCATCCAATAATTTTAGATCCATTTGGATCCGTTCCATCTCCGATAAATATTATTGGTTTTGTGACGATCTTTATGGCAGAACTTCGTTGCCGTTGATCCCTTCGTTGCCACTGTACGTGGTGTGCGGCGTAGGTGGTCGGCAGGTGATGTTGTCTGGCCTACCTTGATTTCTTGAAATGGGATGGTTGGTTGTTAATTAACATGATTGTTTGGGTTATTATCAAGCACAAGCAAAAATGATGGAAAAGTTTATGAGTGTGATCAAATAAGTTTGATCAAATCAGTTTATGGTTCATGAGTTTGATCAAATTAGTTTATGGTTCATGGGTTTGATCTAAACTTTGATCAAACAAAGGATGATCACGAAAACGAATGGACGATTTGATTTTGGATCCAATAGCTCAACATGTAGGTAATGATTTCATTGGCATGCGGTCATTTGTGGTGTTTTTTGTTTTTAGGTATTTTTGTTTTTCCATAAAAATCTTATCTTGATGATTATAGGTTTTCCATGTTAAGGTTACAACTGGACGGGTAATGATAACGGTTCTGCCAGGCTGTGATGATAGTATTTCACATATATAATCGGGTTCGATCGAGATTTTTATTATTATGTGCACCTTGGCGGGGCATACTTGCAAAGTTTGCAGCCATGGCAACCGTATCCTCCTATTCGACATACCCGATCGGTTTTTTTATCTAAGCCTCAAATGTTAAAACAATTAGTCTTTTCATTCTCAAAATGTTGGCCACTTTTTAAATCAAATTTCGTTGGTTAAAGTTAGTTACTTTGTGTGGCGAACAACTTGCATTATCTATTTGTTTGAATGTTGGATGTGTGTGGCCGTGAGTGGCAACAATATTTGTGGGTGTTGTTTCTTGGACAGATCATTATGAAAGCAAAACTTATTTTAAGGTGAATTGGTTCTCGAGGTAGGTTTCCCATATTAAGGTTACAAATGGGCGGGTAATGATAACGGTTCTGCCAGGCTGTGATGATAGTATTTCACATATATAATTGGGTTCCATCGAGACTTTTATTATTATGTGCACCTTGGCGGGGAATACTTGCAAAGTTTGCAGTCATGGCAACCGTATCCTCCTATTCGACATACCCGATCGGTTTTTTATCTGAGCCTCAAATGTTAAAACAATTAGTCTTTTCATTATCAAAATGTTGGCCACTTTTTAAATCAGATTTCGTTGGTTAAAGTTAGTTACTTTGTGTGGTGAACAACTTGCATTATCTGTTTGTTTGAATGCTGGATGTGTGTGGCCGTGAGTCGCAACAATATTTGTGGGTGTTGTTTCTTGGACAGAGCATTATGAAAGCAAAACTTATTTTAAGGTGAATTGGTTCTCGAGGTTTTCCCCTTTATATAACATATAACAACCGTATCTTGGCGGGCCAACACGACCACGTGCTTGCAGCCATGACCGATCGGTCTCCCGTTCACACTTGCATATGTGACACCTGGTGTAACACCCCACTTGGATAAGTGGACCGTTACGTGTATTTATGGCGTGTCATCAAAGCATAAGGTAAATGTCCTAAAACATTAAATGACCATAACGGAAATACCGGAATCAAACATCGGTAATCCAACCTAAGCTCAAAACATGAAAAATAAAATACTGAAGAAAAGGACTAAACAATGTCCAAATAAGAAGAAAAATGTAAGTACATAAAGTAAGAAGTCTGAATAGCTTCCATCCAAATGCACTTGCTCTCAAAATCCTAAGAGCGTCCTGGTGTACCTGCCGTTAGAACATGAAAGGGAACTACGGCTGAGCATAACGCTCAATGAACGGATATAAAGCATGATAAGAAATTACTGAAATGAAACAGATGATGAAATACTGGAGCTGTAAGACTTATAAGTAAAGTTGCAGCGGAAATCTGTGTATAATCTGTAAAGTCTGATTCATAAATAATAAAGCTGAACTGTTGTCTGTTAAATCTGAAAACATGCATTTACTGTATTTTAATTGCCAGAGCTTATATAGGTCACGTGCTGTAACAACCGTGCATGAATAACTGGAGGGGTGACCTCGTCATGCTGTAGAGGGGTGACCTCTAAATAACTGTGTTGGGTGGAGGGATCAGCTCCAATGTGAAGGATGTAGAGCACACATCACATTCACCCTGATAACTTGTAACACTTATAAGCCTAGGATGCATCCATACGCCCCACTAAACATACATATAAAAATGGCCAACCTGAACATGAGTGGGACGATGCAGGATATCACTCTCCTGCATGTGAGTCACGACACCGGTGCCTCTAGTGCCGTGGTTACGGTACCTCCGTAACTAGTACATAAACTGGTCGTGCCTGTATATAATGCCCAGGCAATTTATTTAGTTATTAACATGATTACTGGGAAACTTAAACATATAATGGGGAAAACATTTGGCCGAAAACGGGGAATCCTAATCATGCATAAAAAGGAAGTCCTTACTGAAAGGACGGAAAATCCGTACCTCGTGTCCAGTAATGCAATAAGATTGAAAGTTGAAAGATCTAATTAGTGGCTTCACGGTTACTACATAAATAACGGACGCGAATGAGTTATCTGTTCTTAGTTTAATTTATTTTATACTTGTATCACTGTTTGTAAATAATCTGATAATTTCTGACTGTTCGATAACATTACTGATTAGTGTATATCTCGTACTTCTGACTACTATTCTGATTATTGTATCATACTGTATTCTGGTATTATAATACTGATATTACTAACCTGCTAAAATAGCAAGTTTCCTGAATTAGAAAGTTTCCCAAAATATACGTTTCCAAAATTGTTCCTATAAGATTTAAATCATTTAAATAAAATCAACATTTTTAAGTAGTAAGAAAAATATAAAGCTAGTATCAATTTAATGTTACTAATTAAATCTATCATATAATTAAATCAGGATAAATTCACAATACGTGTCACAATTCTAGACAAAAAAATATATAAAAATGCTGATGTGGCAAGCCAGGAGCAACTTTCTTTGTAAAGTCTGGGAAAGAAAACTTATCACGAGTTTTGCTCCCCCTCATATGAAGGGAAAAAGGCAACCCACGTTTGTGTAACTGCAACAGTAACTACCAACTGAACAACCATGTATTTGTAACTGCTTCATATTAAGAAAAAAATAAACAAGATCTTGCGTGTAGGTGACCCAGAGTCGACTACAAATTGAAGTCTCAAATAAACTCCAAACAACTTCAATAATTGTTCAGTCATTAAAAGGTATGGATTTTGTATATACACATATTTACGAGTTTGAGTTAGTCTGGTGCAAATATAAAAATAACATTATAATAAAAAAGAATTAGTTCAAAACCATCCATCTATGAATAACACTTCAAATATTACACTATAAGAAGATACACAAGAAGTGTTTGTTGAAATGACAGACTCAATTGTAGTTTGCGTGCAGATCTGATTGGTTCATTTTATGGATTGAGTTATGTCCCATGTTATTTCTATGGGTGCTAAAGAGCTATGTGCGGATTTAATTTGGAGCTTCTTTGTTGCATCATAGTAGTAGCCAAATGTCATGGTCCTGGGCATCTCCAAGGCCTAAGAGGTGTAATTTTGCAGGTACTTTTCTGCAATTAGTTTATATAGATGAATCTTTTGTACGGAAATTTACTTTATTATTGTGCTCCAGTTTGGCTCTTTTATCTGACCACATGATTATTTTGTGAACAGGTGTTTGTGGTTAATCATACAACAATGATTAATTTTATCTTTTTAGAACAGATGACTATATTTGTTGTTATCATGTGAAAGCACTCTCGATGTGTTGGTATGTTCTATTTTTTATTTTCCATATCCCACTAAATCTAAGCAAAAAAACTAAATTTGAGCAAGTGATAAAAAAATGGCTCATTCATGTTACTTGCATATGGGACTTATGCAAATCACTATTTTAGAATGTTGGATGTATATGGTTCAGTCGTTCAGAAGCAAAGGATCATGAATATATAACAAGTATATGAATTATTCCACTGCTGTTGGTTTTTCATCTATAGTTTAAAAATGTTCTAATATGAGCTTGAGAATCAATGATTGTATTGATCTTTCCGATTACCAAGTCGTAGGATTATAGTGACATTAATCCTCTCACAATGAATAGCCAAAACGGGTGGTTTAGTAGTGACTCAACACATGTGAACTTTATTATTAATGTTACTTATCCTGGTTTGGTTACTTGACAGGAATATGGAAGCCATAGAGTAAGTTGTTGCATTAGAAGAGACAACAATGTAACCAAAACTAAAGTCGTGTCGCCGGAGAGAGGTCGTTGAACATAAAAAAACAAAAACGTTGTTCAATATGTAGTCAACTGGATATAAAAAGGTACATGTATAAGCACATGAGGTGCAGACCCCCCGTTTGACCAATATAACATAACAGATCAATGGAGGGACATGACCACAACAAATAATGCTTACAAAGATGTCTGAGTATTCTATGATATTAAATGAAAGGAAATTTCTTTTAGTATGGACGATTTGCAGATCATTTATTTGAAATGGGTTCAAATATTAAAAGTCTCTCTTGATTTGTATATGGTTTTAACAACCTTTAGGGCGTGTTTGGGTAAGCTTATTTAAGGGGCTTAATAGCTTTATATGTTTCAGAAAGTGCTTTAAGCTCATTGATTTCCCTTAATAAGCTTATGTTAATGTTTGATATGTGTTTTTAGGTGAAATTACTGAAATCTCAACTACATCAAATAGGATTCCAACGAAAGAACATTCTGACTTAATGAAAAACTCTACATCAGTTGGTTTTACAACAACCAAGGTATAGTGATTAAACTTATCTTTGGTATTTATATTAGTAAAAAGTACCTATCATCAGTACATTAGGTAATGGTATTAACTTATTTAAAATAAGTTTTATTAATTTTTCTACTACTACGATTACAAGGTTGTTGTCATGATTCTTTACCTAAAAAAAGTTGTTGTCATGACTGGTAACATCAGTAAATGTTTAGCAATTTCAAGGACTTTTCTCATATACTTTCTATCAAATTATGCAGTGAAAGCTGGTTGCTTTCGAGAAAAAGTGGAAGGACAAACAATTCGAAGAACGGGATGAGTAAGTTGTATCTTTAAATAGATATTTTGACTTTTGTGGTCTTGACATAATCACATTAATTTGAGAAAATTTTAAAATGCATAGGGTTCAATGTTAGTTGTGTGCTTTGGAGGAAATGAGTTGAAAAGAAGATTGGACAATTTCACCGATACATGTAAGTTATTTGTTCAACATATTCATGTGTTGATAATATGTCATGATTTCATTTTCACAATAAAGGTTATTGTCTGATAAACGGTTATTGTACATAGTCGTATATTTTTACGTTGAAAACTCATGTATTATATGACTCAATAAAACGGATAAAAAAGGGCCGAAACGGTTTTCTATTTAATGATTTAAAAAATTGTAATAGGAGCAGATGGAGTTGTGGTAGGTTGGTCGCGGGTAACACAGGTAGTTTGTGGAGGTTAGTCAAAATGGACCGGGTTTGGTAGTATGTAGAAACATATTTGGGATGGAACGTAAGATCAGGTTACAAGGAATAGAAGACACCTTTTGTTCATTCTTTTACAAAATGAAACCGAATTATGATTACAAAGACATTATCCTAAAGTTGTTTAATCAGTTTATATTTAGCTGTATCTTTTTTCATTACGACATTGTTGCGCTAAATACTCTCTTGCGTGATCATTTAGTATTTAACTTTAGAGCAGGCAATTCCAAACACCTTAGGTGTTCAGATTTATGTTCACGGTTTGAACATAAACATGTAACTATGTAAGTGTCAGAAATGGGTGTCTTTGGTGTTGTAGCGGGGACTGAAATGGGGGTGTTTGGGTAATGTAATGCGGGCTTAGATGGGTGCTTTTCTATTTTCTGAAATTGGGGCTGGAACGGGTGGGTGTGGGGTGCTTAAATGGGTGTGTTTGGAAGACGAAATAGGTGGTTTTGTTGTGATGAAATTGGGGCTGAATAAGCCTCAATACAAAGTTGTGCAAAGGCACTCTTAAGATTCCACAGTTTATAAGCGTTATCTTTGGAAATTAATGTATTTTTCTCATGTGTCATGTGGTATACAGGGTTTATGTGGAAATCAGGTGCGATACTGAGGACAGATGGAACTTTTTTATCAGACATTCATACGTGTGGTTATGCGCGATTGCTACTTTTCCCGGTGTAATATAACAATGAACATGTTTGTGGTTGAAATATTTATAAATGCAGAATATTTAAGTATAGACTGCAATACAATAGTTTTTTTTTTGTCGAGCACTTATATTTAGAAACTGAGCTTAAGAATTTAAGAGATATTGGATTGGATTTGTGGAGATCCTTAGTGCTATAATTTTTCTGCAGACCTGCATTGAGAGAAACTAATCCATAGTTTTGTTTCTTCATTTGTAGTGACTTTTTCCAAAATAGTGTCATGATATTTGTATTTTGTTGCAAGTCGATATCATATGTTTTTGTTGCTTACCGTTATAGGATCTATCTTTGATATTAAAAAAATAAAATAAAAATAGTACCAAACACAATTAGTTTTTAATACTCCCAAAAAAATTGCAGTATCATCTTAAACAAAAAGATATCAACAAGAAGAAACCAGCATGTATAAGAACCCAATCTGAAATACAGTATTTGGGCTATAATCTGTTGATACCGAATCTTAAATACAATTTTACGATTTTTAGTAAGCTATTAAGAAAACCGTCCATCGGACGGGTAGAGACCTAGTTAATACATTAAACATTGAAATTAACTTTATTATAAAACTTGTTATAAATGCTTTAATTAAATAATTAAATTCCTTGTAATATTTAAATACCCGTGTTCCCGAAAACCCGAGTCAAACCTTCCCCGAGACACCCATGTCTCGGGTTAAACCGAAACCGGCACACCACGACCTAGGGCCTAGCTACTGTTAGTTATTAAATCCCCCTGCTGGTTATTATTCCCACTATTTATGTTACGCCCCCACTGTTTGTTTTATCGTTTCCACCGTTAGTGCAGTGGTTACCACTGCTAATGCAGTGGTTCCCACTGCTCGTAGTCCCAAACACCCCTTTTTGTTTTTAGTAGACCCAAACACCCCCTGCTCGTGTATTTCAGGTCTGGGCAACCCAAAAACGCCCCTGATGGGGTTTCCCCCTTTGCTGCCGACCACAGAAACCACCAGCGCACCCCTGTGGGTCGCGGTTGGTCTCAAACAAAACACACCGAGACCTATAAGTCTCGGTTTTTCCTGAATTCAAACAAAACCGGAGCCCATTTTAAATCAGTTTCATGATCCCTTTTTAATTTACTAGTATTTTCTTGGGTTGAATCAATAATTCGTGAAATAAGAAGGATAATATAACTACCTTTATTTGAGTAAGGAGGAAGACAAACAATACATGTTCAATCTCTAATAAAACAAATCAACCCGTCCTTGTTTTCTGATTATAGCTGGCGCCCCCCTTTTTTTTGTCTTATCTGTCGGCAGGAACCAAAATGGTAAAACCCTAATATTTTTTTTTCTTTGTGTCGTGGAATGGGGAAAAGGGGAAGCCCCCGCTTCTTTTTTTTTCTTGGTTTTGGGCTGGGCTCAAGCCCACTACTTCTTTTCTTTCCTTTTTTTCTAACAAAACCAGCGGCCCAAAAGCACAAATGTCCATTTTCTATTTTTAATTCGTGTTTAATTATTTAGGAAAAGCTCGTGTTTAAAATCTTATTCTGAAACGTAATAATATTTCTGGTGTTTTAATTTTTCTGAAACGTTTAATTCTTTTATGTATAACAAATAATACATACGTATTTTCTGAAACTTAATAATCATTTTCTGAATAACTAATCATTTGTAATATTTAAATAAAACTCAGACTACGTAATTACTGTTAACGTTTAATTAACGTTAAAACTGAGACTACGCGTATTTAATACTCGAAAATTTTAAATACGGGTTTTACAATTCTTCCCCTCTAAAAAAAATATAATTCGTCCTCGAATTAAGGATGCAGTTTTTTTTCCGTGGTTTTACAATTCTTCCCCTCTAAAAAGGAGAAAATTCGTCCTCGAATTAAAGGTAATAAGCTGGTGAAGTTATAAAAAACTGAAAGGACATATGTGTTGAAAGAACATGAAGGCTGAAAAGACATATAAGCTGAAGGATCATTCTTCCTTGATTTAGAACATGATGTTGCTGAAAGTGTATATGTCACACTCCCAAAATATCAGAGTATAATGGCGACAAGGGAGTGGTGACGTCATGATTATCATACGCACATAGTCACAAAGAACGACCTCTAAATGAGACGTTCGGAAAATAGATCACTTGTAACTAATAAAATAAATAGTTTTAACAAAGTGCGGAAGCATAAACTGAATACGGTTACAAAACATAGTTTTCTCAAATGGTACAAATGATCGTTGTTTCAAAGAAATGACGGCAATGCATGAGACCTCATTTAGCATCTTCCTTCTTAATACCTGAGAAAAACATTGCTAAAGTGTCAACATAAAGTTGGTGAGTTCATAGGTTTAGTTAAGTGGAAATGTTTAATGAACCACAAGATTTTCCCAAATGTGATGACAATATAACAGATACAAAGTCATCCCAAAAGTATTTATTACAGTCTAAGCTCGTGACACCGAAGCGTTAACAACACCGGTAGTATAATCATATAAATGTAGCCCAAACTAGATGCCTAAACCCACGACATCCTATCTTAGACTCAAATGAAACTGTGCCCGCTTGTCCCCTTGTTGGACAAGACAGACAGGGACGTCAATCCCGATAGATCTATCCATAACATTCGCGCTTACACAAAGTAATTAACGGTTCACGATTCACGGGCCAAAGCAACTGGGTTTTTAGTGGGACTTAGACTAATATATAAATCAGTAAATGCACTTGTGTTCACACGTTAAAATCAAGCAATGTCTCACCCCAAAAAGCAGTGAAAAATAGTAAGGTATGGGGCTATAAACTCACCTCGTAATTCAGCAAAGAGAATGAAGATAAAATAGCTCGAGAGTACGGTTACGCTAGCCGCGACCTATTTAATTATGAGGATCGAGTTACGATACGAAAAATTATATTAATAAGACACGACACCCTAGTTGTGCTTGACGAAACCATACGTTTACGGAAAGGTACGACAAATAAAAGTCGGTTTATTAAACGGTCGGGTTTTACGGGTTAAATTATACCCTAAATCTATAAAATTCGTTTCATGGGCTTTAACCAAACTTAATAAATACACAAGGCCCAAAATGGGTCCAATACCCTCACTCACAACCGGCCCAAGGGTCATTAGACCCGGCCCGGCCCATGGGCGGAATAAACAAGGAACGGAAGGAGTAGATATGCGTGTGTTACACACACAACTCTCCATAACAGAGAGTTACACTCTCTCTCTTCCCTCGATAATAACTCCACCGCCCCAATCTCTTCTCTCTCTTAAATCTAGATCGGTTCATCCCCTTCAATGGCTAATATCACATCAGTTGGGATATAACAATCATATGTGGGTGGTCTGAGGTGTTTAGATCGCGTGAGATGTGGGGTTTCATCCCCACATCAAACCGATTTGGTTTTCTGATGTGTTCATCTTATGGTCACGTCAATCAATAGCCAAAAATCAAAGATAAGTTTATTCCTCCTTCATTTCTTTTAACAAAATTGATTGATTTTCGATTTAAAATGATCAGTGGGTTTGATTGATTTGTATAAACTTGTTGAGAACCATAAGGCTCTCGGATTTGAAATAAACGAATTTAGGGTTTTGAAATATTTGGGGGTTTTTATCAATCTCGGGTTTAAATGCAATTAATTGATGTTTTCTATTATAAAATCAAACTAATTTCAATATAAAATCAGTTTATAAAAATTAGGGTTTCGGTCAATTGGGGGTTTTTGCATAATTCGTTTTCAATTAAATTAACTACTGGATTCGGGTTTAGATTAGGTTTAATTAATGTTTTAATTAATAAAAATCAATCTAGGGTTTTTATAAAATTGGGGTTTTTATATTCGACTGTTACTCATGTTTATGTGATGTTTTTGAAATGTGAAAAGTGCTAATTTAATGTTTAAAAAGGTTTTTAAATTTTTAGGGTTTCGAATTGAAATGGGGGTTTTTATACTCGTGGCATGATTGAGGGTTTTAGGGTGTTCCTGTAAAATAACAAATGGTTTAGACATTTAGATTGGTTGGCATTGATTGTTGATAGTTTTGGCAGAAAGTAAGAACTTGGTTGGCTTGGTTTGGTTCTCGGTTTAGCCTTTAATTGGGTCTCGGTTTGGTTTGACTTGGGTCTCGGTTTGGTTCTTGATTGTGGTCTTGATTGTGGTCTTGGTTGGGTCACGGTTTGGTCTAAGTCGGGTCTCGGTTTGGTCTAAGTCGGGTCTCGGTTTGGTTGACAGAATAGTAAAGTTGTAGACATGTTTCAAGTACTAGTAGTAAAGTTTAACCAATTTCAGTTTTTAGTAAAAAGAATAAGACCTTTACAATGACTAACACATTGGTTTGTTTATTCGCAGGTTTGTACAAAACGAGCACAACTAGGACTTCATAAAGGAAAAACGAAGAGACGAAAGACTCACAATGGGATGCTATGTTTCGGTTTGCAGGTTCGGACGGGATGGAAGACTCTTTCGGTTTTGCAGGTTCGGACGGGATGGAAGACTCTTTCGGTTTTGCAGGTTGGGATGCGACGTGTGGGTCGGCTGGACACTACTCTTCACTCTACCCAGAAGTTGTATTTTGAAAGACTTGTACAGATTTTTGTGTTTGTAATTTGGACTGTGATAAACTTTGTATTTGGACATTTGGTAAATTTTGGGTTTGTATTTAATCAAGTATTGTTAGTCTAGGGTTAGTGTCAAGCTGAAAATGGTAACTTGTGATATACCCAAATGGGGTAAACTAGGCATGTGTGCTGTCCTGTAGTGGTTAGTGGGAAAATAAACTATATGGTTTATTTGTAGCTGGACATGTGACTGAATTTGGGACTCTTGTAAGGCAAGTTTTGCAATAAACATAAATGAAAGTTTATACTCAATATATGTACATGCTGTGACAGTTTATACAAATCGACTCGGGTTCACGATGTTTAAGTTAGACGCGAACTGAATGAACACGACTTCTATAACCGTTTGACACACGATCCCAAAACAAAGCAATTGTGCGAGACTTCGCGTAATCTAGTAAGTATACCAAATAAACGTACGGCAAAACATAAAACGCCCACCAACTTCGCGTATTGCATTCAACTTAATAATCGCGAATACTCGAGATGTTACATATGCTCTCCCTAAAAAGGGCTTTGTCCGCAAAGCAAAAGTAATTAACACATTCATGTCGGCAACTCGTCGGTAAACAGTTAAAGTACTCGTACTACATGAATAAATTAAGATGGAAATTTGACGGATGTCACAGTATTCCCATGTTTTAGAGATTTCGTCACGAAATCAAGACGTTGTAGTAGGGTGGTTAGCGAAAAGATGAGGATACTTGCTCTTGAATTGATCTTCACGTTCCCACGTGTATTCTGGACCTCTACGCGCGTTCCATCGGATCTTCACAATAGGTATACGGCTTTGCTTGAGTTGTTTGACTTGACGGTCCATAACTTCCACGGGTTCTTCTACAAAGTTGAGTTTGTCGTCGAGTTGAATCTCCTCCAAAGGGATAACGAGTGTTTCGTCAGCTAAGCATTTCTTCAGATTGCAAATGTGGAACACATTATGCACTCGGCTAAGTTCTTGGGGTAATTCCAAACGATAGGCTACGGGACCAATCCTCTCTATAATCTCGAAGGGTCCAATGTAACGAGGGTTTAACTTTCCACGCTTTCCAAAGCGAATCACACCCTTCCAAGGTGAGACCTTTAACATGACTTTATCACCAACTTCAAACTCAAGGGGTTTGCGTCGCATATCAGCATAACTCTTCTGTCGATCCCTTGCGGCTTGCATACGGCTCTTAATCTTAAAGATCTTCTCAGTAGTCTCGTGTATGATCTCGGGTCCAGTGAGTTGTGCTTCACCGACCTCTGCCCAACACACGGGTGAACGACACTTCCTACCATACAGTGCTTCGAACGGCGTTGCCTTAATGCTAGTGTGATAACTATTGTTGTATGAGAACTCCACCAGAGGTAGGTGTCTATCCCATCTATTTCCAAAGTCAATCACACAAGCTCTCAGCATATCTTCTAGGGTTTGAATGGTCCGTTCACTTTGACCGTCAGTTTGGGGATGGTACGCAGTGCTCATATCCAACTGCGTTCCCAATGCCTTCTGCAGTGACTTCCAAAACTGCGAAGTAAATCGGCTGTCTCGGTCGGAGATTATAGACACAGGCACACCGTGCTTCGTGACTACTTCCTCCAAGTATGTCCTTGCTAATTTATCCATTCCATCAGTCTCCTTGATGGGTAGGAAATGAGCCGATTTGGTGAGTCGGTCGACGATTACCCAAATCGTGTCGAATCCGGCTGCGGTCTTTGGTAGCTTGGTAATGAAATCCATAGTGATCCTTTCCCACTTCCATTCTGGCAGTTCGGGTTGGACCAATAATCCTGATGGTTTCATATGTTCGGCTTTGACTTTGGCACAAGTCAAACACTTGCTAACGTATGTAGCAATATCCGCCTTCATGTTCGGCCACCAATACAACATCTTCAGATCATGATACATTTTATCAGATCCCGGATGTATGGAGTACTTTGACTTATGCAACTCATGCATAATCAAGGATCGTAGGTCACCATGGCATGGTAACCAACTCCTATTATCAAGGCATAACGTTCCATCCGAACGTGCTTCCAATTTCTTTATCATTCCTCCAACATCTTCAGTCTTGAGAATTTCTTCCTCGACTGCTTCTTTCTGAGCCTTGAGAATTAAGGATGGAAGGTCTAAGTCAATGGTCATCATTAAAGCCTTCACCCTAAGAACTCTCTCCTTTCGACTCAAAGCGTCGGCCACGACATTTGCCTTGCCCGGGTGATAACGGATCTCGCAATCGTAATCACTGAGCAACTCTAGCCAACGTCGTTGTCTCATGTTGAGTTCCTTTTGATTCAAAATATGTTGTAGACTCTTATGATCAGTGAATACAACACACTTAGTACCATAAAGGTAGTGTCTCCAAATCTTCAAGGCAAACACCACTGCTCCCAACTCTAGGTCATGAGTTGTGTAGTTCTTCTCGTGCACTTTTAGTTGTCTTGATGCGTAAGCTATGACCTTAGTCCTTTGCATCAGTACTGCACCTAACCCTTTTATGGATGCATCACAATACACCACAAAGTCTTCATTACCCTCGGGTAGGGCAAGTATGGGTGCTTCACACAACATCTGCTTCAACGTCTGGAATGCCAAATCTTGATCCTCCTTCCACTCAAACTTCTTATCCTTTTGAGTCAATTCCGTCATTGGTTTAGCTATCTTGGAGAAACCTTCAATGAATCTCCTATAGTAACCAGCAAGACCTAAAAATTGACGGATCTCCGTGGGTGTTGTTGGAGTCGCCCAATCCTTTACGGCCTCGATCTTAGCAGGATCAACGTGAATACCACTGCTGTCGATCACATGCCCAAGGAATTGCACTGTGTTTATCCAAAACTCACATTTGGAAAACTTTGCATATAACTTCTCCTTCCTTAGCAGCTCTAATATGGTCTTCAAATGTTCCTTGTGCTCTTCTTCATTACGAGAATAGATGAGAATGTCATCGATAAATACAATCACAAACTTGTCCAAGTATGGTTTGCAAACTCGGTTCATGAGATCCATGAATACCGCAGGCGCGTTTGTCAAACCAAAAGGCATAACTTGGAACTCGTAGTGTCCGTACCGGGTTCTAAAAGCCGTTTTATGAACGTCTTCCTCTCTAACCCTTAGTTGATGATATCCTGACCTTAAATCGATCTTCGAGTATATGCTAGATCCTTGCAATTGGTCGAAAAGATCGTCAATCCTCGGCAATGGGTAGCGGTTCTTTATCGTCAGCTTATTCAATTCTCGGTAATCGATACACATTCTAAAGGATCCATCTTTCTTTTTGACAAATAAGACCGGCGCTCCCCAAGGTGAGGAACTTGGTCTAATGAAACCTTTGTCAGAAAGTTCCTTTATCTGTTCAGCTAACTCTGTCATCTCGGCCGGTGCTAGACGGTATGGGGCTCTAGCAACAGGCGCCGCTCCTGGTGTAAGCTCGATGTGAAACTCCACTTGCCGTGCTGGTGGTAGTCCGGGTAAATCCTCTGGGAATACGTCCGGAAAGTCTCTAACGATCGGTACATCTTCCACCTTCTTCTCGCGATCTTCTTCTCCTTCCTTTTGTGTTACTTGAACCAAGAATACCGGACATCCCTTCTCAATGTATCTTTGGGTCCTGATACATGAGATGACTTCCAATCTTGATCCATTCTTCACTCCACTTCTTTCGCCTTGTATGATGAGTACGTCGTTTCCATAAGGAACACGGACACACTTCTCATGACATACAATCTCCGCGTGATGCTTCGACATCCAATCCATTCCAATGATGACGTCAAAACTTCCCAATTCTATAGGGAGTAGGTCGATACTAAACGAACGACCTTGTAGCCTTACACTACATCCTTTCAGAATAACGTCGGTGGTTACTGACTTCCCATCGGCTAATTCTACATTATACTTAACGTCTAACGCAGTAGGGGTAACATTTAGGCGTTCACTAAATATAGACGACACAAAACTCCTATCCGCACCAGAATCAAATAGTACTGAAGCATAGTTGTTATTGACTAGAAACGTACCAGTCACAACATTGTTGTCTTGCACTGCAGCTTCAGCACAGAGATGATACACTTTGCTGGGTGCCGTGAATCCTCCAGGAGTACTAGTTGTGGCTCGGTTATTCCCTCCTCGGTTCCCTTGATTCTGCTTCTGGTTCCCTTGGTTGGGATTTTGATTCCCTCGAATCTGGTTACTACGACCTTGGTTCCCACTGCTTGGACATTTGTTCTTGTAGTGACCTTTCTCTCCACATCCAAAGCAAGTGACATTTGCTCCTTGGCCACCTTGCGTTCCAGGTCCTCTTTGATTAGTAGAACGAGGTGGTGCTCGACATTCCTTTGCCTTATGTCCCGCCTTCCCACAATTATAGCACGTAGGGGGACATGCTCCTTCGTGGTGTCGGCCATATTTTCCGCAGAAAGGAAGTCTTCCAGCGTAGTTCCCAGTATTTCCTTGTCCAGCAGTGAACACTCTTGCTACTTCTTGTCGCTTGTTCTGGTTGTAGTTGTTTGGGTTGTTGCTGTTGTTGGTATTGTTGTTGTAGTGGTTGCCAGACCACTTTCTTTTATCCCCAGTATTTTCTCCCAACTCCTGTACCACTTGGTACATCAGACTCTGAGCCATGTCGATTGCCTCGTGCAAATCAGTCGGCTTGGATGAAGTCACATTCCCTTTGATGCTCAAAGGTAGTCCTTCAATGTATCGCTCCAACAATCGGTCGTCGTTGGGCACCATTTCAGGACATAACAAGATCAGCTCTTGAAAGCGCTGATTGTAAGCAGTAAGAGCAGTACCCTTGACCTTCAGGTTCCACAGCTCAACTTCCATCTGCTTGACTTCATTTCGTGGGCAGTATTTCCTCACAAACATAGCTTTAAATTCACTCCAGGGCGTCGCTTGGGCAACGTCAATGGTCACTGCACGAGCATAGACGTTCCACCAAGTCAAAGCACCATCCACTAACGTGCTTGACGCAAACTTCACCTTGTCGGCTTCAGCGACATTGCTAATCCCAAATTGGGATTCTAGCTTCTCAAACCATCTGGTTAATCCTACTGCTCCTTCAGTACCGCGGAAACTTACTTGCGTAACTGCACGAAATTCCTTGTAGGTACAAGTCCGTGCAATAGCATTAGTAGCTCCTTGGTTGGTCTCCTACTGTGTGCTAGCTGTACGATTTGCTTCAGCGGTCGCGAGTGCCTCGGCCACTCGTTCGGCTATCATTTGGCTTAGCATGACGGTGTCAATTCCACCGGTAGCGGCTGGCGGATTCTGCGTTTCGGATCTTCTAACTGGCGCCATAATCTAACAAGGTAATAGGATAATGAGTTTTTGCCAGACATAACATGCATGGCACACACAATACAATTATGAAATGCTCCAGGGTATAATACACAATATATAATGATCTCACAATTTTTGTAACCCATAATATCATTCATAGAATCGTTTGATAGTACATCATAGTTTGTCATAACATAATAAAAGAAAATAAAATACCAACTAGCTAAGATAAACTTCAAAGCTTAGTGGTCGTACAAGGATAGGTCGATGGTACAAGATAAATCTAACTAGTGCCCTCACGGCACTGATGAAGCTCCTTCTCCAACTCTGCTAACCTCCTCTCAACCACGAGCTCACGAGCCTGGGAATCTCTCAGTCTAACATCGGTGTCATGACAAGCGGCTCTAAACCTCTTATCCAAGTCTGCAACAGGGTCCTCCACTGGTGCCTCTAGTCCGCCTGTCTCCACCAATGGCTCTACTCCCCAACGGGTCATCAGGCTCCCAATCTCCTCAAGACGAGCGTTCGGCATGGATTCCATCTGATCAAGAACAGTAAGAAGCTGTCCTCGTAGACGGGTCACACATACTGTCAACACTGTCTCATCCCTAACTGGACTCTTCTTCGCCAGTGCCTCCAACTTATCCTGCACTTCATTATACTCCTCACCTAAAGCCTCTACAGCATCCTCCAACCTGTTCAACCGTGTCGTCACACATCCATCTGCCGCCCCAAGCATCACCACCGTCGACGTAGCTCTCCTAGGAAGAGGAGTCGTAGCTCTCGGTCCAGTAGAGATACCAGCATCAGTAAGCATCTCCTGGTACACAGCAGGTACAGTCTCTGGTGGTGGTAGTAGTAGTGGTGTCTCTGGGACAGAACTGGCAGGTGTGCGGGCTGCATGCCTGTCAGTGGCAGTGAAAGGTATGAGGGGTCGGTAAGGTGAAAGTGGTGGTCGAGCAGCTCTCCCCCGAAGACGTCGTCTTACATAGTAGAAAGGTAGAGTACCAGGTGCTGGAGCAGGAATAGCAGTCCTTTCTCCTTCGTCTTCAGATGAAGATGAGGAGATGTGTGCTCGGGAAACCTCAGGAGTAGCGGCATATGCAGTAGGAGGGTCCTCAGTGTCTGTGACCTCCATAGGCTCTCCTTCCCCATCTGTAAACTTCATCTCATCATCCTCTGTCTCCTCTACCGTCTCATCTCCAGTCACTGATGTCTGACCTGGTGACTGCACCACGTCAGTGTCTAAGTCATCCTCTCCTCCGCCTTCTAGGCTAAGTACATCGTCAGCTGATGCATCAGGAATACGGATCGGTGAATGACGAACCTCCTCAGTCTCTCTCTCTGTATCGTCATTTGAAACCATCCGGTACCACGGATATCCTGACGGCGATCCTCTAGGTAGCCCTACTGGTGAACTGATGGTCGACTGTGAACTACGGTTGTAGTACGCTCCTGTAGACGTGGAATCATCAGATGAAGACATCGCTGTAATCATAAACAAAATAAATGGGTGTAAATATCTTATAACATTAGTCCGTAAAAAGGACATTAACATAACATAGCAATCATTGTTGAATCCACATGTATCCCATATAACATAATTCAGATTTCGTTGTTGCACATGTAACCCATGTAAATATACCTCGTAATTGTTAAATCACATGTATCCCATTTATTACTTATGTATCTACATATACTTAATACTTACAATCCGTATGATAATCGATTAAACATAGAGCAGTTATAGTCTAGAGTTACTAAATGCAACCTAGTTCTCTATAACTATGTCTCTGATACCAATCTGTCACACTCCCAAAATATCAGAGTATAATGGCGACAAGGGAGTGGTGACGTCATGATTATCATACGCACATAGTCACAAAGAACGACCTCTAAATGAGACGTTCGGAAAATAGATCACTTGTAACTAATAAAATAAATAGTTTTAACAAAGTGCGGAAGCATAAACTGAATACGGTTACAAAATATAGTTTTCTCAAATGGTACAAATGATCGTTGTTTCAAAGAAATGACGGCAATGCATGAGACCTCATTTAGCATCTTCCTTCTTAATACCTGAGAAAAACATTGCTAAAGTGTCAACATAAAGTTGGTGAGTTCATAGGTTTAGTTAAGTGGAAATGTTTAATGAACCACAAGATTTTCCCAAATGTGATGACAATATAACAGATACAAAGTCATCCCAAAAGTATTTATTACAGTCTAAGCTCGTGACACCGAAGCGTTAACAACACCGGTAGTATAATCATATAAATGTAGCCCAAACTAGATGCCTAAACCCACGACATCCTATCTTAGACTCAAATGAAACTGTGCCCGCTTGTCCCCTTGTTGGACAAGACAGACAGGGACGTCAATCCCGATAGATCTATCCATAACATTCGCGCTTACACAAAGTAATTAACGGTTCACGATTCACGGGCCAAAGCAACTGGGTTTTTAGTGGGACTTAGACTAATATATAAATCAGTAAATGCACTTGTGTTCACACGTTAAAATCAAGCAATGTCTCACCCCAAAAAGCAGTGAAAAATAGTAAAGTATGGGGCTATAAACTCACCTCGTAATTCAGCAAAGAGAATGAAGATAAAATAGCTCGAGAGTACGGTTACGCTAGCCGCGACCTATTTAATTATGAGGATCGAGTTACGATACGAAAAATTATATTAATAAGACACGACACCCTAGGTGTGCTTGACGAAACCATACGTTTACGGAAAGGTACGACAAATAAAAGTCGGTTTATTAAACGGTCGGGTTTTACGGGTTAAATTATACCCTAAATCTATAAAATTCGTTTCATGGGCTTTAACCAAACTTAATAAATACACAAGGCCCAAAATGGGTCCAATACCCTCACTCACAACCGGCCCAAGGGTCATTAGACCCGGCCCGGCCCATGGGCGGAATAAACAAGGAACGGAAGGAGTAGATATGCGTGTGTTACACACACAACTCTCCATAACAGAGAGTTACACTCTCTCTCTTCCCTCGATAATAACTCCACCGCCCCAATCTCTTCTCTCTCTTAAATCTAGATCGGTTCATCCCCTTCAATGGCTAATATCACGTCAGTTGGGGTATAACAATCATATGTGGGTGGTCTGAGGTGTTTAGATCGCGTGAGATGTGGGGTTTCATCCCCACATCAAACCGATTTGGTTTTCTGATGTGTTCATCTTATGGTCACGTCAATCAATAGCCAAAAATCAAAGATAAGTTTATTCCTGCTTCATTTCTTTTAACAAAATTGATTGATTTTCGATTTAAAATGATCAGTGGGTTTGATTGATTTGTATAAACTTGTTGAGAACCATAAGGCTCTCGGATTTGAAATAAACGAATTTAGGGTTTTGAAATATTTGGGGGTTTTTATCAATCTCGGGTTTAAATGCAATTAATTGATGTTTTCTATTATAAAATCAAACTAATTTCAATATAAAATCAGTTTATAAAAATAGGGTTTCGGTCAATTGGGGGTTTTTGCATAATTCGTTTTCAATTAAATTAACTACTGGATTCGGGTTTAGATTAGGTTTAATTAATGTTTTAATTAATAAAAATCAATCTAGGGTTTTTATAAAATTGGGGTTTTTATATTCGACTGTTACTCATGTTTATGTGATGTTTTTGAAATGTGAAAAGTGCTAATTTAATGTTTAAAAAGGTTTTTAAATTTTTAGGGTTTCGAATTGAAATGGGGGTTTTTATACTCGCGGCATGATTGAGGGTTTTAGGGTGTTCCTGTAAAATAACAAATGGTTTAGACATTTAGATTGGTTGGCATTGATTGTTGATAGTTTTGGCAGAAAGTAAGAACTTGGTTGGCTTGGTTTGGTTCTCGGTTTGGCCTTTAATTGGGTCTCGGTTTGGTTTGACTTGGGTCTCGGTTTGGTTCTTGATTGTGGTCTTGATTGTGGTCTTGGTTGGGTCACGGTTTGGTCTAAGTCGGGTCTCGGTTTGGTCTAAGTCGGGTCTCGGTTTGGTTGACAGAATAGTAAAGTTGTAGACATGTTTCAAGTACTAGTAGTAAAGTTTAACCAATTTCAGTTTTTAGTAAAAAGAATAAGACCTTTACAATGACTAACACATTGGTTTGTTTATTCGCAGGTTTGTACAAAACGAGCACAACTAGGACTTCATAAAGGAAAAACGAAGAGACGAAAGACTCACAATGGGATGCTATGTTTCGGTTTGCAGGTTCGGACGGGATGGAAGACTCTTTCGGTTTTGCAGGTTCGGACGGGATGGAAGACTCTTTCGGTTTTGCAGGTTGGGATGCGACGTGTGGGTCGGCTGGACACTACTCTTCACTCTACCCAGAAGTTGTATTTTGAAAGACTTGTACAGATTTTTGTGTTTGTAATTTGGACTGTGATAAACTTTGTATTTGGACATTTGGTAAATTTTGGGTTTGTATTTAATCAAGTATTGTTAGTCTAGGGTTAGTGTCAAGCTGAAAATGGTAACTTGTGATATACCCAAATGGGGTAAACTAGGCATGTGTGCTGTCCTGTAGTGGTTAGTGGGAAAATAAACTATATGGTTTATTTGTAGTTGGACATGTGACTGAATTTGGGACTCTTGTAAGGCAAGTTTTGCAATAAACATAAATGAAAGTTTATACTCAATATATTTACATGCTGTGACAGTTTATACAAATCGACTCGGGTTCACGATGTTTAAGTTAGACGCGAACTGAATGAACACGACTTCTATAACCGTTTGACACACGATCCCAAAACAAAGCAATTGTGCGAGACTTCACGTAATCTAGTAAGTATACCAAATAAACGTACGGCAAAACATAAAACGCCCACCAACTTCGCGTATTGCATTCAACTTAATAATCGCGAATACTCGAGATGTTACAGTATAAACGTGACATGACTGAAGTAAACATTAAACGTGACATGGCTGAAGAGGACATGGAACGTAACATGACTGAAAAAACTTAACTAGATTTATTGAAGGAAACGGATGAGAGGTCCGGATGGACTCCTCCATTTCGAGTGGCTTCCCGCTCGAAACGATTCCTTCAAAGGTCTAAATATAATGAACAAATCTTGGTCTTGATGACCCTGTCCTGATGATGCTGAATAGTTTCTGGTTCTAACTTAAGATGGATTTTCTGAACCTTAATGAATAAGCTATAACATGTAGTATACATGAAACGGTACGTACAATTATCCTGAAGAGATAACATTTATATCTCTGAGCAAGCTGCTGAGAATATATAGGGACGAACTACGTGAATAATTGTGAACGTGCTAAGTGAGCAATTGTGAACGTGGTTCATAATTATATGAGGAACGCTGGCATGGAATATATCATGAATGTGATACGTGAATCATACTGTGAACGTGATACTAGAACATATCATGAACGTATGATGACTGATAAATGAATGCCAAACGATACGGCCTGAGATGTGAAACGTCTGCCTGGTTATGGAATAGTTGTGCTAAACTTGAGTCTGGTCTCTCAAGCTCTTTGTAACCGTAGTCGGTAATAAACTAAGAAACGTGTATCGTGAAATGGCACACGAACTTGAACGTGAACAATGTTATGAGCACAAGCGTGAGCTTAAATCACGACATAGCATAAAAGATGAACTGAAACAACATCATACTACGTATGAGACATAAACGTGAAAGTGAAAATAAACATGAACTTAAAGTGGGTGTAAACATACACTTGATCGTGAACATGAATTCTGTCTGATATGATGGTCGATGGAATGCCTTGAATTCGTACGATTTACTACTGAATTTCTGAATTTTCTGCAGATCTGCTACTGCGTGATCCTTTCGGATGAAAGAAACGCGTAGGCTGATTACATGGTTGACGATAACTTAGATAGTATCATACTTTCTTTGAGCTTGTGGTAACTGATAACAATTTCATGGAATTTCGTCTCAATTCTGCTCAAAATTTCTAAGGATTGTAGTAACTCACTAACATGACGGCATTATATCTTGAACCTGCGGTATGTCAGGCATCTAGATATGAACATAGCTGCATCAATGTGTGATACTGCTTCTACCAAAATTCTGCCTGGGATTATGGTACATTCTGGTGGAACCTGAGTGAATATTCACGGAAAGGTATACATAATTCGGTGTAGGTTCCCTTCTTTATGCGTAAGCTTAGTCATGGAAGGCTGATCGTAAGAACTGTCAGGAATTTCCGCGGTAGTAGTTTTCTGAGTTCTAGAAATTTTGTATGTTTGTCACCAACGTCGGTCTTGACCATTTGGTGATGGCCTTCACCTACGCAGGACTGTCTGAAATTTTCCTGCTGAAATAAGGTGGCTCAAAAATGCCACATTGTTCATCTGGGATATACACCTTGAAAGTTGTGTATAAAGTTTTCTCCTATCTGAAAATTTGCACGGCCGTGAGAAGATGATCTCGCGTTCTTCTTTAGGGTTTAGTAGATAGAGTGTGATCAATGAATATGCTGACGATTTTGTAGGAAATTTTTGTTCATAAATTCCATAATATAGCTGGGCCATTAGGGAGCTCAGAAGTATGATTCAAAATTTTTGAGAGACCATAGTATGTGCAACCACATTCTGGGAAACATCACATTATTTCTCTCGCCATCGATGGTAGTATGATCGGAAATTTTTCTGGGAAAAATGTTCAAGGCATCATAGCAGGTCAGATAAAACTTCTATACGTGGAATGAATATCAATTTATAATGGTGATCTGATAAATTTTTTTGTGGTCGATACATGATCTCATGTTACTGGCCTTCTTCCTGATGGACATAAACGATCCACCTTCTGGTATGTGCTAGAGCGATTTAGCCTCGTTCCGGTAACTCTAGCAGCAATTGTTGCAACTCTTTTAACTTTGCTGACACCTTGAAATAAAGTGTTTGAAAAGAGGTTCTGTTCTTGAGATAAGATTTATGTTAAACCCTGTCCTGTGGTTAGGAAGGAAATTTCTGGAAATGAAAAATAAAATTTGTTGATCAGAAATTTAAGGAACTTCAGAAGTGGATTATAACTAGTGGCTAGAAAGTCTTCGTAGCTATGGACTGATCAGTCACGCGCTTGTAAGGCAGAAACAATTTGTACTGATTTTTCTGGCAAAATATAATGAATATATTTGGGATTTAGTAAGACGGATCTCGTCGTTAACTGAAAGGAGAACTTTAATAAACATGGGTGGTACTGTGGTGACTTTCACTGAATGTGTTCTTCTGTAACCTCACAGAATGATTACCGTGTGTTTAATCTGAATAATACTCTAGTGGTGGTGACTGAATTTTAATGATCTGATTCATGCGTGGCATAATAGAACGGGTATACCCCTTTCTGAAGGGTACCCTAAATTTCTAAGGGCCTGGTTTAGAAACATACTGGAGTTATGAGTTCTGACTCGTATTTTGAGAAAAGATTCATATGACGTGTACCATGACTGGTGTCCTAATATGTGTCTTCCGAAAAGATACCTGAGGCCTATGCCTTGACTGATGTCTTGACACGTGTTTTAGTGGATGAATCTGAACAAGGTTGAAAATTTTGGTAACTGCTAGGATTGACGGACCGGTTAGACTACTGACCTCTGTATTTCTAGTCATGTCCGTTCCGGAGTTCCGATGGTTACTGACTGATTAATTATAAGCACGGTGGTCGCCACTACTGCTTTGTTTTTCAATTTATGACGGTCATTATCATGACCGTGATTCATGTAACTATTCTGCTGAGTGGCCGGCTGAGTTCCGGTTCCCACTCTTCTGAATGAACGGTTAGCTGAGTAACGTGCGACAGCTAACTGAGGAAGTAAGGCATGGAATAGAATGGTAGTGTCTGATGGTTGAAATTTACTCTTGTCAGAAATTTCAAATTTATAGTTTTCGTCCTTGCTCTGCAGTGTCTTTATAGTATAACAACATCAGCATCAGCATCAGCATCTTGAGAAATCTCCAAAGTATCAGCAGCATCAGCAATTATGAGGTCTTCAAAGTGTTCGCAGCATCAGTATCTGGTAAAATCTTCAACTCACGAGCAGCATCAACATCTGGTAGAATATCGACAAGTGGAAACGCCTGAGATGATTGAGGATCGATCATCAATATCCATGGAGTAGGGTACCTGGTGTATACATGGACTACTGTACATGAAGTACAAAATGAATATTGCACATGAAGCATATCTGAGACAATGTACTTGGAGTACACATGAATCACTGTACATGGAGTATAACTGAGACACTATACATGGGGTACATATGGAAGACTATACGGGGCACTGGTGGAAATTTTATGGAATGATCAATACTGGTGTCACTTGTGTGACATGATCAAGGATTAAATTGATTTAACTGGTTACCAAACTGAGCTGAAATGGTTAATCATGATAGGCTGATAATTTCTGCGTAGACTTAATGCTGGTTGTATAGAGTTTCAAGAATATGATTAAACAGAATTTCAACAATGGCCAGCATGAAGACATGACTGATGAAGATCAAACCTGATTATTATGAAAATAGGATTTAACAGTAACCCTTTATGTATCTTAGCATGAAAACATCATCACCTTGCTGAAAACATAATCCTCATAAGGAGACATGAACTTAGTCAGCATGAAAACGACATTCACGTGAGAGTATAAACTTGACTGGTTCAAAGAACATAGAAGAATAATCAACTGAGGTTTAACATCAACTGATGTGGATAGTTATGGTTTAATCCACAGTATTCATAGTAGGAAGCATGTGACTAAGTATGGGCGATTCTGTTTCGATCCATACTTGTCAAAAATTTATGAGAACTGTCATGTATAGAAATTTACAATCTGAGACTAAATATGGTTGGTTGTAGTTCAAACCATACTTGTCAAATTTTATGAAATGTCATGATATGACAAAGGTGAATAACTATGGATCGGTTCAAAATAGCATTTGACTGAAAAGCATGAAATTTGACCTGAATAATGGTGAACGCTTATGGCTGGTTCACAAATTAATATTTGACTGAAAACATGAATCTGACATGAGTAAGGGTAAACGCCTATGGGTCGGTTTACCAATGCAAAATCTGAACGGGCAAGGATGAACGCCTATGGGTCGGTTCACCAAAACGAAAATTCGTAGAAAAGCACATGCGACTAAATATGGCTAGTCTTGTACCAACCTTTTACTTAGTCAAAAACTTTAAGAAACCGACTGATAACTGAAGAAAACTGACTGATAAATGCATGAGAAACATGAGAGATAACAACGCCAAAATCTGGAAAGTTCCTGGTGACTACCCACTAGTCACAGGTCAAGTTTTAGAGCCTACAGGTCGAACCTTGCGCTCTGATACCATAATTGTAACACCCCACTTGGATAAGTGGACCGTTACGTGTATTTATGTCGTGTCATCAAAGCATAAGGTAAATGTCCTAAAACATTAAATGACCATAACGGAAATACCGGAATCAAACATCGGTAATCTAACCTAAGCTCAAAACATGAAAAATAAAATACTGAAGAAAAAGACTAAACAATGTCCAAATAAGCAGAAAAATGTAAGTACATAAAGTAAGAAGTCTAGATAGCTTCCATCCAAATGCACTTGCTCTCAAAATCCTAAGAGCGTCCTGGTGTACCTGTCGTTAGAACATGAAAGGGAACTACGGCTGAGCATAACGCTCAGTGAACGGATATAAATCATGATAAGGAATTACTGAAATGAAACAGATGATGAAATACTGGAGCTGTAAGACTTATAAGTAAAGTTGCAGCGGAAATCTGTGTATAATCTGTAAAGTCTGATTCATAAATAATAAAGCTGAACTGTTGTCTGTTAAATCTGAAAACATACATTTACTGTATTTTAATTGCCAGAGCTTATATAGGTCACGTGCTGTAACAACCGTGCATGAATAACTGGAGGGGTGACCTCGTCATGCTGTAGAGGGGTGATCTCTAAATAACTGTGCTGGGTGGAGGGATCAGCTCCAATGTGAAGGATGTAGAGCACACACCACATTCACCCTGATAACTTGTAACACTTATACGCCTAGGATGCATCCATACGCCCCACTAAACATACATATAAAAATGGCCAACCTGAACATGAGTGGGACGATGCAGGATATCACTCTCCTGCATGTGAGTCACGACACCGGTGCCGTGGTTACGGTACCTCCGTAACTAGTACATAAACTGGTCGTGCTTGTATATAATGCTCAGGCAATTTATTTAGTTATTAACATGATTACTGGGAAACTTAAACATATACTGGGAAAAAAATTTGGCCGAAAACGGGGAATCCTAATCATGCATAAAAAGGAAGTCCTTACTGAAAGGACGGAAAATCCGTACCTCGTGTCTAGTAATGCAATAAGATTGAAAGTTGAAAGATCTAATTAGTGGCTTCACGGTTACTACATAAATAACGGACGCGAATGAGTTATCTGTTCTTAGTTTAATTTATTTTATACTTGTATCACTGTTTGTAAATAATCTGATAATTTCTGACTATTCGATAACATTACTGATTAGTGTATATCTCGTACTTCTGACTACTATTCTGATTATTGTATCATACTGTATTCTGGTATTATAATAATGATATTACTAACTTGCTAAAATAGCAAGTTTCCTGAATTAGAAAGTTTCCCAAAATATACGTTTCCAAAATTGTTCCTATAAGATTTAAATCATTTAAATAAAATCAACATTTTTAAGTAGTAAGAAAAATATAAAGCTAGTATCAATTTAATGTTACTAATTAAATTAATACATTAAACATTGAAATTAACTTTATTATAAAACTTATTATAAATGCTTTAATTAAATAGTTAAATTCCTTGTAATATTTAAATACCCGTGTTCCCAAAAACCCGAGTCAAACCTTCCCCGAGACACCCATGTCTCGGGTTAAACCGAAACCGGCACACCACGACCTAGGGCCTAGCCACTGTTAGTTATTAAATCCCCATGCTGGTTATTATTCCCACTGTTTATGTTACGCCCCCACTGTTTGTTTTATCGTTTCCACCGTTAGTGTAGTGGTTACCACTGCTAATGCAGTGGTTCCCACTGCTCGCAGTCCCAAACACCACTTTTTGTTGTTAGTAGACCCAAACACCCCCTGCTCGTGTATTTCAGGTCTGGGCAACCCAAAAACGCCCCTGATGGGGTTTCCCCCTTTGCTGCCGACCACAGAAACCACCAGCGCACCCCTGTGGGTCGCGGTTGGTCTCAAACAAAACACACCGAGACCTATAAGTCTCGGTTTTTCCTGAATTCAAACAAAACCGGAGCCCATTTTAAATCAGTTTCATGATCCCCTTTTAATTTACTAGTATTTTCTTGGTTTGAATCAATAATTCGTGAAATAAGAAGGATAATATAGCTACCTTTATTTGAGTAAGGAGGAAGACAAACAATACATGTTCAATCTCTGATAAAACAAATCAACCCGTCCTTGTTTTCTGATTATAGCCGGCGCCCCCCCTTTTTTTTGTCTTATCTGTCGGCAGGAACCAAAATGGTAAAACCCTAATATTTTTTTTTCTTTGTGTCGTGGAATGGGGAAAAGGGGAAGCCCCCGCTTCTTTTTTTTTCTTGGTTTTGGGCTGGGCTCAAGCCCACTACTTCTTTTCTTTCCTTTTTTTCTAACAAAACCAGCGGCCCAAAAGCACAAATGTCCATTTTCTATTTTTAATTCGTGTTTAATTATTTAGGAAAAGCTCGTGTTTAAAATCTTATTCTGAAACGTAATAATATTTCTGGTGTTTTAATTTTTCTGAAACGTTTAATTCTTTTATGTATAACAAATAATACATACGTATTTTCTGAAACTTAATAATAATTTTCTGAATAATTAATCATTTTTAATATTTAAATAAAACTCAGACTACGTAATTACTATTAACGTTTAATTAACGTTAAAACCGAGACTACACGTATTTAATACAAATTTTAAATACGGGTTTTACACCTGGATCTAGGCTCAGCAGTAACACGTAACGTGTGCCTGGAGCCATCTCAGATTTTTGGTCCCTCACGTGAGGTAGAAGATCTAACCCTCATGTGTTGTGATATTATCAGTTTAATTGAATGATACGTGTGCCTGGAGCCATCTCAGATTTTTGGTCCCTCACGTGCGGTAGAAGATATCTAACCCTCATGTGTTGTGATATTATCAGTTTGATTGAATGATACATAAACCCGCGGTCGATGATGATATTCTTACGTTTAGTGTGAATGGTCTATCAACACCTACATCAAGGCTGGGCAGTCACACCGAGTGTGATTGCAGCCATGTCATGTCTTTTTCCCCACGCTTATACTAGGAGATCTGAGCCCCATTTATTTTGTTATTATCTGTTGATGGAAACATCTAAACTATCGTTTTTTTCATTTGCCGCCAACACGCTTAGAACATCACTCGGCTAAGATAATAAAGGTGACAATTACTATAATCTTTTAATGATGAATTATGATTTCAGTTAGTATGTCACACGTCGAGTCATATACTGTTGCGCGTTGTATCAGCACTCATTTCCCTTTACGTTTTGTTTGTGCAGAAAAGATGCAAATATGGACTGCCCAAAAGATTTACTTCTCATGAGGAGTTGGTAGATTGGTATGATATATCAGGTATTTCAACAGCTATATTGACTATTAATAATCATCATTATGGATTACTGGATTACTATTGAAAGCATAATAACCAAAATGAAACATAAAAGAAGTTTTGCGTTTAGTTGTAAGGAAAATAATTTATTTTCTATAAAATGTTTTCTGAAAAATAAGGAAATCACAAATCACAAATTAAGGTTTTCCAATTTTTTTTTAGAAAACACAAAACTCCATTTGCCATTTTATACACAAAACAAAAAAAACAACTTTTTTTTGTTTTCCATTTAACACATCATATCTATTTTTTTTCTTTATTTTTTAATAACACTCGACCAAACTCTAACACCCTCTCACCACAATAACGAAAATATTTTTTTCGACCTTTTACATTTTCGTCAATATATTACGTTTTCCTCGGTAGTTTTACGTTTACGTCTGATTTTTAAGTTTCTGTCTATATTTTAATATTTTCGTCAATATTTTTACGTTTTCTTCAAATTTTTTACGTTTTCGTCAGTTTTTGTGCGTTTGTTGATTCAGCTTTGATTGCTTTTGAGTTACTGTATTTGTTTATAGCTGGATTTATCTTTGCTGTTAATTCTTACTGTTCTTCACCATTATTTCGTTTACTGTTGAATTCTTTTCTTTGTGTGATTTATCTGCTATAAATTGTTTATTCGGTTTCTTTATATATTCTGTTTCAAAAATAAATAAATTGCAAAAATATGTCCCCTATAGGACTCGAACCTGTGACCTTAGGTTAATTACCCAATGCTCCAACCAACTGGGCTAGCCTTGCGTTTTAGTATAATACTGCTTTAAAAGTTTAATGTACGTTTTGTCTTTGATTGTCATTTAAATAATAAACGTTTTTAATTAAATTGTTAGTTTTAAAAGTTTAAGTTTAAAAAAAATATACAATAACTTTCAATAGTAAATTGTTTATTTAAATTTGGAAAAATTTATTAGTTTAAATCAAATAATAAAAAATTAAAAATAAAAAATAAATAGTTTTTAAATTTCGTCTTTTAGATTTATTTTGGGTAGCGATTCATGCACTTTTTTAAAACCAAGTAGTTCAGTAGCTCTTTCAATATTGCTATTAAAAGGTTTCTTGGTTATCTTTGTAGAGATACAAGACTCACATTTATCAAATGTTTCATCATTGATATTTTCCAAAAGACCATCACGTTGAAGCTTTTGTATGCGAGTCTTCCCACTATGGGCAAGTCTACAATGCCGAAGATAAGAAGAGTTATTGTCTAACTTTCTCTTCTTATTCATGCTAAAAACAGAATTATTTTTTCTCTTGGAATTATTATCATGCATGTTAATTTCAAAAACACCATTCACAGAAATTGCATCAAAATAGAATAAACCATCTTTGAAAACAAAAATTCTATTATAATCAATAGTGTGAATAAATCCAAGATCCAACATATAAGAAAATGAAATAACACCCCTAACAATTGTAGGTGCATAATAACAATTATTCAAACTCAGTACTAAACCCGAAGGTAAAACGAGATTAAATGTTCCTATAGCTTCAACCGCTGCTTGTTCGCCATTGCCCACTTGCAGAACTTGTTCCCCATAGGTAAGCTTCCTTTCCAACTCAAATCCCTATAGGGTATTATAAATGTTAATACGAAATCCCGTATCATACACCCAGGAATTTGATTTGTATGTAAGATTAAATAACTATATCATAAATAAGTTACCTGAAGGTGCTGCAGCACTAAGCTCAGCCTTCTTCTTTATTTCTCGCAACTCTTCGAGATAAAGAGGGCAGTTCCTCTTCCAGTGACCAATTGCTTTGCAATTGTGACAAGTCTCATCCTTTTGAGATTGACTCTTTTTGACAAAGTTCTGCTTGGGCTTTGAATAAGTCGCAACTTGTTTGTCTTTATCACACTTGCCTTTGCCATTCTTCTTGTTCGCTTGCGGTTTTGGCTTATTCACTCTACCCTTTTGTACATAAAGTACATGAGGAGTAGAAGTAGATGCCTTCTCCTTTAACCCCTTCTCATAGTTAGTGAGCATTGCATGCAAATCATTAACTGTCTTCCCCGTGCAATGCATATTATAGTTTCGAACAAAATCATTGAAGTCCTTGTTAAGGGACCTATTGATCAAGTAGATATCCATATTATGATCATAGGGTTGTCCTAGTACAATGAGTTGTTCCATATAACCCCTCATCTCTATATAATGGGCACTTACAGACTTTCCAGGAGCTTGCTTGCAACTATGCAAAGCATATACCAAGTCTTAGATCTCCACAGCTTGCGGCTTTTCGAACATAGCCTTGAGCTCATGAAGCATTCGTTGAGGTGAAAATAACTCATACTTCTGTTGAAGTGGAGGAGCCATTTTCCCTAACATTAAGGCAGCCACCTCATAGTGCTTCTTAACATTAGCAGCGTGTTCAAGCCTTTGTGCATCAGATGCTCCTTCAGCAAGATCATCCAGATAAGGAGTAGTCAAGATATCGATAGTACCCGCTACTCTTAAGACAATTCTTAGTGAGCGATACCAATCATTAAAGTTTGGGCCAGTAATTTCAGGACGATCAAAGAAAGCATTTAACGCAGAACTTATAGTCATATTATTTTCGGGTTGAGCCATTTCTACATAAATAAGTTCAAATATTAGTATTTTCGATAATACCATTCAAGAAAATAAAATTACCCCGGTAATAAAAAACCATAGTATTTCCTTGAAACTAGAATCCATATTGACATAAACTTGTCACATCAGTTGATCTGCTAGTGACAAATGTATTCAACACGGTAACTTGTCGAACAATAATTGACAAACAAATTTGCAATTTCTAGATATTTTAGGGATTTACATTGCCAAAAGTCATTTTGCATTGTAACATGTTTTTATCCCTACTTTACGCCTTAAGTTTCCAGATCTCACTGAGTAACTCAATTAAGTCGACTAATCTAAAGAACGTAAAACATTCATGTGCAATCTTATTCATTCATGAAGTTTCTCTCCATTACAACATCGTCCAAAATCTCATATGACGACAATTGTAACTTCAAGTGTTCATCAATTAGATGGCATAAGACTTAAATTTAAGGGTATTGATTTTGGTGTCAAAATCATGTATGGAAAAGCATGCATACATCTCCATAGCATTAGTTTAATAAAACTTTTAGTAACCTTTTGGTGAGTAAAAAATTTCGCCATAAATCAAAAGTTGAAGTATTGGTGAAATCAATTAAAGACTTTTACCCACAACAATTCACAACGTACTTTTTCTAGAACTCGGCTAAAGCACAAAGCAATAACCTTATTCATTGTGTTTCGGATGTGAATTTGCGGCAAATCAACCTTAAGATATAATGCAAAAAATAATCGTAGGTAATTTCAATTTTGACGCACAGGCGAGCCGGGAATTCGGTTAACGACTAATGGCATAGCACCTCATTCCTTAACCGGGTACAAGACCAGCGGTGCGTTATACCCACTTTATATTTTGTCAAAAAAGAGTAGGCCGTTAATTTATCATTGCAAATTATCAATCAACGCAATTCTATGTAATTTAGATCTCAAAACAATTCATTAATTTTTATATGATTTAGTCCATATTAATTTTTCTTGGAAAAAATTACCCTTGTTTACAACATACAATAATATAAAACGTATGAAAACAAGTAAGTACAAAAAGACTAAATCAAATAGCCACATGCATAACAATTTATTCAAAGAACATAAAATCTTGGGTTTTATAAACATATAAAAGTCTTCCCTAATTTAAAACTTTGAATCAAATAAAGCAAATAGCATAAAAAATCATATGATCCGTGAAAACATGCATGTTTATCACGGATCTCCCACATAATCTTAACAATTAAATCTCCCTACGGATCGTAACCATACATGACGTAACAATTAATCCATGCAAACATCTAAAGATTATACCATGTAATTTAATGGTTTACAATTTTTTTTAATTGAATTCGGCTAGGCCGATTTTAAAAAAAAAAAAAAAAAAAACAAACAAAACCCTAATTTTGTTAAAACCTAAAAAACAACATGTAATTTTTAACTCAAATCATCATTAGTTAAAAAAATTTAGATCTCGATAATTATAATATGTTAAAACGGCTCTCGATGCCACTGATGGTTTATGACATTCATAACAATTATATAATCATAACAAACATCAAAGCACGTTATAACGGAAGCGATTTAACAAGATCATATTAATACAATTATAATTAGTCGATTAGGGTTACATACCTTTATCCTAGCGTAGATGTACAAGATCACCAACGAATCACCAATTAGGGTTTGTGAAGAATAATACCAAGATATAGTTTAAAGCAAAACTATATTACGCTCTTGTACACACGTAATGCAACGGGCTAACCGTGAGTCTAGCACTTACAAACCGGAACTTCAACACTTGTGGAATTTAAGCTAAATCGAAAAACCAAAGAACCCTAAGGGTGTGTTTGGTTTGGCAATCGCAAGAGAAGAGAAGGGAAGGAGTGGAGTAAAATTATGAAGGCTTTATGTGTTTATATAGGCTTGGCAAAACTTGATTTCCAAGTAAAACACAAATTAGGAAAGCCAAAATCTTTCCCTTTGCCCCCTTGTAGGCCGACGGTCGGTTACACCCTAAGGGGTGTTTCTCGAACTTTTTCGTTTTCCTTTTTCTTCTATATCTATACTATTATATAAAGAGGCTAACTCCGATCTTAACTCTGATCTTAATCCCGAACCTAAAATTTCCAAACCTAACTCCAAACCAAAAATTAAGATATGAAAGTTAAATTTAAACCCTTAGATCATACTTTGTTAAATTGATCTCATCCATCCATATGTTTTTATAACAAACTTTTGTAACAACCTTAGTAACAAATAACTCAAAACACTTTTATCTTTAAATTGAAATATCTTTTGATATATGTATTTTTTTTATAATCTAATTTCACCATATTTTCTAAAATTTCGTGCTATTTAATTCAACATCCATTTTGGTATAGTTTTATTAAATTTTAGTTTTTCATTTTTAATGAGTTTATTTAAGATAATTTATTTTTTTACTACTTTAACTTTAATTTGAACCTTATCGCTAAAAAAGTAGCCATCGAATATTCGCCGTTGCATTGCGCGAGTACGATGCTAGTAATTCCATAACAGTCGTCTAACTTAACTATTAATTTATTTAACGATCGTTTAGTTATGTTCGGCTTGATTTAATAAATATATATATAATATATTTAATAAATAAAATTAACCTTTTACGTATTGTGTGCAATCCCGTAATCCCGAATTCGTAACTATCACACGACTATTAATTTTAAGTCCATAGACTTTCAAATTTTAATATACAATTTGCAAAGAAAAACAATTTTCTATTTGTTGAATAAGATCTCGAGCTTTAAGAAAAATGAGTCGTTCATTTGTATGATTTTGAAAGCCATAAGATCTTAAATAGGATCTCGATCTTATCATAAGATTCTAAAATTTGAATACAATTGAATCCAACTGTTCTTGCTTTCCATTTTTTTTTTTTGTCTTTTTCCCCATTTATATTGACTTATTTTTGTCAAATATTAAATCATAAAAATAAAGAAAAATTTGATATCTAACTCAGGTGTTTGACATTGTTGCTCTATTCTTGAAGAAAACGCGAGTTCTTCCGCCACTAACAAATTGACGCCATATTGATTAGTGATACCCAGGGTCGGCCCATTGTGACCGGAGGCCCTGGGCAATAACGATTGAGAGGCCCGTTACACTTCTAAATTAAAGACACATTTCATTTAAACTTGAATTACGTGACTCGTACATGTTTAGCATATAACGTGTTTATATATAATCGTAAAAAAGTGAGGCCCCTTTTCAAATGGAGGCCCGATGCGATGGCACCGCTTACACACCCTTTAAGCCACCTCTGGTGATACCAATTAGTCATGTCAATTACTAATACGTGTACAGTATATAAACATCACCTTACTTGTACTTTCATACCAAAATCGTTTTTTAATTAAAAAAAAAGGAAAAGTAAGCAACAAAAAACACCTACAAAAAATTTATAGTTTAGTTGTGGATTATTTTTATTCCCCTACGTTACATATAAGGCTGGTGACATTAGTGTCGGGTTTCGACCCATAAAAACACTCGTCACATCTTTTTTTATCTCACGATTTAAAACGATTTTTTTCACATGAAAACGACGCGACTCTATATAGACATACCTCACAGAAACACTTAAATAACTAGATCGCTCTTGCGACCACTTCTCTCTTACGACCGAGTGACAACTCGATCATTGCATTGGTGTGATCAGATTCGACGTAGTAGACGAACGATCCAATGTCAGTGGCCTAAAATAGAAATTCAATTAGTATCTACACAGATGTAACAGTACATATTTTTTATGAACATTTCGATAAACTTGTAAGAAAAAGGTTATTAACCTTTTTAAAATTTTAGTTATCTAGTTAGTAGGGTGAGTGAACTTGGTGTCTGTGGACTTCGCGTGAATGTTTATAGCTGACTTTTACAATCATAGGTGTACCCACATGGGAGTCGGATGTGGCACGGGCTACACCTGATTTTAGGTCACGAAAGGTAAAATTATTACAAAATAGGTTTTTTCTTGATACGTGCAACACCCATATCTAGATAACGTGAGACTACTTTAGTGCTTATAATCAATAAAAAAAATGTGCAACGCCCTATAATAAATCATGGGTCCGCCATTTTACATTTCTATCATAACTCACGACTCGAAGATCAAATTTGTTTTTGTTGATGAACGTTTAGTTTTGAATAGTGCTGTAAATAAATCGAACGAACGCGAACAGAGATATGTGTATGTTGAATCTGTAAAAAAAAATTTAGTATCATATATGATAATGCATTATCATATATAATACTTATAAAAAATACTCTTTTTATTTCCTGGACATGTGTTCAATCATGAATCGAATTAACTCCTTGTTTTAACCATGAATTCATCATACTATTTGTTCAATATACTAAACTTTTTTTTAGTATCATATATGATACTGCATTATCATAAATGATAATGTAGTATCATAAATGATAAAATATAAGAGCTACATGTATTATCATATATGATACTAAAAAAAGGTAAAAACTATGCTTTAGGAATATGAAAAAACTTTAACAAAATAACCATATTATCCAGACTTACATCTATAAATGTTTTGCCATTTCATATTCAATAAAAATGATAATAATTGAGTAGCATTACAAAGTTAAACCAATATATCACCCTACAGACATTATTAAGAGATAAACTATTCATATGTTTAACACAATGGATGTTGATCTCATACAACACTTTTGTTGCAAACTTTGCGCTCGTCTTTGTCATTTTCATGCACATAATCTTGTTATTTTGGTCGGAAATCCGATGTTTCACTTGGTCTTGAGATGATCGAATTCTTCAAAATTCATTGAAAACGACTTTTCCTACACAAATAAAAAGATTTAGTTTTAGTTTCAACTAGATTATCAAATATGATAAGTTACATAAGCCAAATTTCAACAAGATTATCATATATGATAATATATATACAACTAACTTTTAATTACCCACAAGGAGATCACATACTTGCTTGTATTCATTTTCAAGCACATTATCATAGTATCATATTTGATACCTCCATATATCATATATGATGTATGAAGGTATCATATTTGATACATTTGTACAATTGTACATCATAAATTAAGTCTTCAATTTCGTCTAGTGATTATACCACAACTTCAACAAATATTTATCTACGCTTTTTCACTATATTTATGTTAACTATTTTTATTTATGATGCTTGTCTACACATACTTGCACACACATATAGCATCACAATCTTAGATCTGACGTATATAACAAAAATACAAAAAGATAGTAGATATGAAGCTAACATCCTTTCATAAATGCCTTATAGATGTAAAAATACTAGTAATACGTTACATATACGAAGAAAAAAAACTCTATTTTGCATGCTTACTTTTAGTCTATGAAAGCACTAAAGTTTAGATGATACAAAGTTAGATGTGGCAAATCTAAAGTTCTTCACTCCGTCACCACCGCATCTTCTTCTTCTTTTTTAATCGCCGCTCCATCATTCACCGGTTCATATAATCGAAATAATAAGGTAATACGCTTGATCCGCCTCCGCGGTTGTCAGATCTGTGTTGGGATCCATGTTAAGATTCGATTTATGGACCGATTTGTATCCGAATATGTGTGTTTGTTGTGTGTTTTTTAGAGGGAATAAAAAAAGGCGATCTTTATATATCTGGATGGGGTGAGAGGTGTTAGGTGGATAGGGTGTGAAAAGATAAAAATGACCCTCTGTTTTTTAACTATTAAAAGTGGAATAATCCTATTGGTTTATATTGGATGGAAGGTGGGGATTGGTCCCCTTGTATCCAAAGGATACAAGGTATTCAAAATAACTTTTCTCCTAAACTTTGTACTTTATAAATACAATATATATATGACGTTTTTAAAATTTAAAAAATATATGCGTAAATAATTATAAACATCAAAATAAAACACAAGTTATTTTCAATTTTAATTCTGACACTTAACAAAAAAACAATATGATCGACGTAAATTAATATTAACATAAAAATAAGGGAATTTCTAACATGTGCCCTAAGTGTACATGTTTATGTTTATATAAAAGTAAAGTTAGGCTTATTAAATATAATTTGTTGTTTATTTATAGTAAAATTTGAGTGTATATAATGTGAATTAAATGTATTTTTAAACATAAATAGAAAGTTGGTGTTTAATAAATATAGTTTAACATGTGCTTGAGGGCACATGTTAGAAAAACCCAAAAAATATATATCAAAATAAATGCATGACCTTAGACTTTAGTGTGTAAATATAGGTACATTACATTGTTGCTTATTTTATGTTCGATTCTAAAAGCATCTTCGTATTATATCTTTTTTATATTTTATTTTTTAACATGCATATAGAAAAAATCATTCAAAATTAATCTTTTTAAAATCTTCTGGACTAAGAATTTTAATATACAATTTGCATAGAAAAATAATTTTATATTTGTTATAGGATCTCAGCTTTAAGAAAAACAAGTTCGTATAATTTTGAAAGCCATATGATTTTAAATAAGATTTTGATCTTATGATAAGATCCTAAAATTCGAATCCAACTGTGCTTGCTTTCCTTTTGTTGTCTTTTTCCCCATTTATAGTGACTGTAAGAAAACAAAAAAACAGTTACAAAAATTTTATAATTTAGTTGTGGATTATTTTTATTCACCGACGTTATATATAATGACATTAGAGCCGGGTTTTGACCTATAAAAACACCCGTCACATTATATTTCTTTCTCCAGCAATCTACAACGATTATTTTTCACATCAAAACGACCTACACAATAAAAAAACATACCTCATACAAACACTTACACAACTAAATCGCTCCTGTGACCACTTCTCTTTTACGACCAAGTCACAACTCCATCATTGCATTGGTGTGATCAGATTCAACAATAGGTCGGCGTAGCAGACAAACGAACCAATGTCAGTGGCCTAAAATAGAAATTCAAGTATCTACACAGATGTAACATTACATATTTTTTATGAACATTACGATAAACTTGTAAGAAAAAGGTCATTAACCTTTTTAAAATTTTAGTTATCTAGTAGGGTGAGTGAACTTGGTGTCTGTGGACTTCGCGTGAATGTTTATAGCCGACTTTTACAATTCTTTCATAACTCACGACTCGAGAGATCAAATTTGTTCTTGTTTATGAACGTTTAGTTTTGAATAGGGCTGTAAATAAAATGGACGAACGCGAATAGAGATATGTTTATGTTCGTTTATTTAATTTTAGCCGAACAAATATACGAACGCGAATACGTAATCAAACAAAAATATTTTCATGTTCGTTTATTTAAATTTGAGCTTTTTCATATTCGTTTATGTTTTTTTTATTAATAGGTTAAACGAACATAAACGGATATAAGTGTATGTAAACGATTATATATAAACGTACACAGACATAACCGAGCGTGAAACTAAAGTTGTACTTTAAACGATCCATATGAACTTTCAAATAATTAACATATAGTTTATAATATTGTTAGAAATATTTGAGATACTTAAGATATTATTTGTTAAATTCTTTTAAATATTTGAGATTATATTCGAACAAAAATAATCGAGCATAAACGAACGAACTAACCGAACATAATCGAGCGTTCACGAATGTTGGAAAATGTTTTGCAAGATATGATTTTTGCAATACTTTGGACATAAATTTATATATGTATATGTTATATATATTCGTAGTACTTAGTAGCTTTGCGTTCTCCTCGAAGAGAGCTTCACAACGAGCTAAAGTATGTCCAATATGGAGTTAATATGAATGAGATATCGTGTCTCAAAGTGAGTCACGTGAAACACAATATTTGAAAAATATTTTGTCTCACATCGCTTGAAACATGAAATGAAAACATGTTTATAAGGGAATCCTAGTTTCTACCCTACAATATTCATTTGTGGGTTTTTACTCCCACGCGCGCGCAGGGGTGCAGAAAGTGGGATTTCTAGGCCAAAACGGGTTCGAAGCTAATGAACTTGTGCACGAGCGCGCGACCTGCGGACACGAATGCAGCTCCAAAAACTGGCTTGGGTGCGGGCAGATTTCGGTATCTTTTTTTTTTTTTTTTGCTGCGAATTCGATTTATTTTTTCCAGAGAATTATGTACATCTATTTTAGGAATAGATACAGAAGTTATTCACAGAATATTTTGTGTGTTAAAAAGATACAGAAAATATTCACAGAATATTTTTGTGTGTTAAAAAGACAGGAAATCTGTTTTAGTTATAACAGATTTTTCTGACTTTGGTATATATTTTTTCTTTGAGAACAAGTCAAGTTTTCAGTATAAATATAACATCTTCTCATTCAGTTAAACATATCAGAAAAACGCAGCTTTTCATACTCCATTATCAGACGATTTTTCCAGTAGTTCTCGATCAGAAACGCAGAAGGCTTCCGTGATCTTTCAGGCAAGTTTGTCTAGTCCGGCTGTACAACAGCTTTGGACGTTGTACACTGGGAAACAGACGGCGAATCTGTTTTAAGGGAAGCGTGTTAAACACGTGCCTCGTCTTAGTTTTACTGCTTTCAATTTTATTTGTTATATAATTCTGTTTTTTGTTTTCTGTTAATTTTATTATTGTTTTAATAAAAGTATACACCGTTTCCCACAACGAATGCAAATAAACGAATTGAGCATTGTTTATGTTCGTTTATTTAACTAAACGAACAAAAAATCTTGTTTGTGTTCGTTTATTTATAAAATAAACGAACATAAACGACTTTTTTATCAAATGATCGACGAACAATTCCCTAAACATTCAGTTTGTTTACGACCTTAATTTTGAAGTACATTGCATGTTTTTAAACATTGTCAGTATTGAACCACATATATAAACAAATTAGCAGTTCAAATGTTTTTCAAGAAAAAACACTAAACAAAGATCAACTCTTGTTTAACACCATTTACTATCAAACATTACTGTATTATGCATCAATGATTTGTGATAACGGCACTTAACAAAGTTAAGGTCAATTATCATAAAGTGGCAAAATCAACAACTGTCTCTGAATGTGCATCCGGATAACGTTCTTTAGTTTGATGGGATGAACGAAGGTTCGAATTCGGTTGTGCTTACTTTGCAGTTTTTTTTGTCATTTACCTTATTTAGGGTGACACTTATTTTTATCAAACAAATTTTTAAAAAATTAAAAAAAAAAGTCAATATTTGCCACCTTACGTATAGATGAGTGGGGACATGACTTTTTTTAAATCTTTGAAAAAAATTGAATCAACTCAATTTGTACGTGAATTGAATATTACAATTTCTATACCCTGCATTTATTATACGTCCCAAGAAAACAAAAATTAAACCCAAGATAATAAATTTAAAATCACAATTTTTGGTGTAGCCATGTTTCATGTGAGTACATATTAATATTAATTTGGCTTTTTTACAATACTATTTTTACATTTTTTTTATCACATGAGTTTTCCTTTTTTTTATAACTTACATACAATTTATTTTCAAATCAAAACAACTGAAATATTTTTTTAATTCAAATAATCATTCATGCAATCAATCTTCTCTTCTTTCTCTTTTTTTATTCTTTTAATTTTTTTATTATATTAGATTAGTTTTAACTATGTTTTAATTAAATAAAATTTGTAATAAATTTTCAAATTTTAATATGTTTAGCTTTGTTTAAATCCTCATAACGTATATTAATTTGATCATTTTTAAAGTTGGTTTTAGTTAATGCATTCTACTCTCTTATCTCTAATTAGGTCTTTTTAATCATTTTTTAACAATATTTTAATAAAATTATTGTAGTGTCTTTATTTATTTGAATGATTATTTGAATTTTTTTAACTCGATCTTGATATGGAAACAAATTGTTTTTAGGTCGTCTGAAAGGAAAAGTTGATGTGGCAAGAAAATGATGGTCGCTCGTGATCGCTGTTGTGGGTAGTTTTAAATAAAACTAACTCTAAAAATAATCAAATCAGTATATGTTGTGAGGAATTAAACAAAGCTCAATACAAATTTTATCTAATTAAAACATAATTAAAACTAATATAATTTAATCCAAAATATATATAAAAAAATGAAAAAGAAGACCGATTGCCCGAGTGGATCATGGATGCGAACTAGTTTGATGAGTCGACTGATTCGATTTAATCGTCGCAACGAAGTCAACTGCATTCGGGGTCAGTCGATCAAGTTCGACGACCAATCGTTGCATGCAGCCTAAAGGAATTATTTATCAAAGAGATATGTATGTTAATAATGCAACAAAGAATGGTAGTGTTTATAAATCCTCGACGCAAATTGTTAGTGATTTTAATGTTATTAACTATTTTATGTAATTGTGATTTACTACAAGATTACGCCATATTGCATTTAATATCATCGCTTAACTTTGCAAATGAAAGTTAACAAGCAGGTCAACTATTAAAGTTGGAAAATTTTCCAAAATCTTAGTTAAAGGGCTGGATAGTGTCATTCATTTCGTGGGAAATGTCAATGGTTCGAATCCGGTTTTTTTTTTTTTTTTTTCGTTTTTTTTCTTTTGCAATTTACAGTGATATTCAAATTTGTATTTTGAATGTAGTAATTTTATGTTTAACTTGCACTTTACAATATATGGAATGGCTATGTACAATATGAGAATAAATTTTAATATCCAATTTCCACCCGAAGGAAAATATGATCATACTCTAAATCACAATATTTTTGAACTAGTTGAGCTAACTCACTTGGTCACCAAGTGTAATTTTAGGGAAGTATTTTTTGAGAGGTTTCGAATTCGAGTCTCAACAAAAATATTCAAGGACCCGAATTAAGAAGCAGAAGTGGGCTTGCATACTGCCCAATTGGATGTCACTGTAAGCTCGAATCACTAACTACTAACTCGCCGTTCAAAAATGAATCACAATATTTTTCGTGTAGCCATGTGATACGAGTGTATGAAAATCTGCTCTCCAACGATATATGATAATCAAAATGGAAAAGAGTTACGAGAATGTTATAAAACCAACATTAATTGAAAATTCATTCCATGTTACGATATTTCTTAGAGAAAAAGAGATTGATACCACTCCCGAGTGAGCAAACCCATTTTTGCCGATTAGAGAAAATACTAAGGGGGTGTTTGGATGTGCGGTTAGGAGGGGATTATCTCCAAATCTCAGTTCCAAAATGGAGATAAAGTTAAAAAAAAAGTGTTTGGGTAATAAATGGAGATAAGTGATTATTTCCGTTTAGAAGCTCCAAAATGGAGTTTTAAAAAAGTTAATAGGGAGCTACTTATTTCATTTTTAAAATGGAGTTTTGGAAAAGTAAGTTTTCAAAATGGAGTTTATTATCAAATAATCAAATTTGACAAACACTAAAAAAAGTGATTATTTGATTATTGCGATTTCAAACTGGAATATCAAATCCAAACACTATTTTTTAAAATGGAGTTTTCAAAATGATGATTTTTCAAAATGAAGTTTTCAAAATGAATAATTTGTTTTCAATAAGTATATCCAAACACCCACTTTAAGTTGTTATGTAACATTGAATTTTTAACGTTTAGTTGGACATTTTTTCTAAACATTGTTCTCAGGTTTGTATACAGTGTTTTAAAATTCGGGTTAACCCGGCCGGTTGAACCGTAACCCGATCGATTGATTAGACGCTGGTTTTGACCGAAAAACCCAGTTAAACTGGTTGAATTGTAACCCGATAACTCGACTGGATCAATTAAAAAACCAGATTTTAAAACATTGGTAGCCGACATTATGTGGTATTGAACCACTATCATATGCTACAAATTAGCATTTCAATATGTTTTTGAAGATAAAACCCTACACAAAAATCAACTTTTATTTAACACCGATTCAATTTTTGGGATCCATCATTTACTATCAAACATACTACGTACTACGTAAGGCCAACCATTATAGAGTTGCGATATTAACAACATTAATAGTAAGCATAGTTGGGTAACGTCCCTTTAGTTTAATGGAAGAAACGAAGGCTCGAATCCGGCTTTGCTTGCTTTTCTGTTTTCTTTTGTCTTTTTTTCCATTTACAGTGACATTTATTTTGACCAAATAATATAGAAAAATACGTTATTTGCTAGCTCAGCTTGTTGACATTGTTGCTTATATGGATGGGAACATTATTATTTTTATTTTATTTCATAACATGCGTATAAAAAAATTCATTCAATATAACTTTTGTTAAATCATTTAGAAAAAGTTAAATACACACTAACTTTGTACCTGAATTGGTTATAATAATTTTTATATTTATTTTACATTAAACAGTAACAAAAATTAAATCCGAATTGACGAATATTTAAAATCACAATTTTTGGTGTAGCCATGTTCCATCTACCTCTTATATAAAGCAGTGTTTTTTTTCTAAAAAATCTCTTTGAAAACTTTTATCAATTGACACGTGTAAACTATGATTTTTAATAACCGTTCGATTAAATCCTTATCTCTGTACCCATTTTTTTCCCACCCATCTACACACAAAACAGTTTTAAGAAAACCGTAACAACACACAGATCTAACGGAATGATTGAAATTGTATATTTGATTGGGGTAAGATTTATCTTTTTATTTTTGCTTCTTTTTTCATTTTTTAATTTCATTAATCTTGGAGGTTGTCAATCACTCTTATGTTCATGTTTTTTTTACTATAGGATTGAATTCGTGTTTTTAAGGAATCATATATTGGAGGTAATCTCTCCAAATTTGTTTATACTAAAAAAAGTTTTTACAAATTTATGAATTGGGAATTTAGGGGACGTTGGGTTGGGGCAATTTCAAGAGAACTGAGGCAATTAGAAATCAAAACCTCTTGAATTTTCGTGGCTGGATAAAAGTACAGTGAAGAAAAAGTATTAAAAATAATGTAATTGAAGAGATTATAAATTCTTTAGGTGAGTATGCCATTATAATTTCAACACAACCTAGTAACTTTAACTTCTTAAAAAGATAAAAAATGTCTCTCTCAAAACATCTCATCCTCCACATTTTTTAAATCTGCCTTTGTGATCATAGCTGTATTTTAATAATAGCTGCTACACAACTACTTTCTTCCCTGTATTTTAATACTTGCATGATATTGTTTTAATTGTTTTATTTCAGTAGTTACCTTTATTGGAATATAATTATTTCCTAATTATCTCCTTGGCTTATGCCTTAAACTTAGGGCATTCCATGTTTAGCTTATTTATTTTTTTATATATACTGAGATGTCAATCAACTCAGAAGTGATGAAAGAAAATAAACAAAAGGCAGTAAAAGCTATCATCTTTAATATGGTATCAGAGCAGGTTTTCACCTTTGCTCAAGAACCTTAATTCAGCCGCCGTAAACATCACCATGACAGGCGGCCAGAATCAAACAAAACCCAAAATTAACCAAACCCAAAATCAAACAAACCACCGATCCCAAAACAACCAAACCCAAAAACAATTCAACCTAATTCCGGGATTAAGCGATGAACAATACAAGCAATTTTTCAACATGTTCACCTATAATGAGATAACCCAACTGATGGCAAATATGGGAGCTAGATTGGACAATGATGGCAACTGGATTGTCGACTCGGGATGTACAGAACATATAACTCACATCCTAAATCTGTTCCATGGTAGCATCAAAGCAACACATGAACTACCTGTTACAATTCCTAACGGTGACTCTATACCCGTTAAAGGAAAAGGGTCGTGCACTTTACCAAACGGAACTAAAATCCGAGATGTCCTGTACATTCCTGAATTTACGTGCAACTTGTTATCGGTCAGTCGACTAACTCGTGACCTCCGTTGTTCAGTGACTTTCTTTCCAGACTTCTTCGTAATGCAAGACTTGAATACGAGAAAATTGATCGGAACGGGTAAATGCCAACACGGACTATACAAGATGAACTTGGTGGGACAAGAGAGAAAGGCTATGTCAGCTTCAATGGAAGTATGGCATAAAAGACTTGGTCATGCTTCTAGCGGTAAGCTTTCTCGCTTTAAATTCGTCAAAGATGCATCTTTTAAAACTGTAAATTGTGATTCCTGCGCTAAAGCCAAGCACACCCGGTTACCTTTTCCTAAAAGTTCTATCAAAAGCAAAGAATGTTTTGACTTGTTGCATTGTGATCTCTGGGGAAGGTATAGAACCCCCTCACTTTCAAAGGCAAACTATTTTTTAACAATAGTGGATGACTACAGTCGATCCGTTTGGGTTTTTTTACTAAAGCACAAATTTGATGCTGGAGACCATATGATGTTTTTCCATAAAATGGTAAAAACACAATTTGGAAAATCGATTAAAAGAATCCGTTGTGACAACGGGGGAGAGTTCGTTTCAAACCGAATGCATAACTTTTATTCCAAAGAGGGCATAATCCTCGAGACCACTTGTCCACACACACCACAACAGAATGGTGTGGTGGAACGCAAGCACAGACACTTGCTCGATACTGCACGAGCACTTAGATTTGAGGCAAATCTGCCAAAGAGGTTTTGGGGTGAGTGTGTCATGACAGCCGCCTACGTAATCAATCGTCTCCCATCAAAAACTATTGAAAACAAAACCCCATTCGAGATTTTATATGGAGAAAAACCTGATTATGAACATATGAAGATTTTTGGTTGCCTCGCTTACTTTCGAAATAACGACACAGGAGGAGACAAATTCGAATGGAGAGGGAAGCCCGGAGTATTTTTGGGGTACTCACCGGGAACAAAAGGGTACAAGATATATGACATTACCGATAACAAAACAGTGATGTCAAGAGATGTGAGATTTGTAGAAAATGTCTTTCCTTTCAAGAGCATGGACAGTATTAGCAGAGAAGAAAATAAGAAACTTTTTGATTTCCCTCCTTGGTATTATGGGAAAATGGATCAAGAAGTTTTGGGCCAAAGTATAAATACGGGTGAGACACACAAAACAAATGAAGGTGAAATATATGATACAAATGAAGAACCACTGGATGTGGATGATACCACCCAAGTCGAGAATACAAATGATGATGGACCAACTACATTTGATAACGCCCAGGTCCAACGTGATAACCAAACAGTGAACGATCAATTCGAAGCCGATGGCGGATTGAATCACCGTGGCGAAAACCAAATGGAAGAAGAAACAACCCACCTGGAACAACAACCGATCAGACAACAAAGAGTTAGAACCCAACCAAAACATCTTGGCGATTTTGTGGTTGATCTTCCACCATCCATTGACCACACGCAACCCACTTCTGATCAAGAATTCTCAACGGCACACCCATTATCTCATTACGTTTCTTATGAGCATTTTTCTAACACACACAAAGCTTTTCTATGTGCCATCAATGATCATGATGAACCAAAGTTTTTTTATCAAGCAGCCCAAAATGAAAACTGGAAGGAAGCAATGCGGAAGGAAATACATGCTCTTGAGCAAAATGGGACATGGACCCTTGAACAATTACCGAAGGGAAAGAAAGTCATCGACTCTAAATGGGTGTACAAGATCAAGTTCAAACCGAATGGTGAGGTGGAAAGATATAAAGCGAGACTCGTCGCCAAAGGTTGTACACAAAGGGAGGGGGTGGACTACCATGATACGTTTGCACCTGTTGCAAAATTGGTCACCTTAAGAACACTATTAGCCATAGCTGTGAAACGAAGATGGGAAATTCAACAACTGGATGTTAACAACGCATTCTTACATGGAGATCTAGAGGAGGAAGTTTACATGAAGATTCCTCAAGGGTTCTCGGCTAAAGACGAAACAAGGGTATGCAAACTAAAAAGGTCTATCTACGGCTTGAAGCAAGCATCTCGGAACTGGTACCACAAGTTCACAAAATCCCTTATTGGCCTTGGTTACAAACAATCTAAAGCCGATCATTCCTTGTTTATCTACAAAAATGGCGCCACGTATGTAGCTGCTCTAATATATGTGGATGATGTGATACTCGTCGGGAATGACGAGAAATGGATCGAAAGAACAAAGTCCCACCTGGACAAAGAATTTAGCATAAAGGATCTTGGCCCCTTGAAATATTTCTTGGGCATCGAGGTAGCAAAAACCTCTGAAGGATTGGTCCTTAGCCAATATAAATACACGTTGGATATTCTTCAAGATAGTGGTTTACAAGGATGTCGTCCTAGCTCGTTTCCCATGGAACCAAATCTTAAGCTTGACAAAGGAGAAGAAGAAGAAAAGATTGACGCAAGTCGATATCGAAGACTTGTAGGTCGCTTGCTATACCTACAAGTCACTCGCCCAGATATAGCCTACTCCGTAAGCATTCTAAGCCAATTTGTTGGAGACCCACGACGTATTCATATGGAGGCTGCAAACAGAGTTTTACGATACCTTAAAACTACCATCGGTCAAGGTATCCTTTTACCAAACACTACTGTAACTAACCTTGTGGCCTATTGTGATGCCGATTGGCTTGGATGTCCAATTAGTAGACGGTCGAGGTCTGGTTACGTGCTCATGCTAGGGGGAGCCCCAATATCATGGAAATCAAAGAAACAATCGGTTGTATCACGGTCTTCAGCAGAGGCGGAATATCGATCTATGGCTACTGCAGTTAGTGAGATTACGTGGGTTCGTTGGCTGTTGAAGGAACTTGATGTTGCTGTTATTGGTCCCACACCATTATTTTGCGACAACCAAGCAGCAAAACACATAGCGAACAATCCCGTCTTTCATGAAAGAACGAAGCACGTTGAAATGGATTGTTATTTTGTTCGTGAACGAGTTGAACGAAAAGAGATTATGCCTGTTCACATAAATTCAAAGCAGCAAATTGCCGACTTGCTTACTAAACCACTTGGTTCTCACCTGTTACAAACGTTACTGGTCAAGTTGGGCATACGAAACTTACATGCGCCAACTTGAGGGGGAGTATTGGAATATAATTATTTCCTAATTATCTCCTTGGCTTATGCCTTAAACTTAGGGCATTCCATGTTTAGCTTATTTATTTTTTTATATATACTGAGATGTCAATCAACTCAGAAGTGATGAAAGAAAATAAACAAAAGGCAGTAAAAGCTATCATCTTTAATAACCTTTTGTTTGATTCTTGCCTAAAATTCTTATTATATTTATATATCTAAACAATGTTAATGGTGACAAACAACAAGAAAATGATTTGGTAGAACATATGATTGATATTTATGATAACAAAGATATATAGCAAAAGAGAGAACTTTGATATTACCGTGTATAAATTGACAATCATTTCTCATATACTTCCTCTGTCCTAATTTATTAGTCCACAATTGATTTTTTAAGGTTTTTCTATTAAACTTTGATCTTAATTTTTTTTTTTTTTATGTAATACTTGATGAAAATTATACCAAATGAAAATACATCTAAAACTCAATCAATACATATATTTTGCACCAAGTATTATATAACACAACGACATTAATTTAAAGTTAAAGTTGAATGAAAAAGACTTTAAAAGTTAATAATGGACAAATAAATTGGTACATGATGAACATAGATCTGCATCTTCTAATATAGTTACATTTATTTTCTACATAATATTGTTGCATGATAAACACAGATCTTAAGTGGACGCAATGCTGTTGAGAATTGGCTAATAAAAGGTTCACATAATGCTGCAAAAAAGGTTAGTGGGAAATTATGTGAAATCAATAATCATGAACATTCAATATTAACGAAAATAAGAAGTATGATCATTCAATCACCTTCACTTCTTTTATTTGAATTACAAGACATTGTCAAGGTTCCTCTTGTGTACATCTTTCCAGCCATCGACCATGTTAGTCCTGATGAATGTGAGCGGGTACTTTAGGTTCTACAAATTCTTGAACGCTTACTTTAAATGATTACCAACATGTGCTTAATCTTATTATCATGATAAATAGCGGATAATTTGCTAAGCTTTATGAACAGATGTAGATTGGGAAGACTTTGTATTATAAACAATCAGCTGTTTATGAAATGAAGTTTAACGTGGGATATATGTCTCCACATTTTATCACGAACACCAAGAATCATAAATGTGCAAGTCCATGTGCTTGTTGGTTTATATTTTGTTTTATATGTATCTATTTTTAAACGCGTGTATGCTAAAGTTGATAAACTTTAATAATCCCAGGAACTGGATGACCCGATTGTTCTAATCTACGAGAAGAATGTTTCAGACATTAATTCTCAGATCAAAGGTGGAGCCTTAACTGGTGGAGTTGGAATGCGACAGATATTAGTTCAGCGTTATAAGTTTCGCATACCCTTTAAAGTTAAAAAATTTTTAAAAATATATTAAAATGTGTTAGAAAGTTTTACGAGCTTATGCGGATGCGAGTTTCATATTTAGTCTTGAGTTTTCAGATTGTATAATGAAACTTGACTGAGATATGATCTTCATATTTAGTTGTGAATTACAAAATAACTACAACATTTTTTAATCGAAAGCTTAACTCAGTTATATAGTTGTTGAACCAACATGTTTACTTCTTAAATAAACCACAATCAAGGGATAGTGTTAAAGTGTGTCATATTGTGATCATATGTGGCCAAAAAATGATTGTTGGAGTAACAATTGTAGGAGGTCATGATGATGAATGAGACTCATATACTGAGAACTAAGCTTTATTTGGTTCACCTTGCTGGTTCCAAAATGGAAAAATATATGAAAGTTGATAGGATTTGCTTACGAGAAGGTAGATTAATGTTAAAACATATTTTGCATCGGGCCTTTGTATCATTCCATTATCTTTCAATACTATTCATTTCTTATGCAACTGAATACTACTACCTCCGTCTTAAAATTATTGTCCACAGACAAAAAACACACAGTTTTAGAAAAATATCACTTTTTCAGCTTTCTCTCTTTTACTTTTTGCAGAATGACAGTTTTACCCTTAACCAATTAATTCTGTACTTCTTTATTGTTTGTAATAATAATCTCAAGTATGGGTAATATGGTAAACGCAAACAAAATTCTCTATCTAATTTTGGAAGTTTTGGAAGTGGACAATAATTTTGGGACAACCCAAAATAGAATAGTGGACAATAATATTGGGACAGAGGTAGTAATTGTAATGTAACAAGAGAACTAATTGACTGTCAAATGATGGATGAACTTATTGAATGCATGTCAAATGAGTCCTTCAAGTTGTTTTTTATGACTATTTAGTCTCTTTAACCTTAACTTTGAGTTGGTATGTATGTAACTATATATACATGACTCTAAATGGTAAATGGTATATTTAATCACCTATTTTATCATATGTGATAGTATGTGACTTTGGTCTTTTGTATGATTGTAGGTGCCATGCATTGACCTTATACTTGAAGGAGACCTACATAACAATTGTATGGCACTATACAATCAATGTAGCAAATACACAAATCAATGTTGTCTATAAAGAAGGTGACAATTGTGACAAAGGTGACAATTGATACAAATATCTTTATCTTTACTCCTTTATAAAGGAAAAATGAAAATGGTTGAAAGTTGAAAAATAGCATGGTTGAAAAAGTTTTGTGGGCCCTAAGCATAAAACATAAAAAAAAACACACACAAAACACAATCCAACTTCCTCTTTTTTTTTTCTCTCTCCCTCTCTCTATACCTTAACAGACTCACCATAACACCCTTTCCCCCATCACTGCCGCCACCATTACCCTAATTTCTACCACCCTCTGACTTGCCATCATCTATCGATGGTTCGGTAGGTTAGAGTGGTTTCAAAATTTTCGATGGTTTGTGGTGTGCTGTAGTAGTTTTGGGTGTGTTCTTATTGTTGGGTGTCTTTGATTGCTTCATGATATATTATGGTAACGGTGAACGAATATTCTGTTTTCTTTGACTAGATCCAAATGTATGTGAACGAATCTCACCGTTTTCGGTTTCTCATGTTCTGTTTTTAGACCGGATCTGACTATATCACTTACGGGTTAGACCGGATTTGTCGGTTTGCCATGTTGTATGGTTTTGAGATGGTTGTTTACAACAAAAGATGCACACGGCTACTCTTTTTTTCAATCAGTTGTTTGTTTAATTCTTTCGATTGTTGTGGGGTTTTGTGGTTAATTTTTCAATCAATTGTTTGTTTGCCTTTTTTTGCAGGATAAAAGAGGAATAACTGCTGTTGTTGATTCATACCAAGGTTTGATTTGGTCACGCAAATTAGGGTTCTTTTTAATTGGTGATTGCATAATTTTTTTGCTTGATTGTTTTTGGCAGGATAAAAGTGGAAAAATGCGTAAGGTATGTTTATTGTTCATTTGTTCATGAAATTTTGGTTCCTTTTCATGTTGTCGCACCCACTTTTGATGATTAGTGTATCTAACAGCAAACGAATAAGGCTATAACTGCTACCTATAAGTAACAGATTACTAGCCGAGAATTAGGAGGTTGGGTAATGGGTCAAAATATGTATTTTTTGTATAAGTCGGGTTGGGTTTTTGCATGAACTTCACTGCCCTTAGGCAGAAGAAAGCGATAGAAATCAATACAAAGCAAAGAAAAGTGTAGCTAAGAGTTATATTATTTGTTAAAGTTTCATGATGGTGAAGTTGCAAAAATAAGGTAAACAACACATGCATCAGTTTATCGCTTTCTTTATTGTCCAATATGTATCAGTTTATCCCATGGGCCGGAAACCTGATATAAACACCACATATTGGAAAATAAGTCGGACGAAGGTGATAAATGAACAAAGGCCTCCAAGTTTAAGGTTTATTTAGCTCCGTACTTTATGGTATGATTGTATGAAATAAAAACATACAACAAGTTTTACGCACCCAAATTTACTTCTAAGGGGCCAAAGACAGCTTGACATATATCAACTCAGTATTCGAACTTCAAATATATAAAGGTATTGACTCCTGGTCATTGTTTATAGCACATTTGTGACATCGCTTGATCCTTTCCTACACGACTATCTTAAGTTAGTTGTTACCTCGAGTGGATATTGTAGCATCCAAGTATAATGTTATTAGCATATGGTAATTAGCTACTACATAATTTGAGACTGTGTATAAGTACCCTTAAGAAGTGAATGGTTATACAAGGTAAAGTAAAGTAGGATGGCGCTAGAATGAGCAAGTACAAAAGGGTTCTACAAAAGAAAGTGGACCTGTATTAGAAAACAAAGCCATGCCTATGAAATATAATTTGACCACCTAATGGTTGTATTAGACGATCAGCTTTCCCTATTTTACTCAGATGATAATACCTTATAATCTAAGACTTAAGAAATATATCATCTTTAGAAGTTACGACAAATACTCGAGACAAGAAATTCATGAAATTCCCGAAGACAAACTAAAGTGGATTTAGTGTGTGTTATATCCGATTCATGTTATTGTATTATAAGTTAGAGTTTGTAATTAGTTTGTTGACTTGAGTCTCATATGGTGTTGATTTTTAAGAGCTAAGTGCGTGTTTATAAGGCGCTGCATTTTCATGTTGCAGATCTTTAGATGGAACTCATATTCGGCTGCATGAGCAAGTTGACATAATAAATTAATCATTCAGTTGGGAACGGTACTTATTATTTCGCAAGTCATTGAGCAAAGAGTTCACTTTTAGAAGTAAGTGTCTCTTTCATTTTATATTCATCAAGATTATATGGCTTTAGTTTATTACAAGGTTTGGATCCCTTAAAAATATTATATTATCTGTATAATTCATAATAGTTATGGTTTTCTGAATTCATGATTTGTATGTAAGGTTTCATGTTTTTGGTGTAAAAATTGATAATTTAAGATTTGTACGTTTATTTATTTGTTTTTGGGAGTAATCCGAATTTCTTTGAGTGTTGGATTTATAATGTGTTTGTTTACTATTTCCTCATCCGTTTCAGGTTTTAAAAATATTGATGAAAGGGTAGCAGAACCTCAAGGACAAGAGGAGAATGTGATAATAGAATCCGTAAAAGCCTTGGTCTTTTGTAGAAATGGAAACTTTAAACCAGGAGACAGAGCATTACTAAAATACTTCCCAACCTCAACCCAAATCAGGTAATGCTGCTTCAAAGTTATCAAAATACTTTCGGAACCTCATATTGACCTTTATCAAAAACTTGTCTGTCCGTTTTTGTAATTACATGCTGCTATAGACCCTTGATAATAACCATAACATTCCCTGTAGATGCTAAGACAAACTTATATAATTGTCATATTTTTTATTTCATACCACAACCTAAAGTTCATTTATGGTTATACGCTCTTACGAGATTTTCATAAAGCAATGGTGTATGACTTTCTGAATTAAGCATTATCGGAGATTTTCAGAAAGCAAGGGTATGACTTTCTGAATTAAGCATTATAGGTTTGTTTCAAGTCGTACAATTATGTTATCAAAATGTTTAGTTGTGTGAATGTCTAAGACAACCATCATAAAAACGACGAACACCAGCTTCATGATAAATTGTGGTTCCATTTAAATTACAAACACCAGCTTGCTTCATATATATAATTTGAAGTTTGTAAATATCTAATTTAATTGGCGAGTACATGTAATTAAATATTAGATCAACTATGGTTCTATTTAATTTATAATTTATTAGTGGTGATTGTAATTTAATTTAATTAGTTGACTTTGTTATTTTTATTTCAGAATGGTAATTTATGTTTATACAACACAGATATCTATATTTCTTTGAAGATTACGTTCGGAATATAAAACATGTAACTGATGGGTTTGTGCTATGAGAAAAACTGGACTAAAAGATCAAGACCTCAGGTTATAACTACTGGTTATGATTGCATCATTTCCGTGACCTTTCTTATATTTTTTTCAGTGGAAACATCATTGAAGCCACTTTCTTTGATGACATGCTGCAAAAGCTACTGCCTACTTGATCAGATTACTGCTCCAAAAAAAAAGTCCTGACACTTCAATTATGATTCAACAAATCTAGCAAGCCAGGATCAACAAAGCTTAATGTAGATAGTGTATTTGAGGACATTGCAGCTCCTACTACATCAGTTTGTCCCACATCACTTGCCCCTGCCACTCCAGCAGACCGACCAACCCCTTCTTCAAGTTACGCTGAAAAACATCCCTGCACATCAGCTACCAAGAAAGAACCTTTCAAAATATCAGGTATATTTATTTTTTAACGTTTACCATATGCGTGCTTAATATACACAAACTCATTTCACTGCGTTGTCATCATGCAGCCAGAATCAATATGGAAGAGGTGAAAAAACAAAAATCAGAAACACGTTCAACAACAGTAGTATCAGATAAACAGGTGACAATGCAAATCCCTGATGGACTCTTTTGCATGTGAAAAAAACTCTTAGTCGTATATGCATTTCTGTATATAATCAACATTTTTTAGTAATGTTGTATCTAAACAGGCTCAAAGCCATCTTTCATTTTCTGTTTGATGAAGTGTTTTTCTGATTTGATTTTCAAAAATGTGTTAAAGATAAGCACATAATACCTTTTACCCATATCTCATTGAATTCCAAGTGCACAAAAACAAATTTTGGATACTAAAAAAACCGAACAAAGCCACAACTCATCCTCAATATGTTCCTCTCAATTTGACTCGACGAATACACACTTCACATCTGTATTTGTTCCATTTTTATATTGTTCCACTTATGTGCTTTATTTGAATTTTTGTGAATAAAACAACTGGTGACAAATTCTAGGGAAATTATATTGATTAACCAAGATGTTTGTTAGTTTATTGCATGGTTGGTATATTAGCATCTTTGTGACAATCCGTCAATTTTCCAATTATTTTCCCCTCGTATAATTTAATTTACACTGTGAACTGAATGTTATCTACTGAGAAGCTATCTCAGTATTATGAAATGCCATGCGCATCAATTTTCCGCATACTATTTGAGTTACTAGAATTATTTGGCTTAGTATTTTATTATGTCGAACGTTACTGTGTGCCGCGCATTAACGAATTAAATTAATACGTTGTACCGGGTAACACAATAAATTTTCCTACAAAATTATACCTACCAATATTACTTTCACCCACCATCACTAACATATCACCTAATTAAATCAAAATTTCTCCACTATCCCTACATACTCCTAAAATAATAATAATAATAATAATAATAAAAAACCTACACTTACCATCACATTTCAATTATACACAAAAATTTACCAAACCTCCTTTTCTCATTTTTCTTTTCTGTCGAGACTTTCATCCACCCAACACAATCTATATTTTTTTAAAACTAAATCCCACTCACTTACATTCTATATAATACACCACCTTTCACTTTTAACACACATTCAACATAACTTAATCAAAACAAAAATCAATCTCATTTCCTCTTTCTTCTTCCTGTGGAGACAACCACAACTATCACCAACTCCATATTTTCCCACTATCAACAAACTCCCATCTTATATCTATCATACCAATATATCACAATCACCATATTTAAATCAACCACCAAGAATGATATATAAGCCGACGTGAACGAGCCACTTCGTCCGAGGGTTTTCAATACGAGATTCGGGGTTATTTTTGGGTTACGCTAAGATTTTGGAGATAAAGTTTTGGGTTAAACTAGGAGGTTACGGGTTGATAAGTTTTACTTGTTCGGGTTGTTCGTGGTAACGTGTAGCTTGGGAAGAGAGTACGTATCGCACGCCTTTATTTTGATATTTTTACTACATGTCGTTACATATGCTTGCTAAACTTTTGTTTTCATACATTTTAAACTTGAAAAACTAAAGGTTTAACCTCGGGTTAAAATAAAAACGTGGGTTAACATATTCATGTTACAAAAATTATTTTTTAAAGATCACAAATTTTATAAATAAGTAACCTAAACCATTTGGTGCACATAAAATGATAACCCTTAAAGTGAATCATAGATCTTTGACGTACTAGAATAGGTCGAGGGTCACAAATTCGTAAGAGTTTTTCACCTAAAACTTTGTATCCGTGTTCATATGTGTTATACAAGTTATGTACCATCTAAAAATTTAAGTTCATGAGTATTTCTAAAACTTGTAGTTTTTCTTCTCGAAAATAAAGATTGAAACCACGTAAAAATATGTCGTTTTTGTCATGGGATTTGTAGCTTATGTCGTTAGGATTAACATGCAACTTTTAATTTCGAAAATGGTCAAGTAACGAAGTTGTAAATTGAAGAACAAGATGCGTTTTAGTTTGTTAAAAATGGAGTTTGGTCTTTGCTTTGGTTATATCCGACGAGGGAGAGAAAGACAAGGAAAGAGAAAGTAATTATTTTACTATAATTGCATTCAATGAGTTTTATTACTCCCCTTATTCATTTGGCGGAACCAAAAAATGATAATAAAAAAATATATAATGTTGTGAGACAAATCTATTTCCAACCGTTCAAAATCATTCGACCCATGCCTTTCCCTTCACCAAAACCCCCATCTCACCGTAGATCGGTTTGAAAAAGTAATACTAGGTATGGGGTTCGTCCTTGCTTTGAAAAAATGGTGTGAATACTGATTTTTCAACCGTTACCTCTCAAATAATAATCACTCACCCTCTCTCTCAACATCTCTCTCAGATCTGCTTTTGATAGGAGCCTATTTTTCTCTAAAACCGATCAAAAAGGGTGATCTTTAGATCGTGTGTGATGATCTAAAGATGTTGGTTGCTTCTGGGATTAGTAAGCCTTTACTTTCTTTCTAAGTTTGTGTTGACCACTTTTTTTTATTAGGGTTCATTGGGTTTTGATTGTTCGGGTTTCACCAATTGATTTTATGAAAACCCAACTCGAATTGTGAAAATGAAAAACTATTCCAGCCACCGATTTCTTGGACATATTGAAAGCCATGATTTCTTGGGTTTGAATATTTCAAGATTAGTTTGGGGAACGTTTGTTGGTGGTGGTCCGAAGCTTTGATACCCTTTCGATATTATATAAAAGATTAAATGTTTTTGTTTTGTGGGGTCTGGACTTTGCAGGTGTTGATTCCTTAAGTGAAAGAGGAGGAAGAAGAAGGTTATCATTTTAATTTTCATTATGCATTTAAAAAAAACTAAGTTATGAAGATGATTTATCCTATTGAAATCAGTAACTTATTTAAGGTGTCATGTTGATTGTTTGCAGGACTTCAGGATAGGAGTTATAGGACATCCAAGCTATACTGTATTTACTTATATACTACTGTAAGTTGTTTATGAGATTAGATGTTTTTTAACGGTCTAATTTGTTATTGTGTTTTTAGGAGTATATGGGAATCGACCCCTTTTAGCGAAAATTTTAGTTTGCGTTATTGAGTGATTTATGACTAATAGTGAAAATAGGAAGCGATTGAGTGTAAATTTATTCATATGAATACGTAGCCAAATACGCGACAATTAGGGTGTACATGGTCTTCCGACGTGAGAATTAATTTGGCAAGGCTGTACGGATGGTGGATTAGTAGAATAGACAAACGTGTTTTGGTAGTTTATAACCCAACAGCAGCTGTTACCTTCTGACTGGTTTCTAACTTTTTCATGTACCTCAGGTTGTGGGCGGAAGTAGCAGGCTATGCAGAATGCGGGCAATCATGCTCACACCGTATTCAAGGTTTGGAATACACACCCTTAATTGCCTTTTGCTTTTGTAGACACCTGGTTTGGGTTGCAACCACGGCGTGTGTTTCGTTCCGTTTCTAACTTTGCGTGTTTGATCTTCGTTAGCGGGAGCGGGTTGATCTGCCTCATCTATTAGCAGCATGTGATCAGGAGTTATGAACGCTTTCATCTGAGGTAAATACTCGAACACATAAATCTTCTTCAATAGTTTGATTTATGCATTCTACGCTTGCATTACTCTTTTGAGGTAAATTTGGAACGTGTCTTTCAATCGTGTTTTCCCAGGTCATAATCAATATATGAACATAAATGGGTGAAAAATTGGGATTCGAATGTTGCGCACTATATTAAAATAAAGAAGCTCCCTTTTTGAGCTACAAATTGAAGGTATAAATTAACTTTTGAGTCTTATTTGATTATGTTGACTTTATGCTAATTAGATAATTAGAGTTATTATTTTTTATGAGAAAAAAAAAGATGACTAGCAATATGGTTTCAGTTCTAGGTGACCATGTTTTATCGATTCTCAGTTACATATAATAAACTCTACTTACATTTATCGATTCTCAGTTACATATAATAAACTCTACTTACATTTACATTTAAATTTTTGTAACGATAATTCATTCTGGTCATAAATCGAAATTAATTACCAATCAGTTATGTTGGATTTTCAATTATAGTTTATTTGATTTTTATTATATTTATTTTGGTTTTTTTTACTCAAATAGGGGATCCTTTAAAACGACCCATTACCCACCCATATATTGGCGAAGTTGTCACAAATAAGGAAAGCTTTTCTTTAATTCCTCACTTAGAGCCATTTGCAGCGTCCATGACAGTGGAGTGTCCCCTTTTGCTCTGTTTGCGAGCAATCATTAGATTATGTGTTTGAGAATGTTGAACTTAGGATATAGTAAAATCTCTCATTTTGTGTTCATGGATCAATGTTATATTAACTTGGGGACATTATACCAATCTTATAAACCATCTATCTGTTATGTCTCCCCAGACTTAGGTGATGGCGATGGCTGAGGCTGTTCAACCTATGCTGGCGGAGGTTTGTCAAAGTGGTGTGCTACAGGAAGTAGAAAGTTTAATCAGAAGTCTCACTCAAGCCTCAGAGAATTTGAGGTAATAATGATGCACTTCAGATTTCCTATTTTCATATGTTTAAGACATTAATCTGGATGCGATGCCTATCCTTTACATAGCTGATAATTTTATTATCTAGAAATCTGTATCAAATGTGTGTATTTTACATACATATTCATGGAGGTGAGACTTTGATCACCTGCATAAAACATTAAGGTTTCGGTATTTGACATCTTAGTTCATTCACAGAACACCGAGAATGAGATAAGTGAATGGAAGTTGGCCATGAACACAATAGGACGGTTAGTATTAAATATCGCAAAGTTTTAGATTAATTGCCTCGGGTTACCATTTAGGTAGTTAGGTTTGTTGTGGAATAACAGTAGTTCATATTAAGGCATGTATGGTTCCACTATAGTGAAAGTAGTATACAATTTAGGAGGTTTTGATCCGTTCATTATGTTTTTGTTCATTATGTTGTCGTTCATCATGTTTTCGTATGGGTTAATCAGCCAAAGTGTTTATAGGCCTGACATATCATGAAAATAAAATAAAAAGATGACAACGATCAAAATGATTGTCAAAATTGAATGTGAAATCGCAAGGAAGAAACCAAGTTGTATATAAAGAAGGACGTTGGCATAAAGAGGAATGATATATTGGTAATGCTTCTACAATAAGTTCACGTATTTTTTCTCTTATAAGATCTATACAATAAACAAGAGAACTCAGTTTTGATGGGGCAACACTATTTGTTTTGGTTTTATTTATTTGCTTATTTTCTTTTATAGTATTATCTTTCTGCCACAATTATTTTGAATGCACAAAACCACAATTATTTTCTCTTTTCTGAATCAATACTTATTTTGCAGATGTTGGCAGGCTTTGTAACAGGTGCATCATTCAGCACTGAATATAGAGGTGGATGAAAAGAAAGCAATGCGAAGTTTCTTCCGTTTATGATTCAAATGGGTGGCTTTTTTTGGATCATGATTCTTCTCATCAACATATCTGGTGAAGTCTGTGGGAACATATCTTGCTTCTTCCACTTCCACATCCACACTAGACTCTAAATCCCCTGCATCATCCTCCTCTGGAACAGAGAAAACGAATCAGTTTATGATGGTGAGCTCGCTTCTTTCAGAATCTTACGAGTCGTGGTTGCAACACAGCGAGGTATATACCATGCATACATGTAGCATACTCATGGCATGTCATATCACTGTTCCTCTTCATCATCTTCACCATCTACATCCACTCCACCAAACCTAAGGGCATATTTAGCAATAAATTTGGACAAATTTCTTGATAATAATGAGTTATGTGTAAGTATTCATTTAATTTGACCAACTAATTTTGTTAACTGAAATGCATCAACTATTAAATTGTCAGGCATCAAAGAAACTAAGATATTCAGGTCGATCGTGACACCCAGTGTAAGTATCGGTAGCAAGATTTTGTGATGTATACACGAAGCTTAAAACCATTTGTAGCAACAATGTCTCTAACAGTGTGCCTCTCTTGAACTCTCTTGTGCTCTATGTTGGAACAAAGGTATGTAAAAAGAAGATATATGGAAAGTGGTCATGTTCAGCCCGGTCTGCATCAAATAACCTGGTTTGGCCCATTACCAAATGCCTATCCGCCTGTTTCACTATTATTATGGTAAAAAAATTATCTGGTCTATCTATTTGTTTACGTCAGGATATATATCATGAACTAAATTTAAACTATCAGGACTTGCATGTATATTTTGTTAATAGTATTCCTAAAGTTTAAAGTTGGTTACGAACTAAAACTATCAGTATATTAAAAGAATGCAGGCGTCCCTCTGGAAGCTCTTCAAGCGGGACCTATCCCAGACGAACTACTATCCTATCTAATCTGATTTATGGAATGGGAATTGATATGTTTGTACACAATGAGAAGTTGAGAAGGCCAGAAAGGAATGGCGCTCCTGATCACATTATCTCTGAATTCACCCAGTTGCTGCAGTTCCATGTTGGAACTTATTTTCACAATAAGCTCTCGGGTCAGCCCAAGTTATACATATGCTTCCATCATTCCAATTTATAAACATATTTTAGTATTGTTATACATCCTTCTGATAGGATTATGCCTCTGTCTCACAGTCATCATAGGACGTCTATGTATTATAGGCGACACTCAAGTTCGAATAGATAAAGGAGAGGCCATCACTAGATCAGGATGACAACGAAAACAAAGTTGAAAAGTCACTGCTGCAATTTATTAAGGCCCGGACGTATTCAAACTGATGTACCAGCGTTTGGCTGCTGCAATTTATAGTATGGCTCAAATTTATATACTACGTAGTATGTTATTGTGTCCGTGTGTAATATACCGTCTTTGGCTCCTGCAATTTAAGTACAGTAGTAGCAGCAACATATGTATATAAACACGTTTGAAGTCAAGAAAGTTCATGTTTCTAATATCTACTTTCGTTTTGTGCTTCTATTGGTTAACCTGTTGTATACAAACGCCCCGCTACGGAGCGCGGGCACCAATCCTCGTGTCATTCATATTCAAAATTAAAAATGTAATTAATATCAAAATGAAATGTTTTTGCTTTTTTGCTATTGTGTCGTCAAAGGGAAAAGAGTGACAAGAAATAAATTTTAATAATATTAAATAAGCATGAGTACTAGTAATTTATGTTATTTATTCAATTGGTGGCTTAGTGAGGGTGAGACTAACGAAAAGAGACACAAAAGCAAAAGTCAATCAATCTCAAAATAGAATATGTTTGTCTATTTGCTACTCCCTCCATCCCAAAATTATAGTCCCTCTTTCCTTTTCGGTTGTCCTAAATTAATTGTCCACTTATAAAACTTCTAAAAATAGGTAGGAATTTTAGACCGAGATTACTAGATTACCCTTAATTGAAATCATAATTACAAACTTTTAAAAGGTTTTAAATTAATTGGTTAAGGGTAAAACTGTCTTTCTGTAAAAAGTAAGAGAGAGAAAGCTGAAAAGGTGGTACTTTTCTTAAACTATGTGTTTTTTGTCGGGGGACAATAATTTTGGGATGGAGGGAGTATTGGACAAAGGGAACTTAGAATAATAAATATGGCATATCACCTTAAAGGAGTCATGGCATAAATATGTTACATACTAGAAAAAAAAAATGAGCATTATAGTAATTGTAAAGTTAATTGACGTTTAATTTAGGAACAATTACCAAATTAGTCTCTTACACAACCTCTTTTACCAAACTAGACCAAATTTCAACATTTTACCAAACTAGACCAAGTTTCAGGCATCATGGTGCACCTCTCATATTGTATGCATCATGGTGCACAACACTTATGCATCAAACAACCAAGCTTCAAGCATCATGGTGCACCTCTCATATTGTGTGCATCATGGTGCACAATACTTATGCATCAAACAACCAAGCTTCATGCATCATGGTGCACCTCTAATATTGTGTGCATCATGGTGCACAAGACTTATGCATCAAATATTTTGGTTTGCTTTACTAGGCGCACAAAAATAGTTATGCACCATGGGGCACATAATGCATCACGGTGCACAATATGTGTGCATCATAGCGCATGAGAAATTTGTTGTGCATCACATTTGGTTTGCTTTACTAGGCGCACAAAAATAGTTATGCACCATGGGGCACATAATGCATCACGGTGCACAATATTTGTGCATCATGGTGCATGGGGCATTTGTTGTGCATCGCATTTCACTTTGCTATCTAAGCGGACACATTGAGTTATGCACCACGGGGCACAAAGTCCATCATGGTGCACAAAGATGAGTGCATCATGGCGCATAGATTGTGCATCAACATCATCCTTGTGCCTCATGTGCATCACGGCGCACAAGTAGTGCATCAAGCGCACAAAGTTATTTTGATAATGTTTTAGGCGCACATTGTTTTGGCGCACAACTTTTTTGGTGCACGTTAATTTAGAGTCGTTGGATTCTATAATCTAACGGTTATAAGCAAAAGGTTCAATTTGGTAAAATGCATATGCACCGACTATTTTGGTATTACAACCTCTAAAAAGACCATTTAAGAAATTTCCTCTTTAATTTATATACATAACGTGTAACAAATAATGAAAGTAAGTAAATTAGTATCACGGTTCGCCCGTGGAGCGTGGGATTAAGCATTCTTCGATTATTCGTATATGCTGAGTCTCATTGACTCTTATAATATAACCCGGACTAAATTGGTGTCACAGTTAGCGCGTGAAGTGTGGGTATTAGGCATTCTTCGATTTATTCGTATATGCCGAGTCCCATTGGCTCTACCGAACTAAAAGACCCAATTAAGCGGGTCCCGAACAGGGCCTCACGATTTATTCGTAGACGACCCAAACGGGATCTTGCTATTTTAGACCTATGTATATATATTAATCCATGAACAGTAAAAATAAATAAAACGTAGAGGACTGATATATTCATTGGACAAAAATTAAGATTAGGACCGTATTATTGTTGGACCGTGATGGACTTGGACTTAGAAAATTAGTGGACTTATTTAGTGACCAACTGCCATTTGACCGAATTAAATTATAATTGTTTGTATGTCTATTTTTATATAAGTCTGTCTTAGAGTCGTCTAAATTATTTTGTGTGCGTTGACCTATAAATTTGACCTTTTAATAAACTTGGACTTTTAATAAAAAGTAAATATTTTTACTTTATTAAATTTTGGAAGCAAGCATAGTGTAGCAACATAGTACTTATTTAGTTGCACTACTTATTTAGATAGCATTATTTATGCTAGGTTGCAACTAGGATTGGCGTTACTTGCGAGTTCTATTACTGTGATTAATATTTGTTGCATCTACTTGACCATCACTTAAGGTGAGTTTATAGACCCACTTTTTACAGCTTTTATGCATTTTTGGGGTGAGAACATTGCTCTGTTTTATAATTGAACACAAGTACTAAAACTTACGTTTACGAACTGGTCTAAGTAGCTATAACCCTTTGATTGCTCTTTTTGCCCTTAATCGTGAACCGTTAATTACTGACACGGATGACCGGTCAGTAAGCACGAATGTCGTGGATAGATCTATTGAGGTTGACACCTCCGTCGGGTTTAATCGAATACTGTATTATTCAGACGCATTTTCATTTGGTACTTTACGGATGTTGTGGGTTAGACATCTGCTGGGCACTTATATACACTCTCTGATTGTTACGCATCGGTGTCACGAGCTTAGACAGTAGTAAACGCCTTTTGTATGACATGTTATTTGTTATATTGTCATACACTACTAAAAATTTTGTGGTTCAATAACTCTATCTAAATAAACCTATGAACTCACCAACTTTATGTTGACTCTCTAGCAATTTTTTTTCTCAGGTGCTTAACTTACATGGATTGCTTGGAGTCGCATGCATATGAAGCTTTCAATAATACTTAGATCATTTGAATACTTTTCAAACATTTACATTTCTATTCTGAACTTTGTTGTACTGTTAAAACTTTGTTGTTGACTTTATTCAAATGATCAATTTTCAAACGACTCATATAGAGGTCGTTCTTTATATTCTGAGTGTATGATGCTATGAAGTCACATTCCCCGATTACTTTTCCGCTGCAATATATTTGGGGGTGTGACAATCTGGTCAGTGTTCTACCCTGCAAAAAACCCTATATATATTTGGATCTTAATTAGATTTTATTGAAAATCCATATAAACGATATGCTTTTTAAATAAGTTTCATTGTCTAGATTGATTAAGACATTAGACACTTGAAGATTAGTATGGTTAGTTATTCGATGAAGATTTAGGATATTGCACCAGAATTACCTTGAAGCTCTCTACATAAGTATGTTATAAAATCTTAGTTATGTAAATGTGTTTATTAGTATAGTTATAAATTAGCGTGGGCATCAAGATTCAAGTAGGGGCGTCATTGGATTCGGTTTTCCGTTGTTCGGTTTATTCGGTTAATTTTTTTTAACTCTGGAAACCAAACAGAGCCAAACTAGATTTCAACAAGAATCAAACCGAAAACCCAATTTGAATTCGGTTCGGTTTTCGAGTTGACCAGAGTGACTCGAACTATTTGAACTTTTCTAAAAAATACATAATTATTAAATATTTATAAAAAAAAATTCAAACATTTTATATTTAAGTTAAATTCTAATAATTATATATATATATATATATATATATATATATATATATATATATATATATATATATATATATATATATATATATATATATATATATATATATATATATATATATATATATATATATATACCTACCATTCATTCAGACTTATTTACGTATTTTGTAAGTACTTCTTAGCTATCTCGATAGGCAGGTTCACACCTAAGATATAAATATGTTATATAAAATTTTATTTTGGCCCTAAAAAACAAGCCTTTAGGTATTAGCTCGATGTAATCAAGATGAACATCGTATGCCATAATATTTATATTGGACAATATTAACTTCTAATAGAAAGATATGTGAAGCTAAGCTTTGTTTTCACGAGCTAAGGATTTCTCAGTTTACAAGCGCATTTCTAACTCGTGAAAACTTTTTGCAGGCTCTATTTGGTAACTATGGCGTATGGTGAGTTGTAAGAGCTCCATTGACAAAAGAGAGGCATATTGCAACTTGGAAGCTTTTTCAAGAAACAAGCAAATACTTACCGTAGGATTGAAGGGAATTTACTGAATGATCTTTAAATGTTAATAACCATTGAAAGAATATAATAACTACTATAAATGAAAATTGTTAAATTACAGATATAAAATTGTTGGTAACTTGAAATCGCAATACTGGTTTTATATCAAGACTCTCTGTTATAAGTTATTTTCACATAACTGGTGTAATGTTTTATTTTCATTTTGATTAAAAAAAACTTATATGTTATTTGATACAGTACATTTTTATTCGGATTATTGCATGTTACAATCATTTCCAATTACAAATCGATCTTATCAGGATTCTCGGATGTCGTTAATTATTTGTCGCTAGGCAATTTCCGCCGCTATGCGCGGGTACTCGCCTAGTACAAATCAATGTTGTATATAAATAATTTCTTCATGTATTATAGTTTTACTTTTTTCTGTTTTTCTGCACACTAAAAGTATATGCAGCTTATTTACGGTTATTAAGAAGTGAGAACATGACCTAATTTTTTTTTTAACATTATATTTTATTATAACTTCATTGTATTAACCATCTTACTACATTTATGTTTGTAACAATTTTAAAGCTAGCCGTCCATTGGGTGGGCCTTGAAGCTAGTAAGAGTAGTTTTGCGTTTTTACAAGACTAGCAGTACCTGTGAAATAAAATTACTAAGATCATTGTAGGAATTATTCATCAAAGAATTACGTTTGTGAATAGAGCAACAAAGAATGATAGTGTTTATAAACCATCTACAATTATTGAAAAGTCATTCTCGTGTTGCCAAATTCCATAGAGAAAAAGAAATACGACACTAAACCATGCAACTAAACATATCATTGGTTTTTTATTCTCAAAGAGTTCGGATTTATGAGTAGCGGTCAAAGGTTTGACCCATTGACTTTTTTATGAGTCGATTCAGTTTATTTGAGATACCATTTATCGAATCTTAAAGTTGTTGAAAAGAAGCGTGTTACCAACCGAATTCCGATCCATTTTGACGGGTTCTAAAAAACTACTGTATGCGTTTGGACTTGTTACCCAAACCACCTTTTTTGCCAAACACTTTTACGAATATAAAACATTATAAGCTTATAAAAAGGGTTGATAATCTTTTTTCTTATGTAGTAATTTTTGGTGAGAGAACTTGCGTAAATGCTCAAAGACCCAACTTTACCAATTTTATCAAAAGAGATGGTGAGTTGATGATCCCTGTGTGAGCCAGACAACTTTAGAGAGAGCAAATTGGCTTTTACTATCTATTAGAGAAAGTAGAAAGTTTTTATGCAGTATTGAACTATGAACGTCGAGTTCGTTGTTCAATCCATTCATTCCCTTTCGGGAACAGTCATGGTCTTCCAAACTTTACCGATGGTATGGACGAATCCGCAAAACTATATATGATTAGATTTACCATCAAACATTTTACTCTATTATGCATGAGTTGTTAGTGGTGAATGACATTTTAACAAGGTTAAAGTTGACTACTTGACTAGCGTAAAGTGAGGAAATTTATAAGAGATGAGTAAAGAAGCTGGATAACGTCGTTTACATCGAGGGAAATATTCAAGGTTCGAATCCTGCTTTAGTTACTTTGCTCTTTTTATATTTTTTCCACTATTTATAGATACATATTTTAGTGAAATAAAGTAAAAATATAAAAAAAGTCAGTGAATAGTAGCTAGCTCAATTGTTCACGTTGTTTAATGAGTGCTGACGTTGGTTCGATTCTCATGCGCAAATGTTTGTTATTAAAAAATTTATTTTCTACTTTTTAATATGCATATAAAAAAGAAAGGTTCATGAGAGGGAATGAATGTTTGTTATAAAAAATTTAATTTAATTAACGATGAATTACATATTTTCCCGATAAATTTTTGTCACGTAAACCAAAAAGAAAAGTTAGTGTTTATTAATCCTCAACCATAACTGAAAATTCATAATCATGTTGACTGATTTTTTTATTTTGCTAACAAAGCTTTTCTTCTCAAATTTTCAAATGATAGTCGCCATAACCTTTTAAAATGTTTAACACGTCCTGCATTATACAGATATTGAAGAGTTTTGATGTTATTCTGCTATGTACTCATGATTATTAACGTAGTGTATATGGTTAACGGTTTTTATAAATTTCAAAAACACAATCATTACTCTATTATGCATTAGTTTTATGTGTGGTAGTTTAATTAAAATTCATTGATAGCTTGCTCAAATAGTTGACGTTGTTCCTTATCTGAACAAGAAGACATGGTGTCGATTCTCAAAGAAATTCATTCTAGTTGTTTAGAGAGAAAGAAACACGTTGTTGAACTATGACGGACACGTATGTTTTTTGTTGTAAAGAGGGGGAGCACAACTCCTTGTGGAGACCGCAACACATCCGACCACAAGGTCGACCATGCATATCAGTATCAGTCTTATGTTTGGTGATTGAACTTGTCCATGGATTTGCGTAAATTTTCACATAGCCAACTTTTCAATTTTTTCTTCAAATTAGAGATTGATACAAATCTTGAGAGTGTCATTTCACTTTTTTACGATGAGTGGAAATACAAAGTTTTTATGTAGCATTGAATATAAACGTTTAGATCGGCATATTTTCTAAACATTTTCTCGCGTTTGTATGTAGTAGATACTATTGTCGTGTTAAACTACATCGTATACTACAAAAGAGCTCTTGAACGTAACAGTAGACAGAAATTAGCTCTTATTCGACCCTAATTCTATTTGTGATATTATATGATTTATTTTCAAACATTCTTCATTTTACAAGGTTAAGGTCAACTAGTTTAAAGTGGGAAAATTAATAACAGCAACGTAGTCATAGATGGATAACATTCTTCCCTTTAAAAGAATAAACAAGGTTCAAATCCGTCTTTACTATGTTTGCTTTTTTTAATTTGTTTGGTAATCAAACTGGAAATATAGTGTTTTGTTTATAAACCATCAACAATAATTTCCAATTCATTTTCATCTTGTCTAATTTCATAGAGCAAAATAAATATGGGTGCATCAACTATACAATTTTTTTATGTCGATGATTATACTTCTTTATAACCATTTGAATGTTATACTTTCACGCCAAAATCATAATATTTATTATTTTTATAAATTTTTCAACATATAATCATCATAACCATTCAAAATGTTTATCTTGTCATACGTTATACTTAAATATCGAAGGGTTTTATATTTTTGAACCGGTGTGTTACGAAAACAAAGAAAGAAAAACAAGAACTTACGATAATTTTCTATTTCTCGAAACTCATCATTAACGACTTGCGAGCCACCTACCAATAGTAACCTTTATGGATTACAAGCACGGGTGTTAGACGGGGTGTTAGACGGATCTGGTTAATCGGGTTAATTCAATCGGATCAATTCAAATTCGAGAATATGATTACATTCTTACCCACTTTGTATTCATTTAATCAAAATAAAATAAACTCATTAAAACTAAAATTCAAAAAACAACATATCAAAATGTATGTTAAATTAAAAAACACAAAATTTTTATAACGTTATAATAAATAAAAGAATATCTTAATTTAAAAAATATATATTTTTTAATTGTTTGTTACAAAATTTATTAAATAAAAAATTAATGAAATTTTTTAATTTAATAAAATATAATCTAATAACTTAAATGTCATATATTTATTTTAATTTTTTATTTTGAGTTGTATTTAAACTCTAAGTTAAAATATGAATATACATCCTCTATATAGGAGGAGTATTAGTTAAATTTTTGACACAACATTTCAAATTTTATAAACATTTTGATTGACATATAATAAAAAAAAAATCCGTTATCGTTTTTCTTTTCTATTATGTTGGCTGAACGTCATTACACGATGGATAAAAATACACATTTTTCTCAATATAACGATCTTCTAGCTAGTCATATGGGTTCCTCAAATTCTTTAATAGCTCCTGAATTATTTCATACCCCAACATGTCTATCGACAGTTTGAATCATTTGGGACTTCTATTTTTTGGAAGTTTTCTTGATCGTAGCCACCGAGTCTCTCCCCGAAAACATACAAAAAATCTCCCGATGGTAGGGCTGTCAATGAACTAAATGTTCAGGGAACATTTCATGTAAAATGTTCGTTTAAAAGTTTGTTTATATTCGTTTATTTATTAAATAGACGAATATAAACATTATTTTACGTTCGTTTAATTAAATGAATGAACATGAATAAAAGTCACGGTCGTCCTTTTATGTTCGTGAACGTTCGGTTATAGTTCATCATGTTCGTTTATCTGCATTTATATATATTTATGCACGTATGTCATATCTTTAAACTATTTACTTTTAAATTGATATGGTTAAACAAAATAACCCCTTATAAAACAAAATTATTTTGCATAAGTAGATAAATGAGCAACTTGACATCTTTACTATTTTATAAAACATTTAAACCATTTCTAAACAAGGAAATTTTAAAAAATTAAGCCTATAACATTTCCTTATTAAGAAACATTTTTTTAAACATTTTTTCAAATATACAATTTTGAATTTAGTCCTTATTTAATTAAACATTTTTTCACCATTAAAAAAGAGAGTAACATTTTTTCATTAAACATTTTTTCAAATATACAATTTCGAATTTAGTCCCTATTTAATTAAACATTTTTCACCATTAAAAATAAGAGTAGCATACTATAACCAATGTATACGTTTCATAAAAGCATAATTTGTAACAGTCCATTAAAAATTTAAATACCATTAACAATTATTCAAAATTTTAACAGCTCATTAAGACTTTTATTTGCCCACTAAATACTACTATAAAATCCTATCGACCTTACTAGCAAATAAACACCAACTGCAAATAAACACAACAATTTTCACCTTGTTATTCATACGATTCTCGGCGTTTTCAATGTCTGGGTGTAAATTGTGTGTCATAGGTTCATACGCACTTGTTAAATATTCGAGTGTTCGACGATCAATGATTTGTATATTCATAATTTTCTCTACCTTTTCAAGATATGAATCTTTCGTCACCTGTTCATGCACGCATGTTCAAGTTCAGTCCAACAATAGTTTTTTTTATTGACTTGCATTATGTAAAGTATTGTTGTGTTCAGTGTAGCTTAACTCCATCTGAGGGCATCAACTTTTTGTATTAATCTTTATCAACCACATGTATATCATGCTAAAAATCTAATGGCATTTCTTAATGGGCGTCGAAGACACGAAAAAAATCGAAAAGCTCAAAGACGAGACTCTTGCAAAATATCTAAATTTTTATGTTGTATTTTTTCATGTGCTCTTTTTTCAAGTTGTACGTAGTATTTTTTGATGAAATATTAAGTTTTTAGTTTAAAATAATAAGTCGTATTAAAAAAAAGCGGTGAAGTCACATAACACAAAAAATTGTCAAGTTAACTAGGGAGAGTATTTTTGGTGTTATTGTGGGTTTTAGAGTTATGAGAAAAAGTGTTAATGTGACACCACTTTTTCTTACGGTTTCAGTCCATGGATCAAACTATACCTAGAGCTCTTATAGTTTCAAAGATTCTATTTGTGTTAATAACTTTAATTCGGTTTTATTGTTTATTTAAGTATGAAATAGCTTGCATTGGTATTCCATATAGTTATTTTCTTTAAAATTATCATTCATTGATAAATTAATGTTAGAAAAAATATATAAAAGAAAAACATTTGCTTGTTACAAAATTAGTCACTGTATACCCGCCACCGTATTGTGCGGATACCTTATTTTTCTTTAAGAAAGGCACAAGACAAAAATCATTTGTCATTGGACGCAAATTGTTAGTGATTTTAATGTTATTAAGAGGGAACGGTATGGCGGCGAGGCAGGCTCGCCGTGCCTAGGTGGCAGGTTCGCCGCCGCTCGCCGCCCTTCGCCGTTACACCGACCCCCCCCCCCCCTCGCCGGTTCTCAAATGTCACAAAGTGACATTGCTCGTTGGAAAAGAAGGTGGGGCCCCCAATTTTTTTTTTACCGTTACAAATGGCTATATTTTAAAAAAAAAAAAAAAAAATTTATTATTTTTAAACCCTATATAAACTCATTACCTTATACATTTTTAAACACACAAAATACATTCTACAATCAAAAAAACACTCCAAAAATCACAAAAAAATGTCAAACCTCCCAAACGATTACCTCAACTACATTAACATCCTCAACCACGGCACGGATCCGAATCAATCGTCGTCTTCTTCTCCCGCGACGCAATCCGGCCAAGGATCCGGCCAAGGTTCCGGTCAAAACTATTCGCAACAATACTTTCCACCATTAACACCCCACCAAATTTATCAACAACAACTAGCGTTTCACCAAAATCAATATTCACCACCTCAATATCCATATCCACCATCTCAATATCCATATCCACCATCTCAATATCCACCATCTCAAAATGTCCCCGAAACTCAATTCAAAGTACCACAATCTCAACCGCCACAACGAAAGCAAAAAAATACCGGTCGTGGCAGAGGGAAACGGCCGGCAAAAAAAAATGTTGCGGTTGATTTGTCCGCAGACGAGGACGACATCGATGATGTAGAGGAAGTTGAATTTTCAGCACCCCTACGGTGGTCACCTGATGAGGAAAAAATATTGGCCGAGGTTTGGGTCGCCGCTTCCGAAGACAAAGAACGCGGGAATGATCAAACTGAAGAGTTTTTTTGGAACACGATTTTGGAAGATTTCAACCGGCGTAACTCAATCAAGCGTACGAAGAATATGCTGACCGGGAAATGGAGTCGTTCGCACCCCGATGTTCAAAAGTTTCACGCTATCTTCAAAAGCCTTAAAAAGGCTAGCGGTGAAAACGAAGACGACGTGCTTGAAGCTGCACGACGTGAATTCGCGGCTTGTAACGAACGCCGAAAATTTACGCTTGAACATATGTGGAGGGTGCTTAGAAACTTCTCAAAATGGAACGCACCCGAGGGTCTTGACCAAATTGATCATAGCAACGTATTTGCTCCAGATGCTAAGCGTCGACCACCCGGCAAACAGAGACCCGCCAAGAAGACACGATCAGAAACAACTGAGAGCAGCACGGGTAGTGGATCGACCACTTCGAAGGAAGACATAAACGAGGCTTTACTCCGCAAATTAAACGCGGGTAAAGAGCTGTACGAGTCGAGGAAAGCTAAAGCCGATGCCGAGAAGGCTAAAGTGGATGCCGATATGGAGTTTAAAGAGCTGGAGTTTCTCTCCATTCGGATCGACGATTTGCCAGAACCTCAAAAGTCGGTTATCATGAGGAAACAACTACAAATCGCGGCAAAATATCAACTCTAGGATGTTTTTTTTTTGTATTGTTTTTTTTTCGTATTGTCTTTTTTTTCCGTATTTTTATATTCGTAGCGTAATTTTATTTCTCGTATTTGTATTTTATTTTTTAGTATTTTGTAATTTTTAATTTTATGAAATAAATTTTTATTTTGTGTGAAAATTGAAAAATTAAATAAAATGGTGAGTGGTGGGACCCAAGTGAAGAGGAGAGAGACTAGTTGTGATAAAGGGGGTGTTTTTGAAGAAGAGGAGAGAGATTAGTTGGTATAACGTGGCGCTGATGTGACGCAGTGAAGAGTTAAACACCTCTTTGTGATACCTTTCCCTCTAACTATCTTATGTAATTGTTACTCGTATTTACTAAAAGATTACGTCATATGGCATTTAATATCATCGCTTAACCTTGCAAATGAAAGTCAACAAGGTTAGGTCAATTATTATAAAGTGGAAAATTTTGCAAGATCCTAGTTAAAAGGCTGGATAGTGTCATTCATTTTGTGGGGAATGTCGAAGGTTCGAATCTGGCTTTTTTTTCGGGGTTGTCTTAGCTTTATTATCCATTTTTATATATAGTTGGTGGAATTGTTTAAATTTATTATATCATCTTTAATTAAAAGTGTTATTAACAAAACTTTATGACCATATTAAATAATTGTTAGAAGGTAAAATTATCTTTCTTTTATTTTTGCGAAATTCAAAACACTAATTAACACATTTTTTTTAAATTATGTAATTTTTGCCTGATAACAATAATTTTGAGACCGAGAAAATAAATTGTTATTTAGCATTGAACTTTGAACTAGTTCGACATTTTTTAAACATTGTTCTCAGGTTTGTATGTAGAGGGTATTATGCGGTATTGAACCACGTCATATGCTACAAATTCGCTTCAACATGTTTTTGAAAACAAAACACAAGACAAAAATCAACTCTTATTCACCACCGATTCTATTTGGGATCTAGAATAGTAGAATAATATATCATTCACTATCAAACATTTGAAACTCTATTAATACATCACTGTTGTGTTTTGTGGTAAATTGGTAATTTCTTAACAAAAATAAGGTCAACTATGATAAAATTGCAATATTAACAACACTCAAGGGGAAGTAAAATCGGAAATGTTCTTTAGTTTCATAGGAAGAACGAATGTTCGACTCCGGCTTTACTTCCTTTGGTGTTTTTTGCTGTCTTTTTCCCATTTAGAGTGACACTTCTTTTTCTCAATAAAATAAAAAAAAAATCTTATTTGTTAGGTAAGGTGTGTTAGATTCTCGAACATAACGTTTTTTGTTTCTATTTTAGTATCCGTATAGAAAGAAGTTCATTCTATAACTTTTGTTAAATGTTTTAGAAAAGGCTAAATACACACTAAAGATTAAGGGAGTGGTCAGTTATTGGTGAGTTGGCTGAGTCTTTTGGCGTCAGCCCGATCATAGTGCACCACTCCCCTGATAGAGCTATAGTGCCTCACGTTGTGGCGACCAACGCAGCCAAAGATCATTTTTTGTAACTTTTTAATTTTTAATTTTTATTGTGTGATATCTTGCCGCTTGAAATATAGTTATTGTGTAATTTTGGAAATCTCTTTTTATCAAAAATTCAAAATTAACCTCTAAAAACTTTATAAAATCATCCTTTATCATACAAATTTTATATACTTTTTAAATATAAACACAAAATTGTATATTTTTCTTATTTAAATTGAGCCAAAATAATAAATGGTTAACCGCCATGCTTAATTCGGCATATTTTCTAACCATTGTTCTCGCGTTTATATGTAGCGGGTATCATATGGCATATTTATTAAAGTATATGTTCACTTTTGTAATTTTATTTGTTAACAAACAAATTAGTCACATTTAACAAACACTAAAAGAATAATTATATGATATCAAATAACATAATCAAATCCAAACACTATATTTCATAACCACATTTTGTAATAGTTATTTTCTAATTATTCATTTTCAAAACGAATAATATATTTTAAATAAATAATCTCAAACACCCCCTAAGATGCATAACATTCTTTCACTTTGTAAGGATGGTGAGGTTCGATTCCGGTTTTGTTATCTTGTTTTTTTTTCCTTTTCTTATTATAGCGTATTTGCTTTGGATAAATATAAATATATGACGCAGTTGCTTACATGGAGAAGTACATTTTTTTCTATTATGAAAGCATTTTTGAATTATATTAAAGGGGTGTTTGGGAGTCCGTTGTGAGCAGTTTTTCTGCTTATTTCGATGACAAAACGTAATAATTTATTTTCAAGTGTTTGACAACTTAAGTCAATGAATCACTTTTTCACGTTTAGACAAACCTAAAACGTGGTTTTGAAAAAATTACCCCTACCCTACAGCCAAAAAACATAGTTTTGCAAAACTGATTATTCACAATTGATTTACCAAATTACTCACAAAACACATCACCTTCTTCCTCACAAGTCATAAATCTTGGTTTTAACTTCTCTTCAATTCTACCATTATCTTTTTAATCCTTGTCGTCACTTGTTCTTGACGTAGTGGTTTATTGCAAACCATTTAAAATTGAATGAGTTAACCAATTACTTTAGGGTAGTTGGCCATCAACTACCGCAAAAACACGCAGTTGATCAAGTCAAGCGAAAGTGCGGGGTAGAATCCGGGCCCCGGCTTAGTCAGCCAGTGTTGCATAGGTAATTTATCGGGATATGTTTCCTTGTTGAATGGGATGTTCGGTATAAAAAAGGTACACGGAATTAAGATAGCTGTAAAATCCATAATTTTACCATGATTTTATATAATAAATTTCCACCTATTAATCCTAGAACACAAACTCATGTGTTATATTTCTATGGGTCATGTGTGAACTTGTCTAACATGTACATATACTTTTACCTACACACTTGTTGTAATAAGACTCATAATGTAAACCTTGTACATAAGACTAAGGAAAACAAGAAGTAAAATGTATAACCAACGTTTGATTAGACAACACTTAACAAAAATGAGAAAATATGTTACAACATGTATTCATAACCATGTATGTATGTATGTATGTATGCATATTATAGGCATGCCTAAACTTTCTTGGACTAGCCCAAAGATATGAATTCTTCATGCTCTAGCCCAACATAGGCCCAACACAAGCCCACTATCCCTTTTGGATAGCCATACACGACACCAAAGGCATGTGGAAGAAGAAGGGATGCATGGGAAACACAAAAGCTAACACTTGGCACAAGTGTTCTTACCTAGGCAATAATGCCTTTTGCATTCCCTTCCCTCTCTCCTCTTTAAGCCGAAACACACACACATTCTCACATACATGCAATCCAATCTTGTTCTCTCACCCTCTTCTCTCTCAAATCATACGGCTTAAAGTCATATACATCCAAAACCAAGTATTAATTCCACCAAGATCCTTGTCCTATCTTTACTACAAATCATTAGTAGTATCATTCTCTTGGAATCACTATAAACAAGCCCTAGCCAAATCTTCAAGGCCACGGTTTGGTTTGTCTTAGGGTTTTCTTCATCCTTTTGAGTAGATCTCAAATCTCCTTGTTCATCTAGATCATTTGTGGTACTTTTAGGCAAGAAAGGTATACACTGCTTGTTCTTTCATTTCTTCATGCATGCATCATCATACATCTATAAACACAAGTAAATAACATGTTAAAAATCAAGGTTTGATAAAGATATGACCATTATAGGTCACGGCATATTTATAAAAATCATGTTCATGATTTAAAATCTTTTAGTAAGAAACACATGCTTTGTATTCCATGTTTTAAACTAGATTTAAAAATCATATGAAACCTTTTATAAATCTAAATGTTGCATGAGTTATAAATCTTATTTTATGGGACTTTGGTTAACTAATAACCAGAGATATCATAAAATGAACTTGTGAAACTTAAAAATCATGAAAACCATGATCTTAAGGGTCACGGCTAAATTTAATAGTGACCATATGATTTATCAACTTAGTTTTAAAGATGGAATATGAAATGTAACATGCTAAATGGAATGTTAAAAATCACAAATACAACTTATGTGTATAAATGTAGCCGTGGGTTACACTAGACCTAAAATGGGTTAGATGTACATGCATGCTTATATAAACCTAGATCTAATGGTAAGTGCTAGCTTAACATGGTATACATGAAATAAGCTAGTAGATCTTGTGGGAATATTGGGAGAAACAATATAGCCGTGGGCTATACATTGTTTCTTGGAATAATAGTAGCCTTGGAAACATACATGTAACCTAGATAACCATGATGTGTTTCTGTAAATATTTACAAGACTTAAAAACTAGTTAAAGTATTCATCTTGGAAATACCAAGATCTAAAAATATAGCCGTGAGCTATATATGTGGATACATGGATCTATGTATGATTTTTAGGTCTAGACATAGTTTAGATCTCTAGTTGAACTTGTGACTTATTTTCTTGACGTGTACATAGTTAGATCTAATTTTGTAACACATATAAATTACATGCAACCTTAAAATAAGACTTGACTTATCTTAATAAGTTATAACTAATAATAGCCGTGGGATATAAGCTCCCACTAGGGCTTATGACTTACTTGTAACCTTATGACACACCTAGATCTAATTTGGTATAACATATACAATAAATTTTTAGTTTTATTCATCTATTTAGATTGAAAACTAAATATTAATAAGCTCATAACAAGCTTATAAAAATATCCTAAGTTAAAACTTACATAAAATGAAAAGTAGTGTTAATAGACTATTTCAGCCCATGAAATGTTAATTCAAAACTTAATGGACCCAATAAGCCCATTTAATAAATCCTAGTAACTTAATGGACTTTGTGAGAACACGGAATTTCGATAATTTTCTTTTAACTGTTATACGTGCTTATTCACACTTTCACCACATTTCCTATTTATTTTACAGTGATTACGTGTCATCCTCGGGTTTTAGTTAAATATAAAATTCTACGAATTTTGCTAATTTACGATATTATTAAGCAAAATGCCCGAACATCATGTTTGTAATTTCTACGAGGTTTTATTACATTTTATATGTCTTATTATTGACTTTTTGCCTCAAAAATAATGAAAAACGACATCTTGAGCAATTACGGACGCAATCGTGAACTTTTGCGTTTTTGCGTTTTCTGGCTGTCGGACTGGGTTTTCGGGTCCGAACGTCGCAATACAATTTATTTTTATGTGATTTCTAGTTATTCTTGACTCCTTGATCCAACTTAGTGAAATTCGGGCCAGACGAGTGTTTACGAGTAATTTTAAAGAAATTTCGTTTTAAAGATAAACGAGTCTCGGTTTTCGTCGGAAACGACACGTTATTTAAACTCGTAAATTTTCGAGAACTTAACACTAAAATTTTGGGCCATTTTGGAGTATTTTCGGCTGTATTAGAGCTAAGGGAGCCCATTTTGACTTTTGTTGACCATTTACTTAAACAAGGGGGTTTACCATAAGTCATATTACCAAAGTTTGAAAAAAAAACACAACCTCCCCTTTCTTCTCCCTGTAGCCGATGCATCATCCAACACCACCCATTCCTTTGAAATTTTTTTTAAATTAAAGTAAACTTACACTAATTCCATGTTTAAACTTTGATTATTAATCATTCTCAAGTGTTAATTACAACATGCATTAACTTTTTGCATGAAATCAAAAATCATCAAATCTTATGATTTGATGATGTTTTTGTAAAATTCCAAGTTTGTTTTTGATGTTTCTATGCATAAAACCTTATTTTGTTGGATAAAACTTTGATTTGGGTATGTTATTATGACCTAGGACCACGAAATTTTTATGATCAAGGAGGAAGGAATCGAGGTTGTTTGTGTTTTGGTTGATTCATACTAGTTGTGAATGTATAATCCTAACTAGTGTTTTGATTTTGATGTTATTAGCATTTTTTTATTCACTTTGGTCATTGATTTTGAAATAATGGGTGAAACCCACTGATTTTATGAAAAATTAGGGCATATTAGGACTTAGGACACTTGTGTGGCGATTTGGTATAGCTTAAGCGTTGCTTGATTAAGGTTAGGTAGCCGAATGGAGTCGTTTTCGTAGTATGTAATTTATCACAGAAACAAACAGGTTATGGTAAAATTTTCTTAAAAATATGACTGTGTTTTTATTTGAAAATTTGATACCCACTTATGTGTTTTACATGTGGTGAGTTGGTTGAGAACGGGAAGTGTCCGGATGAGCCCGGAACGGTCGTTTTACTAAACTATGTCAAATCTGAATGGTAGGCTTAAAACGTGGGTAATTTGTCTTGGGTAAAAAGGGTGAATATAGGATTTTATAACTTTTTACAGTAGGTAAAATCATAAGACAACTTCTCTTTTTGGTTTGGTGTCAAAATCTTATACCATTTAGGATTTATGCCCAAATTACCGTAGGCTTCCAGAGTCGATTTCAACTTCCTGTTTTGATAGTCTGTCACTAAAAATGGATTTGTCGTTGATTGGTAATAGCTCCAGGTTTGTTCTTGCCCAACTTAGAAAGGTAAGAGAATTTCCTACTCATGTCAAGAAACCCCACTTTCTGTTCTATTATAGATTTTTAGTTATGACCAAATCTTCACAGCCTTTTTCAGAAAACTGAATGCAGTCCCTTGTTTTGGTTTTACAAACCGAGTCTAAAACGTGTTCAAAACCCGCATATAAATGCTTGGACCATCATATAAGGTTAATATTATGTTATTACAGTAGGTTCAAGGTGTTTGGGTCAAATTTCATCTTAAGCTTAGGTCTCGCCATCGCACGCAAGTTACTTAGTCACACTATGTCCCGTCACTTCTAAAACGTTATTTCTACATTGAACGCATTCTTATTACGCGTCACCATTGCATAGGTCCGTGAAGACTCCTTTTTGCTCAGATCCTTTACCTTGTGATTACTTGCTAAAGTGAGTTCATAGCCCCTTTTCTTATATACTTGTTACAAATTACGGGGTGAGAATAACATGCGTGGAATACAATCATATAAAACTTTTAGTATGCTATTCAAGAACGGAATGCTTTCCCTAGATTATACATTTACTTATTGCATTAGTACCTTAGTCAAAAAGCCCCTACATCATGAACCGTTAATTCACATTTTGCAAGCGCGAATATTGTGGATGGATCCATCGGGATTAACAATCCCCGTCCCGATTACCTTGACGCACTTACATTTAATTACCTAAGTATTTTGACTAGATACTTACTAGGGGTAAAACATTTATGTTAAAGCTTCGGTGTCATGAGCTATTGCAATAAATAAATATAAATGATTTTGTACGACGGTACTAAATCATATCCTGTTGCTATTTTATAAAACTAATGTTTGTATTTCACATTACCACTTATTAAACCTATGAATTTCACTCAGCTTTATGTTGACATATTTACATGTTATTTCTCAGGTAATGCTAATGCTTAACTTTGCTAAGGATGGGAGCCCGCAGGATCCGGCAGCTGGACGATTCCATGTCATTATTGGTTGAAACTTTTGGGAAAACTACTTATGCCATGTTAATCATGTCAAATAAATGTACTTTTATGCACTAAGACTATTATGAGTATGTTGGTAAAATTATGTGACTTTTGTTGATGTCATATTATGCAAATCTGGGACCATATTTATAAAACTTTATTCCGCAGCTTTTGAAGAAATTCGTGAAGTGTGTCATTTTATTTTCTCTGTCTTTTATTTACCTTATTGCTATGTATGCTGTTACCATGATGTGGGACCCACAGTGCTTACCTGTCCCGTTACCAGATTTTTGGGGTCTTACAGATTGGTACCAGAGCCATGGTCATAGTGAATTAAGTCGTTTTAAACTTAGTCTATGACCCATATTTTTCAAGAAAATCCTATGAGTCTTAGTGCCAAACATGGAATCTGCCAAGATGTTCGGTATCCGCGCGGGTAACTCTCTAATCCTTACTATTGCTTGAGTTATACCTATATTGAGACTTGTATAATTTACTATAATATTCATTACTTTATTCTTTTATTCTTCTGATTTTTCTGTACCGACTATTTCTAACGACTTGCTTTTATCGTTTGCGCGAGTTTTCGCGATAACTCCAGTTGAGATATTCTAAGTGTTTTAGTCGATGAGATCTTTGTAAATCTCGCTTTGCTACTCATTTATGTCACCGTTTTACTTGACATTTGAACATTGTGCTAAATTTCATGTTTCACTTATTATTTTTCTTTCGAATTCGAATTATAATATTCGCTTACATCTCGCAAACATCATGCTGATTTTTAGCTAAACGTCTAGTTCGTGACGATTGATTGGATTACGGCTTTACGCATATAGATTTCTAATATTATTCCTCGTTTAAAATATCATATACTTGGGAGCGCGACTTATTGATATTTCGCCTTTTCTTTGGTATCTATTATGAGTTTGGACGAGATGGCACGCCTATGAAGTTTTTACTTCGTATATTGAAAATTAAGTCAAGAACGTTGTCTGTTTCTTTTGTTTATAGTCTTGTTGACTAGTATTCTTTAAACGCCCTTCGGCCACTACTTTCCTTCATTCTTACGAAATGTGTATTTTTTTCGTCGTTTTGGAATCCATAATCCATGTGCGTATTCGAAGTGGTAAATGAAAATTTTTGGTGAAACAAGTTAGACAATAAGGAATTGGCGACAACTGAAAAGCTAAAAAAAATATCATGATCCAAACGCTCCCTTATAAAATTTAACACGTTGTAAAATTCTTTAGCACGCATAGCGAAGTTCAAAACTTTTATTAATTTCATTTTTTTAGCCGAATAAAATGATAAAGCTTGTTTAGACGATCGTTTTGATATAAAATTCGACTTCTAATTCTTTATAACGAATATTTTGTGGCAATTGGAAATTTGAGAAAAATAATATAAATAAAGTTTGCTGATGTACACGCATTTCGAGGTACGAAATCAGGTCAAATTTTATTTTCAGTTTTACAGAATAAAAGAGATTATCTTTACGCTCGTTTTGGTTATTCGCACACCCTTTAACTCATCCGCATTAAGAAGTTACGGCCGAAATACGGTTGAAAACCCATTCTGGACCAGCATGTATGCTTGGTGTTTTGCTACAGGTTAGGACCCATTTAACCCTTATGTTTTGCCTTGGGTAGTTAGTATACATTATAAGCTAAGCTTGGCCGCTGAGCTTGCGTTAATTGACATCACCAATTGAATTTTATGACTAAAACGGTGATCCTTAATTTTATAACCGATTTTCTAAAATTTTAACCTTTCTCTAAGATGGACTTTTCCCATTTGGAAAACTGAGATAAATTCATATATCTAAGAATGTCAGGTATGAAAACACCTTTCCGACGGTATAAGGTTCATCGTCTATCTCTTCATAACGAAGAAATACCGGGCATTTTAGTAACTAGTCTAATAGGGTACAACCGACTTAAACTAGCGTTTGGTTTAGCGTGCTTGGTACGGTTAATGAGTGATTAGACAAGATTTCTCACTTGAAACATTTGAGAAGCATATAATTATGATTTTTGATGCAAAGTTTTAGTGCCCGTTAGCTACCTTTAAGTTTTTGACACATAAGTGGGTATTGTTGACTAAATTGAAAAGTTGCAAAATTTTGATTATATAGCTGCTGTCATAGGTATAAGTGTGTCGTAAAATTATTTTCAGCCTTCGGATAAAACTACAAAGTTGTCCGGAATGATGTTTTTAGTCACTCACGCGGAAACGGAAGCTTTAAAGTGGGCATTTGAGCCTCAAAAACGTAAAATACAGACTGTAAAGTTTGACTTTTTCGCGGAGAATGCGTTTGGTTTTTATTTTAAAAAGGTATCTAGACTTCAAAAATTTTCTTAAAATTCACCAGATATTAATTACATGATGTGTAAGACTTCTCTGAATTTTTGTAGAATTTATTCAAGAGTCTAAATATGATTTTTAAGCCTCGCGAAAAGGAGTTTTCTACACTTTTTCATTAAGCGAGTGAATGACTAGTTCATTACCCAAACGTCCCTTAAGCAAGCCTAAACCTTATGGAATGGGTTTGGGTTGATAAATACTTATTCTTAGGATGTTTAACATCATAATTGAAGTGAAATTGAGGTCTAATGCTTAGTAATTCGCCTAAAGTCGGAGAAGCCAAAGGTTGACTATTTTCTCTACAGTTAATCAAAACTTATAAAAATGAGTTCTAAGCTATATAGCTTGATGAAACAAGTTTGCATGACCATATTTTGTTGTATTCCAGTAACTTACATGTATTTTTACAACTTTTCATTATTGAGTCATACTCGGGTCATACTTTGACTTTTGTTGACTTTTTACGTGTTAGGTCGCGGATAATTCTTAAAGTATTACTATTGCCCTTCTTCAGCCGGATCTCTATCTGCACGCGTATGGATTCATTTATCCTTTATTTTATACATGACTCATATATCATTTCATTTTACCTTTCTTTTCTTCTATCGCACCATTGATTTGGGTCAAGGTTTGAAGTTCTTGCTCTCACATCGTGCGTTATCCTCTTGACACGTGTTTCATGGTGATTCTGACTAAACATTTTGAAACTTATCAACTTGTAACCATTTCATTGATTGTATTGAACTACTTTTTATTACCCTCATGTAACCCACTCGCTATTTTATAAGTTGCTCTATAAACCCAAACTGGTTTTGTTTGCGAATCATTTTATAAAATGTCCCACTTGGGCCTTATTAAATACTTGAATGCTATCTTATAAAATTAATGAATATTAACTTTACAATGTATTTTCATAAATTGTTCAACAATTGGTCTCGTAAAGAATTCTTGTAACAATAAAATTGTTGAATTAAACATCTAGCCAATTAGTACTGGCGAAAAGTTTCATAAATTATTCTGATTCCATATACGTATTTTAAATCATATGATATGTAATACTGACTTGACAAAGCTGAGCATCGCATTGCTAGTCCCAAATTATGCATGGCCTGATCACCCATGCGTAATTTAGAAGGAGCCATGCGAGGCCAAATAGTTGTCACCTAAAATATCTTGTCAAAGAACTTTTACTTGTGTTTCTGAAAATTTAGATAAAATAAAGTTTAGAAAACTTTTACATCTTATGCGAGTAGCACCAGTTCGCGACATACACATATGATCCCTTATCTTTTCTTGAACAAAGTGCATGCCTCAAGCTCATATATCCTTATTCAGCGATCTTTGTTTTGCCGGTTACCTCATCTTCTTTCGTGACATAGTTCTCGTTACAACTTGTCTAATTTCTTACCATTGATACCAGACTTGAAAGTTTCAACGTTGTTATGCTTCTACATCGATCGACCTCCTCTATCTATCTTGGTAGACCTTCGAAACATCTACGAACGCTAATAGTGATTCATGACTGGAAGTGAACGATATATTCGTGTATTTGCCATAATGTGAGTTAGACTCTATTGTCTAGAAATTCATTTGTGTAAACCATATGATGACTTCGCTCTCTCATTGCTAATGTTGTTCATTTTACTGGAATTACTCTCAAGTGACTTTTTAAGAATTTTCATTGGTTTGAAAACTTGTTATGTGGCTTTTCTCTTTCGATCGTGTGTCGCCATTGAGAATAAAAAACCCGTCGTTGGTGACGCCAACCACACACGTGAATTAATCATTGTTAAATCCTTAATTTCTTATTTTTCTTATCATCGATGCATCTATCCTAACATGATCATTAAGAAATAGATACGAATTACGTTTTATCCCCTCGTACAATCACTCATATACTAATTGTTGATTGTTATTCGATTCATACTCATTTGCTATCTTGTCATATTTTGAAAACTCGGATACGTCACATGTTTACTATTTGAGACATTAAACACCTATATGGATTTCTATACATTATTCTAAATTTTAAGAACGTTTTACACACTTTATCAAGTGTTTAAATTACCAAAATACCCGTTTCAAGTTAAATATAAGATTTATACATCCTCTTTGGTAGAATTATAACTAGTGTTTAAAAGGATGTCAAACTGCATCTTTTAAAAGTATTTGATTGTATCATACTTTACTTTCAACCTAATGAAATTATCAATTTAATTTATAATTTCTAACAGTGATATAAAAAAATTGGATATTTGATTTTTTTTCTAATGGTAACGATAAACCTGAGTTTTTAACAATAATTTCATACAGTTATCCCAAAAGCTCTTAAGCTGATTGAAATAATTATTTGAACTAAGTTACTTTTACTTCGAAATCCTGATCAAGAAAAGATATAGCAACTGGTTACTCACTAAATATATATAGTATGATTTCAAATCACTAAACCGTGTAAAGTTTTCTTATAATCAAGAAAATACTTAAGCCAAATCGAAAGTAATACCAAATCCTAGACAAATAGTTGTGACAACTTGTAATCCATATGTCTATATGTAATTCATATTTCCCCTTTATTTTTCTTTAAGTAAATTGTCATGCTTTACAGTTGCGTGATTTGTGATTCCTTGTTTATTAACCATCTTGGCTCATTTTAGAGCGCCTTGTCCGTTTAAACAGTTATTGTGTTCATGTTATCTTTTGATATTTCTCCGTATTGAAAGGTCATTATTTTAATCCAAGTTCGAAATTATCGAACGTATTGGCCCTGTGGCTTATCGTTTGAGCTTACCACAAGAACTAAGTTGCGTTCATAACGTGTTTCATGTTTCCAACCTTAAGAAATGTTTGGCCGAGTTAGACGTTCAAATCCCGTTAGAAGGGATCAAAGTCGACGACAAAATGTATTTCGTTGAAGAGCCGATCGAAATTGTGGACCGACAAGTCAAGAAACTTAGGCGCAGTTGGTTTCCAATCGTTAAAGTCCGTTGGGACTCGCGACGTAGTGCTGAATTCACTTGGGAAAGCGAAGAGCAATTCAAAGTCTAGTATCCTCATCTCTTTCCGTCAGCTACTGCCTCCAGTTAAACTCTGAGGCACCAGAGTTCCTTTAGGGGAAAGACTGTGAGAACAAGGAATTTTGATAATTTTCTTTTAACTGTTATACGTGCTTATCACACTTTCACCACATTTCCTATTTATTTTACAGTGATTACGTGTCATCCTCGGGTTTTAGTTAGATATAAAATTCTACGAATTTCGCTAATTTACGATATTATTTAGCAAAATGCCCGAACATCATTTTTGTAATTTCTATGAGGTTTTATTACATTTTATATGTCTTATTATTGACTTTTTGCCTCAAAAATAATGAAAAACGACATCTTGAGCAATTACGGACGCAATGGTGAACTTTTGCGTTTTTGCGTTTTCCGGCTGTCGGACTGGGTTTTCGGGTCCGAACGTCGCAATAAAAATTATTTTTATGTGATTTCTAGTTATTCTTGACTCCTTGATCCAACTTAGTGAAATTCGGGTCAAACGAGTGTTTACGAGTAATTTTCAAGAAATTTCGTTTTAAAGATAAACGAGTCTCGGTTTTCGTCGGAAACGACGCGTTATTTAAACCCGTAAATTTTCGAGAACTTAACACTAAAATTTTGGGCCATTTTGGAGTATTTTCTGCTGTATTAGAGCTAAGGGAGCCCATTTTGACTTTTGTTGACCATTTACTTAAACAAGGGGGTTTACCATAAGTCATATTACCAAAGTTTGAACAAAAAAAAAAAAACCTCCCTTTCTTCTCCCTGTAGCCGATGCATCATCCAACACCACCCATTCCTTTGAATTTTTTTTTAAATTAAGGTAAACTTACACTAATTCCATGTTTAAACTTTGATTCTTAATCATTCTCAACTGTTAATTACAACATGCATTAACTTTTTGCATGAAATCAAAAATCATCAAATCTTATGATTTGATGATGTTTTTGTAAAATTCCAAGTGTGTTTTTGATGTTTCTATGCATAAAACCTTATTTTGTTGGATAAAACTTTGATTTGGGTATGTTATTATGACCTAGGGCCACGAAATTTTTATGATCAAGGAGGAAGGAATCGAGGTTATTTGTGTTTTGGTTGATTCATACTAGTTGTGAAGGTATAATCCTAACTAGTGTTTTGATTTTGATGTTATTAGCATTTTTGATTCACTTTGGTCATTGATTTTGAAATAATGGGTGAAACCCACTGATGTTATGAACAATTAGGGCATATTAGGACTTAGGACACTTGCGTGGCGATTTGGTATAGCTTAAGCGTTGCTTGATTAAGGTTAGGTAGCCGAATGGAGTCGTTTTCGTAGTATGGAATTTATCACATAAACAAACAGGTTATGGTAAAATTTTCTTAAAAATATGACTGTGTTTTTATTTGAAAATTTGATACCCACTGATGTGTTTTACATGTGGTGAGTTGGTTGGGAACGGGAAGTGTCCGGATGAGCCCGGAACAGTCGTTTTACTAAACTAGGTCAAATCTGAATGGTAGGCTTAAAACGTGGGCAATTTGTCTTGGGTAAAAAGGGTGAATATAAGATTTTATTAATTTTTACAGTAGGTAAAATCATAATACAACTTCTCTTTTTGGTTTGGTGTCAAAATCTTATACCATTTAGGATTTATGCCCAAATTACCGTAGGCTTCCAGAGTCGATTTCAACTTCCTGTTTTGATAGCCTGTCACTAAAAATGGATTTGCCGTTGATTGGTAATAGCTCCAGGTTTGTTCTTGCCCAACTTAGAAAGGTAAGAGAATTTCCTACTCATGTCAAGAAACCCCACTTTCTGTTTTATTATAGATTTTTAGTTATGACCAAATCTTCACAGCCTTTTTCAGAAAACTGAATGCAGTCCCTTGTTTTGGTTTCACAAACCGAGTCTAAAACGTGTTCGAAACCCGCATATAAATGCTTGGACAATCATATAAGGTTAATATTATGTTAACAGTAGGTTCAAGGTGTTTGGGTCAAATTTCATCTTAAGCTTAGGTCTCGCCATCGCACGCAAGTTACTTAGTCACACTATGTCCCGTCACTTCTAAAACGTTATTTCTACATTGAACGCATTCTTATTACGCGTCACCATTGCATAGGTCCGTGAAGACTCCTTTTTGCTCAGCTCCTTTACATTGTGATTACTTGCTAAAGTGAGTTCATAGCCCCTTTTCTTATATACTTGTTACAAATTACGGGGTGAGAATAACATGCGTGGAATACAATCATTTAAAACTTTTAGTATGCTATTCAAGAACGGAATGCTTTCCCCAGATTATACATTTACTTATTGCATTAGTACCTTAGTCAAAAAGCCCCTACATCATGAACCGTTAATTCACATTTTGCAAGCGCGAATGTTGTGGATGGATCCATCGGGATTAACAATCCCCGTCCCGATTACCTTGACGCACTTACATTTAATTACCTAAGTATTTTGACTAGATACTTACTAGGGGTAAAACATTTATGTTAAAGCTTCGGTGTCGTGAGCTATTGCAATAAATAAATATAAATGATTTTGTACGACGGTACTAAATCATATCCTGTTGCTATTTTATAAAACTAATGTTTGTATTTCACATTACCACTTATTAAACCTATGAATTTCACTCAGCTTTATGTTGACATATTTACATGTTATTTCTCAGGTAATGCTAATGCTTAATTTTGCTAAGGATGGGAGCCCGCAGGATCCGGCAGTTGGACGATTCCATGTCATTATTGGTTGAAACTTTTGGGAAAACTACTTATGCCATGTTAATCATGCCAAATAAATGTACTTTTATGCACTAAGACTATTATGAGTATGTTGGTAAAATTATGTGACTTTTGTTGATGTCATATTATGCAAATCTGGGACCATATTTATAAAACTTTATTCCACAGCTTTTGAAGAAATTCGTGAAGTGTGTCATTTTATTTTCTCTGTCTTTTATTTACCTTATTGCCATGTATGCTGTTACCATGATGTGGGACCCACAGTGCTTACCTGTCCCGTTACCAGTTTTTAGGGTCTTACAGACTTAAGATTATGCTTAGGCCCATTTAACTAATTAAAGGGGACTTAAAAATGTATTAAGCCCAATAAATGATTTAAAGGCCCATTTAAATAAATTAGTGGACTTGAAATATATTTATGCCTACTAAAATAGCCCATTAGATATTTAGCCCATTTAATGAGCCCATATAAAGTTTAAATGTTAAAATAAAAGTTTTTATAATAAAATATAACTTATAAAAACTTTTTGGATGAAAATGACAATTTACAAAACTTAAAGACTAAAACCGTAACCTATGAAACTTGTTTTGATAAACTAGTAAGCACAAGGACTGAAAATGTAAATATCCAAAAGTCTAGGGTTTAATAATTACTAACCGTGGCAAATTAAACCCTAGGGACCATTTTGGGAAGTTTCTAAAAGTTATTTTGTCATTTTAAAACCCTAAGGACTATTTTTGTAATTTACCGAAACTTAAGGAAGCCCTAGGGGCTGTTTTTGTAATTTTAATAAAGTTACAAATCCTAGATATAACTAGGGGAACTAAATCTGCCATAAGCCAAAACTTAAACAAGCCCTAGGTACCAAATGTGTAATAATCCGAAAGTTTACTTGTTGAAAAATATGGAGGGACTAGTTTTGCCACGTTTCGACACATTAACAAGCCCTAACCCTAAAAGCTATTTTAATTATAATAAAACATAATTAAAAGTCTAGATCACGAGAATTAATGTATAAGCTTAAGTTTTGTGATAAATAAATTATTTTATAAATGTTAAATAACTTATGAAAACTTTAGAGCTAAATAAAATAATATTTTTATTATTATTATAAAATATTTATTTATGTTTGCTTTACAAAATAAATTGTATAAACAAGATGAATATGTATTATTAAAACATGTACTCATATACTTTTAAGAAATAAAAATTATATGAACGTTAATTAAATCACTACTACACAAACAGCGTTTACCCACAGCAAGATCTGTGGGAAAATCTGTGGGAAAGGGCCCTTTCACACGGTTTTCCCACGGAATTATTCCGTTGCTAAAAACCCCGTGGGTAAATATTTTTCCCACGGATTTTCCCACAGTACGTTGACTGTTTTCCCACGGATTTCCCACGGTTTATATAAACCAAATTTCACATAAAAGTAGTGGTTTTTTTGCCACGGATTTCCCACAAACATTTTTCCCACATATTTCCCACGACATTTTCCCACGGATTTCCCACAAGTTTTAACAGCCATTCTCATATGTTTCCCACAGACTTCCCACAGTTATTTCCCACATATTTCCCACAGATTCTCCACGGGCATATTCCCACATATTTCCCACGAACATATTCACACGGATTTCCCACAATATAATTTGATGTTTCTCGGATTCCAAAATATATAAATATGAAAAAAAAATGATATTTAAAACAATAAAACCCATCCATATATTACTAAAATATAAAAATCAAGTAACGGGATACATAAATGTGTCGCCATTTGGACATAAATCCGTTTCCAAAAGTGTTATTTACATACTACAACCCAATCGTTTTAACTTGTAACACAAAACTAAAGACTATTAATCCGACTAGCTAGGACCTATGGTTTCTCTATGGCTCAGGTTTGCACTCTGGCTCAGCTAGCTTTCGGAGAAACTGTCACCACACCTTCTTTGCCTGCCAAGAGATTGAAGACAAAATTATTCAAATCAAGTTTCAAACTCCCTGCAAAGAATATATCTTGCTTCTATTACAAAACTAATAAAGGCAACTCAAAGTGCACAACACTGAGTTACTAGGATGCATCAACATGTACCTATCTTGGTGTTCTCTAGAATAATTATCGAAAGAAGGTTTCAATGCATGTCTAAGGAGGTGTTTGACTTAGATAATGAAGTTGTGCCGAAAAGAAAGCAATGTTTCCGTGTAACTGCATTTAGATGTTGGAACATTGATCACTAACCTTATCTATGATGATGCAAGATTTGGTAAATGATGCTTCTGGTGGTATAGATTACAAATTCAGCACTTCCAACCTATAATGAGAGAAAGGTAACAAGTTTACGACAAGTAGCTAGAAGGTTGACCCCGAAAAAGCTAATCATTATTGACTTTAACAAAAATAATAACTTGTTCTGAGATGGAGATAGTATGGCACCTCAAGCTCTGGTAAACTGCATTCTTCTCCATCAACAAGCATTCCATATGTGACACGGAGGAGGAGGTATAACGCACTGGCCAAAATCACCAATGACTCAAGGGTGTCGTGCTTTCTCCACTATCAAGTTCACAATGTGTTGATTGATTCTCCACATTGATTGACCAAGATCATCGTCTTTAACGATCCAAGGTTGTGATTCCCTCTTAGCCTGACACGCAGAAAAGTGACTAAGCAATAGATTAATCATGAGTAAGGGTGTTATTGGTTTATCGGGTCATGTAGGGTTGGGTTAAGTCGAGTTTGATTTTTAAAAACTCACCCGCAACTCGACCCGATAAGATATCGGGTTATCAGATTCGGGTGATATTCAGGTCAGGTTATATTGGGTCGGGTGATTCGAGTTATCGGGTGATACTACTAAGAAAAATTAAATAGTTAACATTACAATCTTTGATATACAAGTCAATCACAACTTTTACTAAGTTCATTTTTTTTCACCAACTGTCTAATGAAACGTAATAAAACTTTTTGCAAGTCCCTTTTTGTTTTACTAGTACTACTGATGTATAAAACTTGTACAATATCTTCTATGTTTCTTTTACACTTATTAGATAGACACCTAGATTAAACTAGAGCTAAACTATACTTCAAAACATTACATTACCACCAATAGCAACATTAATAATTTCTATCAAGGATGTATCATTGCAGAAGATTGAATAAAAATTTGAACTGTTTGAAACGGGATATAGAAGTATAAAACAATATGGTGAAAGAAGCCAAATGACAAAAAAAAAAATTCATTAGTATTGTCTTGCTAATGCCTTGTAGCAAATAATTTAAGATTGACAAATTTTGAACCTGATAAACAATGACAGTTGCGAGTAGGATAACGAGGATCATCCTTGGTTTTGTAAAATACTATTAATTTCGTCTTCAAAGATCAATAAGTACACAAGATCACCATGTTTTGATGTTTGCTTAATGAATTTGTCCTTCCTTGTTACAAGGTATTTGATTAGGAGACAAACATCAAAATATGGATGTCTAGTGTACTTGTGAAATGTGAGGACGATGTACCCAAAAGCTACCTATTGCAGACCTAACTTTCTAACATCTTAGACATAAGCGGTAGGCCAACTATATCTAGCAATACAAACCAGTAATACAACCCAAAAGCTACCCATTGCTGCTGTGGTGGCCTGAATGTGACTCAAGAAGAGTCAAACAGATGCAATTATTAATCCAAAAGACACCATTAAAAACGTATAAAACACACAATTCAACTTGAGACAATGTAAAAAACACTTACAAAAGAATCTTTAAACCATCAAATTTGTTTTTGAGAATAACAAATCCATTGCTCTATATAATATCAGTCCTACCGCGGGGTAAAGTTACTTGTCCTGCAAAACAAACAATACTCGGTTTAACTTCATCACACATATAAAAAACAATTAAAAAGAAACCACTTTGTTTAGCGAAAAACAAATAGAAAGAGACCAATAGGTTCATACGTACAGTCTAGACACAAACCAAGCGAGATGGGAAACAATATTCCACCCTTTTATATAACCGATAATGATAATGATAATATGGAGCTCAACAACGGCCACGACTTTATCATGTACATCTATAAAAAAGACATGGGCAATCGTTAGATAAAGAAATGAAGCTACACAATTTTTGGACTAAAAATTCAGATTGTATTACCTTTTACACCATCTTCAAAATCAAGAAATCCTTAGCAGTAACCTATGTGCCGTAGACCACATAGACTAATCATAACAGTATCATCATCTTTGATTAACTGGTGGATCTGATTTTGAGGATAAGTTAGTTGTAAGATTAAGAAATAAGTTGGGAGGATGTGAGATCTGGTTCTGAGGCTGTGAGAATAGATGAAAAGATAAGGGGATTTGGTTCTGGCGGATAGAGTGTTTTTTTAGGATTTGGTTTTTGGATTTGATTTTTGGTGAAAAAAACAGGCGGGGATATGTGAAAATATAAAGGCAAAATTATTTTGGGCAAAAAAAGGTTTGTTTTTTTTTTTTGAAATATGTGGGAAATTTACCCACTATTTTTTTACGGATATTTTTGGTGGGTAATATGTGGGAAATTACCGACAGATTTCCTACGGATTTATCGTATTAGTGGGAAATCTGTAGGAAATTACTCACGACTTTCCCACGGACATGATCACTTCTCTTTACTTTTTTCGATACGGTTACACGTTCATGCATACACACATCCGCGTACTAACATAAAAGAACATTAATAGACATAATGAATATCATAAACGAGCATGCGAAACATACACACTTAAATTAATATACACACTACAATGGTATGTGCCGAAAAAAGGTTTGTTCCATTGCTTTTTCGATACGGTTAGACGTTTACGCATACACATGTCCGCATACTAACATAAAAACAACAATAGACATAAGGAATGTCATAAACGAACATGTGGAACACGAGATGTTCAGCGGAGTAATCGATAGGGTATCATTGTACATGAGATGTCAAACGAATGAGTCGATAGGTATCGTTGTACACGATATATTCTACGGAGTAGTCGATAGGGTAAGGTTGCATGAGATGTTCAAAGGAGTAGTCGATAGGGTATCGTCGTTGTATACAAGATGTTCAAACGAGTAGTCGATAAGGTATCGTTGTATACGAGATGTTCAAATTAGTAGTCGATAGGGTATCGTTGTATACGTGATGTTCAAAGGAGTGTCCGTTGTATACGAGATCTTCAAAGGAGTAGTCGATAGGGAATCATTGTATATCAAATGTTCAAAGGAGTGTCAGTTGTATACGAGATATTCAAAGGAGTAGTCGATAGGGTATAGTTGTATACGAGATGTTCAAATGAGTAGTCGATATGATATGTTCAAAGGGTATCGTTGTATACGAGATGTTTAAAGGAGTGTCCGTTGTATACGAGATCTTCAAAGCAGTAGTCGATAGGGTATCGTTGTATACGAGATCTTCAAAGGAGTAGTCGATAGGGTATCGTTGTATACGAGATGTTCAAATGAGTAGCCGATAGGGCATCGTTGTATACGAGATGTTCAAATAAGTAGTCGATAGGGTATCGTTGTATACGAGATGTTCAAATGAGTAGCCGATAGGGTATCGTTGTATACGAGATGTTCAAATGAGTAGTCGATAGGGTATCGTTGTATACGAGATGTTCAAATAAGTAGCCGATAGGGTATCGTTGTATACGAGATGTTCAAATAAGTAGCCGATAGGGTATCGTTGTATACGAGATGTTCAAATAAGTAGTCGATAGGGTATCGTTGTATACGAGATGTTCAAAATAGTAGTCGATAGGGTATCGTTGTATACGAGATGTTCAAATGAGTAGCCGACAGGGCATCGTTGTATACGATAAGTTCCCGCCAAAACTTCCCCCCCAAAACTTCCCGCCAAAACTTCCCACCATAAGTTCCCGCCAAAACTTCCCACCAAAAGTTCCCCCCAAGATTTCCCCCCAAGATTTCCCCCCAAGATTTCCCTCCAAAAGCACCTTTTTTGTTACCATAAAAGCATCTTCATAACCAAGAACTAAAAAGATCACACACACTCTTGCCATCTCAACGACCAACACACACATTGTAATTATGAAGATGGTGGCATATGAAGCTTTTACGTGTACTTGTGGAGCCGGAGATGTAGTTCTAAGAGAATCGTATAGATACCATACCCGTGGTAAACTATACTATGCTTGTCCACTATCGAAGGTGATCAATCACATGTGTTTTTATTTGTGTAGTTTACAAATAATATGATTAGGTATGTTTAATGAATAAATTTTCCTTACTCTTTAATTAACAGCCTCGGGAAGGTACTTTTGGATGTGAATTTTTTCTATGGAAAGAGGATCGAGTTCGTCTACTACTTGGTTCTCTTGGAGCTTCAACGACTTCAACTTATTCACCAATACCTTCAATGACTCCAGTTTCCTCTCCAAGCTCTTCAACACCTCCAATCTATTCTTCGGGACCTTCGAGGTATGCAGAGTGTGCAAACTGCAAGCTCTTGACTACAAAGCTAAATATACTCGAGGCAACAATGGAAACACAAATGCATCCTGAGCACCACACAACGAATTCAAATGCACTACTACATGAGCTTTACAATAGCGTGGGAAACATTAGTTTGCAGTAGTTTGTCATTTAGCATCTCGACTTCGTAATGTAATTCGTATCTTTTATCTACTGCGTAATGTAATTCGTATGTTTTATCGACTTTGTAATGTAATTCGTATGTTTTATAATAAAATAATATGTTGTCCGTGGGAAATCCGTGGGTAAATTACCCACGGATTTCCCACGGATGGATAAATAATAAAATAATATGTTATCCGTGGGAATTCCGTGGGAAATCCGTGGGTAAATTACCCACGGATTTCCCACGGATGGATAAATAATAAAATAATATGTTGTCCGTGGGAAATCCGTGGGTAAATTACCCACGGATTTCCCACGGATGGATAAATAATAAAATAATATGTTATCCGTGGGAAATCCGTGGGTAAATTACCCACGGATTTCCCACGGATTAATAAATAATAAAATAATACGTTGTCCGTGGGAAATCCGTGGGTAAATTACCCACGGATTTCCCACGGATGGATAAATAATAATAATAATGTGTATACCGTGGGAAATCCGTGGGTAATTTGCCACAGCTTTCCCACGGATGTGTAAAATAACTAAAATAGTTTTGTAATCCGTGGGAAATCCGTGGGTAATTTGCAATCCGTGGGAAGTCCGTGGGTAATTTGTCACGACTTTCCCACGACTTTCCCACGGAAAACCTTGGTCAATGCTTCTGTGGGAAATCCGTGGGTAATTTCCCACGGATTTCCCACGGAATTTTTTTTTGTCATTTCTGTGGGAAATCCGTGGGAATACCGTGTCAAATTTCCCACGGTTTTTGTTCCGTGGGAAAAATTTCGTGGGTAAAACCAGTTTGTGTAGTAGTGAATTGAATGTTACTACGTAAATATATTATAAGTAAAACCCCTTATGTTTACTTAAATATAGTACTTGGTTATAAATTTAATTGGATGTTATTGATACAAATACTATAAACATAGATTAATATTTTAAGTGAAACATTTTCATTTATGTTTACTTAAATGTAAAACTTAATTGTAAGATTGAATGATTTCTATAAATACATGTATGCTAACTAATATTAATAGTTAAACATTTCGTGTTTACTTAAAGATAGGACTTATATAAATAAGTTTAATGAATATTGATGATACTTGAACTATGGTTATTCAGATAAACACCGTAGCATAAATGAACTGACTAAAATCTGTATAAGCATACATATATGTTCTTTTGTACTATCTATTAAGAATGTACTATCTGATTAAGCATAACTTTGGTGTGAGCTTTATTTGGGTATCCGTGTTAAACAAGCAATTGCCTACTCCCAGGTGAGTTTACAGCCCCATATAAAATATTTGATAAAACTTTCCCTTTTGGGAAAGAAAATATGCAAACATATATTAGACACAACTGGATTGTAGAAACTTGATTATGATTGATTATTATTGAAACTGTTAAATTGTTATAAATCGCCTGAATGTTATAAATAGATCTATTAGGGATTGACCATCCCCGTCTGGATGAGTCATGCTCACTGCGCCTTGGCCGGGACAACAGACGTATACCATGTTGGAACTGGAATGGGTGTGTTTTTGTAAGACACTACGTCCTCATCTGTTGAGGACTATGGGGTTAAGCTTCAGTTTCTAATAATAAACAAATGTTATTTACATTTTAGTAAGAATGCTTTGTGCATTATTACTTCTATGATTATTGTATGTCCAAACCAATTAATTGTTAAAATCTGTAAATTCACCAACTTTATGTTGACCCCCGTTAGTATGTTTTGCACAGGAATATGAAGTTAGTACGTGATGTGTGCATGGTCTCCAGCATCTTAGAAATCTGCATCATAGGACTCGTCAGGGGTTATATTTGGGAAACAAAAACTATCACCTACTGTCTTGTCTAAGACAATTTTTATTTATTTGTTTAAACAAACATGTAATCTGATTTGACTAATTCTTTATCTTATGCTCTATGGACTATGTGCTATCGATCCAGGTTTGTCAAATATCAGTGAATAAGTTGAAAAAAAATGTTGTAAAAAATGAGAGTTACGGTGATACTTATCTCTATGGTGAAGTTGAGGAGTGAGAGACGTTTGGTTTCTCATCTACTGTGCTTATCTTAGGAATAACTAAAAAATGATAACCACTGTAAAATAGATATGTATATTTGTGAATACCACCGTTCAAGTGCCATCTTTCAAGCGAGTTATAATCTTCCAAACAATATTATTTGTAAATTTAAACTTTTGTTTTTTATGTTTTTGTAATTTAAAAAGATTTCAATGTAATACATTGTTTTAGAGGTGGCAAAGCGAGCGGGCGGGCGGCGGGCTAAACGGGCAACGGGTTAAACGGGCGCAATGGACACGGGCGAAACGGGCGGGCTAAACGGGTGGAAGATAAAAAAGGGAAAAAAAATATAAAAACCTAAAATTAAAAAATAAAAATACTTGTTTGAAAGCCGGAGATAAAAAATATAATAAAATTGTTCGTCGAGTATCTTAATTTGTATTTTATAAGTGCGTCCGTTAAGCCCATTTAGTTTCTTACATAAACACCCGTTTAGCCCATTCATTATAAAGAATAGGTAAAAAGTGTCACATCCTTTTTGAAAATGGGCAAAAAGTGCCCATATATTAAAGTGGGCAAGATTTACCACTTGTACATTGTTTTACATTAACTTTTAAGAAACATAATAATATAAGAAAACATAAAATGTCTTGTTTCGTCATTTTATCTTTTCAATTATTTGATAATCTGATGCACAAAACATTTAAAAATATGATTATCTAATTATTGCGTTATCACATATCAAAATTAAATCTAAACACTACATTTTAAAATTATGTTTTGTAACTGCTGCTTATTTGATTATTCATTTTGAAAACGAATAATCTAATTTCAATAAGCAACCCAAAACACCCACTAAACCTTTCTCGTTTATTTTCTTTGAACATGCATCTTAACAAAAAAAAAACATTCAAATTTAATTTTAACAAACACTTAAATTGTACATGAATACAGTTTTTCTATATCTATATTAATCATCGATGGTATTTCGTTTTCAAGATGGCTCATGATAAAATCATAAATCTTGGTTCCTTGAGCACGTTTTACAAACTCATTGATCAGTAAAAGAAGATACACGAAGAGTCAACATGCTTTGACCCATTGACTTTTTTATGGGTCGATTTGAGATACCATTTATAGAATCATAAAAAGATGTTGAGAAGAAGCAGCCGAATTTTAAACCATTTTGAGAAGTTCTAAAAACCATTTGTTTGGACTTCTTACCCAAGCCACTTTTTTGCCAAACACCTTTCACGAATATAAACCTTAAAGTTACAACAACTCTAGCTAATTTCGCCAAATATACAACCGTGTCCGTTTCTTTAGGATAATTCGGGGTGTGCATTTGAGAGTAGATTCATCATGCCCGGATAACTCAAACAGAAAATTCAAGCTGACCGACGAAAGTTCAACTCCTAAACAATTCTTAAATCTTAAACGTAGCTCTATACTTGGCCATTGAAATTTCAACTGTTAGAAAATTCCAACTAAAATTTTCAAATTCAACTTTCTAGTTGCTAAACATACTCACATAATTAAGAACAAAATTAAACATGAAATATTACCAAAAACATAAAACAAAAAACTATACAAACAAATTAATATGTTGATCATCTAACAATTGAAGCAACATTATGTGCCCACAACTTTAGATTATCTTTCATGTGATTCTCATCTCTAATACAAGGAATAATCAACTTTGTTTTAGGCTCCATTATTCTTTTCTTTAATTTCTGAGGATCGTCCTCCCATGCTTCTGAAAGATAAGGCCTGTTGACAGTACTACTAGTCGAGCCGAATGAATCCTCCTCCTCCATTTTTAATCTTTGTAAACCAGGAATGATCTGAACCAAGCTTGAATCTTCTTGATCTTTTTCTGAAAAAACAAACCCCAAATCCATAAACCCTTTTACTTCTTCAAACTCGAGCTCTGATAAGCTTTTGCTCGTCCCTTGTCGCCTAATTTTCTTCTCACTCCTTTCGGTTTGTGAGCTAGTTTGTTCATTTTGCACTTTTACTTGCACTTCTTGTGTTGTGAAATCTAGTTTACGGGAAGGAACGGATTTGAAAAGGACCGAGTTGGGAGAAAATGAACCATAGTTGAAGCTGTTGTTAATTCGTATGTTATCATCATGACTATGAGACCTCACAAGAATTGATCTCAAACTTGAGTATTTCGGCTCCCAAGTAAAAGAATTTATGTTTTCAAAAGAGCTAGATGGATTTTTCTTCAAGATTTCATAATTGAACCACCATGAATCAAAGATGCTTATCACATTCTCTGGGTCCATCAAGAATGACTGACAGCTTCACAAAATAAATGATAGAGAACTTGTGGGATAAATATATAATGCTACCACTTTCCAAAGATAGATGACCTAAATGCCCTTGTCTAGTTGTTAGGTATGGTCAATCTTGAATGATTGTTGGTTACACGTTTTTTAATAAAGTCATAAAGGGCTGCGAATAATTTAATCACACGTTGGAATTGTGATTATGAAGCACATAACTTTTTCTTTACAACGTTCATATGTGAGTGGTTATTGAGTCGAGTCGTTCAACGATATGTAAGCGGTAAAATGTTTTTTTCAAACTTTCGCCTAATTATATTAAACTTTTTATCTGGTTCATCTGAAAGAGTTCTTGACAGGTCTTGAACCAAAACTTCTAAAAAAACCTCCCGTTGGTTACATATATATGTCAACTTAAATTATGGATTCTACACTTTTATTACACGTTTCGTAAAGGAGTTCAATACTATACTTTTATTACACGGTTATACCACAACATGACTGCCATTTAGTATCTGAAATCGACCGTCCACTCCACCTTGTTATTCTATCTTCTGCTGACTCTAAATTTGTCCAATTTTATGTTTCACTTCAAGATAGTATTTCAAGTTTACAAATATATACTAACTTTAAGATATATTTGTTTGTTTTTTACCAGTTTTATGGTGCGTTTGGTTCACAAGCGGTAATCACAATCACTATATATATATATATGATACAAAATAATAGAAAAATATCATTTATGTTAGAATGAAATGCAAACCTACCTCACACATGTTCTTTAGATTTATAGTAAGGGCTCTTGTAGAGAAGAATTTTTTTTCTACTTTAGTTTTAATGTTATCATCTCACACTAAAACAATTTATAAAAATATCACCTCATTTATAGCATTTTTTTCCTCTAGCAGTCTAGCCCTACAAAAATACTTTCATCACTCGCACACTCGATTTAAAAAAAAATGAAAAATACTCCCTTAAATTTTTAATACTTTCCTTGTTTAGAATCAATCTTTTCACTTCCGTGCTCGTGTCGCGACAATGAACTGATAGAGGAATCGTCTTTCCAATATTATATTAGTGTGAATATTCTCCATGATCTTTTCATTAATCTCTCAAAACATAATATAGTCTGCCAAACTTGAGGCATACGAAAACACATAAGGGCTAAGCCCATTACAATTAATAATGGGCTAATAATATCAATAATAATACGCTAATACTCCTCCGCAGTTGGAACGGAAGGCATTCGAACGTTCAAAATGAAGCGAAACTCAAGAAATAAACCACTCGGTGGCCCTTGGTATATATATCTGCATATTGAAAACGAGATGGAACATGAAGCACACGAACCGTGCCAGAAGCAACATAATCTCTAACAAAATGTATAAAAATCTCAATGTGTTTTGTACGTTGATGCTGAACCGGACTAGTGAGACAAATACACCACACTAACCTTATCACAGTAAACAAGAGTAGCAGTAGCAAGCGGAGCATGTTGCTCAAGCAACAAATTCTGAATCCAAGCAGTCTCGGCAACAACACTTGCAACACCACGATATTCGACTTCAGCACTAGACCGAGATAACGTGGCCTACCGTTTGGCAGACCAGGATAAAAGATTATCACCAAGGAACACACAATACCCAGAAGTGGATCTACGGGTAACAGAAAAACCAGCCTAATCAGCATCCGTATAGGCCGTAAGCTGAGTAGTAGTAGAAATATGAAGCTGGAGACCATGATCAATAGTGTCACGAACATAGCAAAATGCGCTTCAAAGCAGTAAAATGAGGATCACGAGGGTCATGTATGTAAAGACAAACATGTTGCACAACATAAGATATATTTGGGTGATTGAAAGTCAAATACTGAAGAGCACCTGCAAGACTGAGATATTAAGCAGGGTCACTGACGGGGTCACCCTCAGAACCAAGCTTGGACTCAGTGTCCACAGGGGTTCTGTATGGGTTACAATGCTGCATGTGAGCCCACTTAAGAATTTCCTCTGCAAATTTAGACTGAGACAAAAACAAGTCGGGCTTCAAGCTCTGTGCAGATATACCAAGAAAATAATTGAGCGACCCAAGATCAATCATAGCAAACTCACTGTGAAGTAATGCATTAACACGTTGTAGAAGAGGTGTAGATGAAGCGGTTAGTACAATGTCATCTACATATAGCAATAAATAAGCAATATCGGAGCCCCGACAATAGACAAACAATGATGCATCGGTTATGTTGTGCTGGAAACCGACGCGTGTGATAAAGCTAGAAAACCGCTGAAACCAAGCGTGAGGGGCTTGTTTAAACCCATAGAGTGAACATTGTAAATGACAAGCTAATTAAGGAGAGTAGAATCAACAAACCCTAGAGGTTTATGCATGTAAACTGTCTCAGATAACTGGCCATGAAGAAAAGAATTCTTCACATCAAGCTAATGAATAGGCTAATCACGTGATACTTCAAGACTTAAGACAGTACGAATAGTGGTCGGTTTCACAACCGGGCTAAAAGGCTCATCATAATCAACCCGTTGTCGTTGACTGCGACCATTGGCAACCAACCGTGCTTTGTACCTGCTTAATGAACCATCTGCATTAAACTTATGCCAAAAAATCCACATAGATCGAATAACATTAATGTTAGTTAGACGAGGCACAAGAGCCCACGTTCCGTTAGAAATCAAAGCATATACTTGTCTACCATAGCTTTATGCCAATTGAGGGTCACGGAGTGCATGTAAGTGAGAGCGAGGTAGAGGTGAAATAATGGTAACATGAAAGTTCATACGCGTGAGGGGTTTAGATATTTTGGATTTTCCACGTGTAATCATATGGTGTGTATTGGAAGCTGTGGATTTTACTTGGCTGTTTGTGGATGGACTGGCAATAAAAGGTGCGGTTGGTGGGTCTGGAGTTGTGGGTGTGGTTGTTGGACCTGGCATAGTAGGCTGATGAGTTAATTGTACTAGGTTGGCAGGTGGTGTGATGGTTGTGTGGTTTAGGGTTGATGGGCTGCGAGGGTGTTGTTGTTGGGTGGGACGCATGTGGGAAGCAGTAGGCGTAGGCGTGTGAAATGGATGACCCGTAATGAGAGGCAAATGGGTTAGAGAAGTATCAAGTGTAGAGGTGTTTTGGGATGGATTTATTAGGCGACCAATATTGGTAAGTGGAAGCAAGAAGTCGTAAGAGGGAGGTGTGTCAGGGGTCATTGACCCGAAAGGGAATTGGTCTTCGTAAAAAATCACATGCTAGGAAATAATTATCTTATTGGTGGAGAGATTAAGACAGTGGTTGATGGGAATAAATATAAGAGTTTTAGTTCCCCCTGCTAGTTAGTCAAAGTTCCCCCTGCTAGAGTAAGTTCCCCCTACTAAATAACAAAGGCAGGGGAATTGGTCCACCTGCTGAAGTCAAAGACCCTGCTACTAAGTTAAACTTGGAAGAGATTATAACGCGTTTCAGTTACTACTCCGAGATAGTTTCCTAGTTTGTTAGTAGTGATCTTGTACGCGAGTACTTGTGCTATAAAAGGACTCACTAGGTTGTCATGTAAAACATATATTTCTCTGTTCATTTCATTTCATACTTTAAGGTTTTGTAAACCCTAATACCATTATTGGATATTCGTATATCTATGATATATTAAAGTTTAACGTTTGATCTCAACATTTGTTCTTGTGTTAAACACTATATTCCGCATCTTGTTTAGTTACTTTGTGTTGCAAAGTTTCTCTAGTGTTAGATTGAGTTTATTCTTTCTACCATAACCCTTAAGCAAGCTAAGGTGTAATATCTGAGTTTGGGATCAACAAGTGGTATCAGAGCTTGTTGAGAAACTTTGATTAAACCAAGAACAAAACATCTCTCACAACTAACATCAATCATGTCTTCAGATTCTCATTCATCCTCAACCAACAACAACTCTCTCAAACTACCCATTCTAGATCCTGAAAACTTTGAACTATGAGAGTTCAGGATTCAACAATGCCTCAAGATGGAACACTACGTTCTATGCGAGATCATATAATTTGGTGATCAATTTTCCAAGACCATACCAGTTGAAGAGAAAGATAAGGGAGAAGAAAAAGGTGAAAGCTCCAAAGGTGACAGCAAAAAGAAGTTTGCTGCTCTTGCTGACAAGGAGATACTAGCAAGAAGGCATGATGTCAGGGCACACAGTTCTTTGTTGTTGGCTCTACCTGATAGACATCAGCTAAGGTTCAGAAAGTATAAGACAGCTAAGGAACTCTGGGAAGCCTTTGGTAATACTTTTGGAGGAAATGAGGCAACCAAGAAGAAGAAAAAGAATCAGATGATAGACCAGTTTGCTTCTTTCAAAGCAAATGGTGATGAAGCAATTGGTTCAATCTACAATAGGCTCCAAGATCTTGTTGCTCAATTGGAATTCTTTGATATTGAGGTATCTAGAGAGCAAGTGAATGCTAGATTCCTCAACAGCCTACAAAAGGAATGGTTTGTCTACAAAGCCATTTGGCAAAACAGAGATGACATTGATGATAAGAACATTGATGACATCTGCAACAACCTGAAGGTCTTTGAGCCAGTGTTCAATGAGATGAAGGCATTAGGCACTATTCCCACAAAATCAAGTGGAACTGCTGATCCCCCTGCTAACATGGAATTTATATCTCACAGCAGTGGGATCTCTAAAAGCAGTGGGATTGAAGTTTCCCCTGCTAACCATTCCCCTACTGCAAGGTCTGGACCATCTTATGATGAAGAAAGGCCTGCAACCTTCAGTCTTGATACTGCTTGTGCTTTTATAGCATCTCAAGGAAGTCAAGGATCTAATGTGTTGCATGAAGATCTGAGTCAAATCAGCAAGCAAGGACTGGAGGAGATGGACATTAAGTGTAACATGGCTCTACTCAGCATGCGAGCCAACAAATTTTACAAGAAGTATGGGAAGAAGATTTCCATCAATCCTTCTGATGTAGCTGGATTTGACAAAACAAAGGTAGAATGCTACAACTATGGCAAGAAAGGTCATTTTGCTAGGGAGTGCAGAGGACCAAAGAATGGGAACATCTATAGGAAGGAAATCAGGGATGATGATTCTGGTGTTAAGGCTATGGTAGCCATGCAATGGATAGATGGAGCAGGTGTTTGGGACTGGAGTGCTATGACAAAGAATGTTGAAAGAAATCAAGCATTGGTTGCTGAAGAAAAAGAGGAAGAGTTTGCTCTTATGGCTATGTCAAGCTCTAGTTCAGATAATGAGGTATATGATGATTCATATTGTACTAAAGCTTGTAGAAAAAATACTGAGTCATTGAATGATCAAATAAGAAAGTTAAAAGTTGATTATATTAATTGTGATAATGACCTTGATAACTACAAACGTGCTTTAGAACAGTTAAAGTCCACCATAAGAGAATATAAACAAATAGAAAATGATTACAGAGATTATATTGTCGTATTAGAGAGAGATGCTAAAGAAAATAATTATTCCATTAAGGAATTAACTGCTTAATTAGAAGTTTTTAGATCTAACAAGAAGATAGATGATCAAACTGTTGAAAAATTTGGAAAAGCTTCTAAAGATTTAACAAAAGCAGTTGAAATTGGGTAGTCTCCTAGGGACAAAACAGGTTTTGGTGTCAAAAATGAGCATGTTACTATTCCTCCACCACCTGCCAATATACATGCATCATTCCCTAGAAAAGATTTGTCTTAGACTGGTCTTTCTTGTTTCAAAAAACAGGAAGAGATTGAATTTGACTTAAATGCATACATACCAAACAATCTAAAAACAGATGAATCACTAGTAAAAACTAGTGCTGTTAGGGACTTTGAAAAGGAACAAATTGCTTTAAAACAGTGGAAGATAGATAACCCTGTTCTGTTTTCAAGAGAAGGATTATTTGGAAGTGATTCAAGTTCTAAGAGTACTTCATCCAGAACTTCTAGCAGATCTAAATCAGGATCAAAGTCCTCTAAGACTACTGTTAAATATGCTAGTATGTATAGACCTATTAGAGGTAATCAGAGAAATTGGAATGACCAAAAGTCTCATCAATTAGGAGAGGACTTTGTGATAAACACCAAACCTTGCTTCACATGTGGCATTTTTTATCACACTTATCAAGACTGTCAGGCACCAATAGAAGTGGTGGCTGCAAATCCTTTAAAGGATATGCAACCAAAAGCCATTCTTTTGAATGCAGGGGCAAACTCTTTTTCCCCTGCTAAGTATGTTGCCCCTGCTTTGAGAAACAAGGTATCTGATAAGTATGTAGTTCCTGCTCTAAGAAAGGTGAATGATGCATGCCCTAAGTCTAACTCTTACATGACCAAACCAGCACCTCATACTATGTATACATCTGTCCATAGACCCTACCAACACACCAATAGAGGCCAAAACAAAAGATGGATTTCCTCTGCTAAGCATAGGGATTCCCCTGCTAAGTCTAGGGTATCCCCTGCTAGCAAAGCTTTTCCCTCTAGAAACATGGGAAGATGGGGAAAAGCTGTGAAAACCTCAACTCGTTGGGTTTGGGTACCAAAAAGGGGTACTCAATCCAATGGTGTATCTCTAGTCTTTGACAAATTATCCTACATTGATACACGAGGTAGATCCAAGTTTGTAATGGCTTGGGTCCCCAAGAGAAACTAAGTTGTTCTTCTTTTTGCAGGTGACAAAGCAGACCAGGAATGATAAAGCTTATTGAGATAGTGGATGCTCAAGGAGCATGACTGGACATAAATCCTATCTGTCTAACTTTGTTCCCCTGCATGACAATGATGGTGTTTCTTTTGGAGATGGGCATGGAACAATCACAGGAAAAGAAACCATTGTCACCAATGGTATGACATTTGATAATGTATACTTGGTTAAAGAGCTTAAGTACAACCTCTTCAGTGTGTCCCAGATGACTGATAACAAGAATTTTGTCTTGTTTACTGATACTGAATGTCTTGTATTGGGGAAGGAGTTTATTTTACCACCAAACACTCCTATTGTGCTCAGAACTCCAAGACAGAAGAATATGTACACAATTGATCTAAAGGACATCTCTCTTCAAGACAATGAAATTTGTTTCATTGCCAAAGCATCAGTTGATGAATGCAAGAAATAGCATAGAATACTTGGTCATCTTAACTTCAAGAACATGAACAAATTAGTTAAGCATAATCTGGTTCATGGTCTTCCCTCCAAGTCCTTTGCCAATGATCATACTTGTGCTGCTTGCCTGAAAGGAAAGCAACATAGAGTCTCTTGCAAGTAAAAAACAAGTATGTCCACTACAAAGCCATTGGAATTACTGCACATGGATCTGTTTGGTCCTACTTCTGTGGCAAGCATAATGAAGAAATGGTACTGCCTGGTGATTACTGATGATTTTTCTAGGTTCACATGGACATTCTTTCTGTTTGAAAAGAGTGACACAATAGAGGTACTCATAGGGTTCATCAATCAGATTGAACTTTCCAAAAGTATGAAGGTAGTGACCATGAGATCAGAAAATGGTGGTGAGTTCAGAAACAAGAAACTGGACACTTTTTGCACAAACAAAGGAATAAAGAGGGAATACAATATAGCAAGAACACCTCAACAAAATGGAGTTGCAGAAAGAAGAAACAAGACATTTATTAAAGCTACAAGGACTATGCTATCTGATTCCAAGCTTCCAGTTATCTTTTGGGCTGAAGCTGTAGCCACTGCTTGTTATGTTCAAAACAGGGCCTTGGTGGTTAAGGCACATAACAAGACCCCTTATCAGTTGTTCAATGGCAGACCTCCTTTGATTGACTTCTTTAGACCATTTGGATGTCATGTGCATTCTGAACACAATTGATAATTTAGGCAAGTTCAATGAAAAAGGAGATGATGGGTACTTCATTGGTTATTCATTAAACAGCAAAGGATATAGGGTCTTCAACAAGAAAACAAGCAAAGTGATAGAAAATCTCCATGTAGATTTTCTTGAAGACAAGCCTGAAGATGTACAAACAGGTCCTGATTGGTTCTTTGACATTGAAGTACTTTCAAAATCTATGAATTATGTTCCTGTTGCCTTGCAGAACACTAATATTTCAGGTACACAAGAACCAACTACTGTGGAGAAGTCACCAGTGAGGTACATGAATGTACCCTCATTGTTTCCCATTAATGACGCTGCTACTAAAACATGTGAAGAAGATGACACATCTCAAAGGAAGGAACAGTCAATTCCTTCCCCTGCTAAGTCAATTTCTGAAAGCAGTGGAATGCCTGAAAGCAGTGGAATCCTGGATTCCCCTGCTAGACCAAATGATTCCCCTGCTAATAAAGAATCAGCTATCAATGATGTTAGTGATGAAGAAAGAGAATCCCCACTCATTTCCTCATCCTCACCTATCACTGTTGGTCTACTTATATCCGGCAGTGGAAACACAATAATTAGGAATGGAGGTCCAAGTTATTCAGAGCTGCATTCAGCCCATCAACATCCATCCCTAAGTCATGCAGTATTATTTGGAAGCTCTTTTGAGGAATTATTTCCCAATCAAGATAGTCCTATGAATCCTGATTTGGAAGAGGATGAAACGAAAGTAATCATGAGCATGCAGCCTACCTACAAAATCAATAAAGATCACCCCCAATCACAAATCATAGGTGATCTTAAGACACCCAGACAAACAAGGTATTCTGTAAAGGAACACAGCTTCATTGCTAACATCACTATGAAGTTCAACCATGACAATATGCAATGTTGTCTGTTTACTGCCTTTTTGTCACAAGAAGAGCCAAAGAAGATCTTTCAGGCTCTCAATGATCCAAGTTGGGTTGAAGCTATGCAAGAAGAACTCTTACAATTTGACATCCAAGAAGTATGGATTATGGTAGATTGTCCAAAGTGGGCAAGGCCCATTAGGACAAAGTGGGTGCTCATGAACAAAAAGGATGAGAGGGGCATTGTAGTCAGAAACAAGGATATACTCAAGAAGAGGGTATTGATTATGAATAGGTCTTTGCTCCAGTAGCCAGAATTGAAGCCATCATACTGTTTTCAGCTTATGCTTCCTTCATGGACTTCACACTATACCAAATGGATGTTAAGAGTGCCTTTTTAAATGGCACCATTGATGAAGAAGTCTATGTTATGCAACCTTCAGGATTTGAAGACCCAGAACACCTAGACAAAGTTTACAAGGTGAAGAAGGCTATGTATGGACTTCATCAAGATCCCAGGGCCTGGTATGGGACACTCTCTAAATACCTGTTGGATAATGGCTTCAACAGGGGGAAAATTGATCAGACCCTGTTTATCAAGAAACAAAAGGGTGACTTTCTTTTTGTGCAAGTATATGTGGATGACATTATCTCTGGATCCACAAACTCTATGCTTAGCAAAGAGTTTGCCAAGTTGATGCAAGATAAATTTCAAATGAGTGAAATGGGTGAGCTCAACTTATTTTTGGGGTTATAAGTTCAGCAGAGGAAATATGGGATATTTATCTCACAAGACAAGTATGTTGCTGAGATTGTGAAGAAGTTTGGAATGTGTGTAAAGGAAAGAAAGTCTCTAATCCAGTGGATAAGGAGAATCCTTGGGGCAAAGTTGGTCCAGGGAAACCTATTGATGTCAGGAACTATAGGTCCATGATTGGATCTCTCATGTACCTTACAGCTTCAAGACCTGACATCATGTTTGCAGTCTGCTTATGTGCAAGATACCAAGTGGCACCCACAGAGTGTCATCTATTGGCTGTAAACAGAATTTTTAGGTATCTGAAATGTCATCCAACTTTAGGACTTTGGTATCCCAAGGAGTCACCATTTGAGCTGATATCCTATTCAGATAGTGATTATGCTGGTGATAATAATGATAGGAAGTCTACAACAGGTGGATGTCAGTTTTTGGGAAGCAGACTTATATCTTGGCAGTGTAAAAAGCAGACTATTTTGGCCACATCCACTACTGAAGCTGAGTATAATGATTATGCTGGTGACAATAATTTTTAGGTGGATGTCTGAAACTAGGGTTTTGTATGCCCTTTTTTATATCTATTATCGTTCATCGACTCACTCGAATTGATTTCCAATTAACGTTTCGACAAACTTTTTGTTTTTGGTAAAAAGAATTTTGGTATTATAAACTAAATCTATTTAAAATAAAAAAACTAATTTAATTAAAACTATTTTAAAACTAATTTAATTTAAAAACTAATTTAATTTGAAAATATAAAACTATTTAAAACTTAAACAGAATTAACTTTTAAATCTAATAATTTTAAAACTAAAGACTTTTAAATAAAATCTTCTTCAAAATATTTCAAATAAATCTAACTTAATTTTAAACTAATACTTTTTAAACAAAACTAAATTTTATGAAAACTAATTTTAAAACTAAATTTAAAAACATAAAATAAAACTATTTGAAATAAAAGTAATTTTAAAACTAATTTACAATTGTAAAAGCAAATAAAGAAAATATATTTTTTAGTCTTTTTATATTTTTATAAAAACAAAATAAAAGAAACTTTTAAATAAAACTTTTATATTAAAATTTAAATAAAACTAAAACTTGAATTAAACTAATTTTAATTAAAACTGCCATTTTATTGGCAGCCATATTCCAATTACTAGCTACAGCATGCTTGCATGGAAATCCTGTTATTTCCCATTTTCTACAAGTACATGTTCTATTTTGCACATCAACCACATAGACCTCACCCCATGGTCCAGTAACCCCATACAAATGACCACCATTATGCTCTGCTTTGCACTCACTAGCCTGAGCCTTGATTACATCAAACAACCTATTGGCATTAGGGGTTAATGGGCCATCACTTCTTGCTATAACTTTCTTAACAGTTACAATCCTCTTCATCAAATATTCCCTAGCATACTCAAGGGTGCTAATAGTTGGCCTATCCCTACCATCTACCAGCTTCCCAATAAACACTTCACAAATATTGTTCAATAGCATATCTGTTTTTTCCTTACCTGTTTTACATGCCCTAATTAGTAATCCTATATAAAAAGATAATTTGTTAATACAATTTTGGAAGTGAATGCCTTACTAGAGAAGTGTGACCTAGCCTAATGCACAGGTGATATCATAGCTAGCCAATCATAACAGTCCTTGTTGAAAGCCTTCAACTTCTTCATGTTGTACTCAAAATGTGGCATTGTAAGTGCAGAAGCAGCCTTCCATAATAACTCCTTCTATGCAGCTCCTGTCCATTTAATCTTCATGTTTTCATGGATATGTCTTAGGCAAAACCTGTGTTCTGCTGCTCGAAACAACTCTGCAATAGCTGGAATGATTCCCTGTTTAAAATAACAAACTTGTAACACATGTATTGGTAAACAATTAAAAGTAACTAATCAGTCATCCAATAAAAATACCTTTTGTCTGTCACTAATGAAAGTGAAATTAGAGTTGTCCTGTAGATCCAAGTCTTCTTTCAATGTGAGAGAAACTATGTCCAAGACTCCCATGACTCTGTTTTAACAATCCCATAAGCTAAGGGGTAGATGCCATTGTTTGGATCTACACCTACTGCTGTCAAAAGCTGTCCTGGAAATGGACCCCTCATAAAGGTACCATCAAAACCAATAAATTGTCTCATACAAGCTCTGAAGTCGTCTTTGGATGCTCCCAAGCACACATAAATCCGTTTAAACACTCTGGTGGGCTTTGTATGCTCAGCTTCACTTTCAACCCCAATCCTAACTGTTGTGTTAGGATTACTTTGTTACAACTCCATTACATAATCCCTTAGTTGTTCATATTGAAGTGTAAAATTACCTCTAACATGATCCACAGTTTTGGCTTTAGCTCTGAATGCCTTCATGTGTGAAATCTCTAATTGGAACTTCTTCTGTAACTGATCTTGAATTGCTTTGATTGGTATTTCTGGGTTGGTTTCAATCTGATTCATAATACCTTGTGATTAATAATCATAAGTCAGAAATTTGTTCTTCCTTGACTGAAGACATTTACGAGTCTCATCAAAAGTCTTCACCTGCCAAGTTTCTGAATCTGGGAGTTTAGAAACGTGTAAAACCCAAGGACATTGACTATTATTTAACTTTCTCATATTAGGTTTGCCACCTACTTTTTTTGACTTTGACTGACTAAGTGGACTAGAAATACCTTTCTCAAGTTGTATTTTACTCTTGGTCCACTTACCTTGACTATCATTATTGGACACACCATTTTGACTAGGCCCAAATACCTGGCTTGGTCCAATATCAGATCCACCATTAAAAACTGGAATTGTACCTCTACATTCAACCCTTAACCTTCCTTTATCATTTTTCTTGAAGAACAACTCCCTTCTAGTTTTAATGTAATGTTGGTGCACTAGTTTTTTTACCTCTTGTGAGCTAGCAAAATCCTGCCCAACATAAAAGTGGATCTTATGAAGACCACTATCACTCTATTGCTTCTGTTTCTTCAATTGCTTTAGTTTCCTAGTCCTAATCCTGCCTATACCCTCTTCATCAGAAGCACTTTCAAACTCATCATTATCCACCACATCTGTCCCAACATCAAACACAGCATCACCATTAAACTCATTGGCACCCTCCTCTGTTCCAACTGTGTTTGCATTTGCTGTGTCAAAACCAGCCATGTCAACATCCACATCCACCAGCTCATTTTCCTCATCAACCAAGCCCTCACTTTCATTACTAGAACTATCACTACCATTATTATTATCATATTCACTCAAGCCCTCATTCTCTGGTTCTTCCAGTTGATCATCATCAATTGCTATCCCTTTGCCCTTACCCACAGTATCAACAATTGTGGTTTTTGATGCTGTATTAGCCACAGAAGAATTATCTAACCCAAAGAAAGGATCAAAATCATCTATATCCATAAAAGGATCACTAGTAGTGTAGAAGTCATTAGCAAAACCAGTTTTGTGGTCTCAATTATAGTCTTAGCACTACTTTCCACATTATCATTCATAGCACTACTTTCACCAATCTCAGTCCACCCTAGCAACAACTTTTTAGCACTTTTTTTGGATACTGCTTTTCTAGGTTTCAACTTAGTTTGAGGTGCATTATTACCTTCTGGGATCTCCATGATCACGCATTTTTTAGAAGGTGTGTTATAGGCAGCATCAATGTATGTGAAAACAGTGGTGTTACCATGTTCTATGTACACATCAATAATCTTATACCCAAGCCTAATGTACTCAGTCATTACTCTAACATCATCATCATTGCCTAGAGCATACAAACCATTGTCTAAATTCATGTCAGGCTTAAGAAAGCTATAGTACATTATAGTTTTTCCACTAAAGCCTATTTTTTGAACCATATCTACAGAAAATTCATCAATATCGATACAATCAAAGAAAGTAAAATCACCATTCACATACTTCCTATTCGGTGACTCAGTGAAACAACCAGCATAGTGAATCTTAAAGGAAAACATAGATGGTTGTTTATCTGAAAAAACAATAAAAAATATCAATTAGAATTAGGGTTTCAATAACACAATTAAAATTAGTAGTTTAAATCGAAAACAGAGGTCATAATTTTTTTCAATACTAAATTAAAAAACAGAGGTCATAAAAAAAACTTACCATAGGCATGATAAACATCAACATCATCTTGTGATGTACGTTGCGACCACATTGTGATTGACGCAACCATCACAGTTGCTTGATCAGATTAAGGTGTATGCAAACTCAGAATATGAAAGGTTTGGGGGTGGTTGAGAAAAACTTGGGGGGGAAACGAAAAAAGTAAATAGGGATGAATGATGATGTACAGGTACACGGTTTACTATATAAGTATAAAATATACATGGTATACCAGAAATACCCTTGGGTGGATGGGAGATAACGAGACTATTTAAATCGATTTAGGAATAGGGGTAAACGGCGACATTCTTTTTGCAATTAAAGAGGAACCAAGCAAAAAAAAGATAGGGATTCAATCCGTGATTTGGCCCAAACCATAGGGACCAACGGCGTAATTTACTCTATTGTGCCCATAGATATTCTGAATAAAAGCCCAATATTAAGCTCAAAAATGCTGCCAATACCTAGACCATCATCATGCTTCATGCACGTTAAGCATCTCGACCAACGTCAAGTCTTATTCAACCCCAATTCTCACTGTAATTTGTTATCAATTGAGTATACGTGTGGCTGCTAAAGAGAAATAACTAAATCAAGGTCAAATGTTTAAAAGCTCTGCTATCTTTGTTATTGTTGAGATATGCGATCGTTTAGCCATCGGTAAATGCGTGAGCCTATCGGGGGCACACACTCAATACGGAGAACACACGTTTATTTACGTTTTATTATTATAATTAAACGTATAATAAAAACTTCACGTTTTATTTAATTAACGGTGGTTTAATTAGTTAACAGGTTTTAATTAATTAAAGGCGAGTGCGTTATTTAAATTAAGGAAGGAAATCGACTTCTAGAACTATCCGGTGCCCTATAGGCGGCCGAATACCCTAAGGTGTCTAGAAGGATCTTTTGTTTGTTAATCAAGTAATTAGCTACTTAATTTAGGTGTTGGGTTGGGCCTTAATAATTTCGAGGAGGTGCTAGGATGTGTATAAATACAATCCCATACCCCTCATAAATTTTTGTCTCTCCCTTGCCTTGTGTTTCGTCCGATGGCAACACCCCCACACCCAAACCGAACAAACTTTTTCCTTTAACCTAAAATCAAACATAAAGGTTCAACCTTTATAAGATCAATCCTTCTTGGTGGTTTTCTTATAAAGATTTAATCTTTATAACTAAACCCTAGATCTCATAATCTAGGCTTTATTATTCCCTTGTGGTCCAAATTATTGTAAACCCAAATTAGGGTTTATTGGTGATTTTTCCAACAATCTTGTAATGTCTACAAAACCGTATCCTTAAGCAATCCCATTAGGGTTTTGGATATTAGGGTTTCTAGTTGCAAGATCTATCGAAGTGAAGTTACCACTAGCATCGTGGTGTGTTCGTTTGACGTGTCGTGTGAGCAAACGTTAGAGGACGGTTACTTTACCGTTATAGCTTCAAGATCAAGATCAATTAATTGATTTATTCAATTAATTAAAAGGTTGGTTTTATTATTGTTTTTTTATGTGTTAATCATGTTTGTTATACTAGATCCATTCCGCTGCGTACTCGTAGTTAATGGTTTAACTAGTTCTAAATCCCAGCAGTGGCATCAGGAGTCAAATCGTATGGCATTCATGGGTTACACATAGAATAAAACACGCTTGCTTCGCTTTAAAATCTCTTTTATTTATGTTTTTATGACAATTACATGCATACTTGTCATAAAGTTTTAATCTTGATCTAGATCTATTAAAACTGGGTAGGTTAAAATTGAACCGCTTAATAATTACTTTTGTTTTTTATTATCCGTCAAAGACTTTTGCATCTCACATTTGTGATACTTTGCACGTCATCAAGTACCTTGCTCGAAAACTTGATGAGGGTCTTTGGTCCTCAATTTGGGGAAGACTTATTCGAGATTTGGATCTTATATGATTTACCGCTTTCATATATAGTCTGTCTTCTGCTTCTACCCCCGTCTGTCTGTTTTTATGTGCTTATTTGTTTTCCATTATGAATTGCAAAATGTAATAATTCAAGATTCTAGAAATCATAAAAACGGATTGGACTTATATCGAAACTAGCTTTAAAACTATGTCATATTAATACACCATATTTTCCTTGCGAATCGGCTATGTGTTATTTGTTAAAATCTTGATTTTTGAACAAATCTTAATATTGACATAAGAACTATGAAACTTGGTTTTATTGTATTCTAATTGTTTTGCGAAATCATATTGTCTCTCGAGTTGGGCTTACATACCGTAATGATGGCTTATAAACTATCTTCTAAACGACGTGATTTGCAAAATCAATTAGTTTTACAATACTTAAAACTACAACATCGTTTATGTCTTTACCAATGATAGACTTGCTATTGCACTTTGTGCTCTAGTCGAGCTATCTAGGTTTTGAGGGATCTTAAATCTTCTCCCGTGTTCCATAGGTGCTTCGGCACTTATGGGATAATTATCCCAAGCACTTGCACCTTCGGGTGCATGTAGAGTAGGATATAGGGTTTGATCTCTCTTTAATCTTCTCCCGCGGTAAAACACGCCTAAACCAAAAAGTTAATAAATTGTTTTCTTAACTTGTGCTAAGAGAATGAATTGCATGCATTCTTCTACACACTTTGACATTTGTTTTTCTAAAACTTATGTGATACCTATTTGAAATTTTTAAGTCTATGCCATCTAATTTAGAAGCACTTGTAGTTGTTTTTCGTCATCTGGTCAGACCTAGGGCGAATTACATACCCGAGGCGATCTTTGTCACTGGTTAGACCTTTGCCAATAATTGCTGCTTCAAATTGGTACGACTTAAAGTCGAGTTCCCGGTCAGATTCGGAACCCGAGGCATAAAGATGAGATGAAACATACTCATGACTTTATTACGTGTAAAAAAAGTTTGTTTGAGATGTTCAAAGGTGCTCGAAAGAGATGAGAGAACATCCCATCCAAACACTCTACAACAAATAAACTTCATGAATCGTCTCATAAATCTAAGAGTTGCACTTGTAATGCCATTAACGCCCGTCGCTTACCATCATGCCCTACTTGAATACTAGACGGTCGGACCTCTAATATTAAGTGGGAGTGCAAGCAAGGATCTTAGTCTCAACATGATTAATTGGGTAGTTAATTCTTTGAGAATGTAATTATCAAAAATACTAATCGTTGAACTTTTATTTTGTAGACGAATAATCAAAACTCTTGCTTAAACAGCACGGTTGTTAAGTCATTCCTTGAAAAGATGAAGTTGACTGAGAATAACTTTGTTGATTGGTATCGTGCTCTTCGGATAGCGCTCAAAACTGACGACTTGGTTAAATACCTTGAGCAACCAATTCCTGATCAACCTGATATTCTGCCTCATGGTCATGAAGGACCAGAGCAAGACCCGGATTTACATCCAACTTGGGTCAAAAGGTCAAGAGAAATCACTGGCCTTATGCTCATGACTATGTCCCCTGAACTCCAGAAACTTTTGGAGGGTCATGGCGCATGGTCAATGATGGAAGAATTGAAGACCATGTTCACTGAACAAGCTGATCAAGAACTCCTTGATGTTGCACGTGCCTTTCACATGTGTAAACATGAGGATGGACAATCTGTGAGCTCCTATGTCTTGAAGATGAAAGGGTACATAGAGAATTTGGAACGTTTGGGTCACCCCATGTCCTTGAAGCTTTCGGTTAGCTTAATTTTAGCCTCACCAAATAAGGACTATGATAGGTTCGTGCAAGACTACAATATGCATGGCCTGGGGAAGACAATACCTGAATTGCATGCCATGCTAAAGCTACATGAGAAAACGTTGCCAAAGAAGGTTGCACCTGCTACTCCTAATACCATTAATGCTATTAGGGCAGGAAGGGTTCAAAAGCCTAACAAGGCTAAACCGTCTAATGCTGCGAAGGGTAAGAATCATGGTAAAGGGAAGAAAGTAGCTAACTTTACTCCCCGATCCAAGATTCCCCCTCCACCAAGAAGAGAGAATCCTGCTAAGGATGCCATTTGTCACCAATGCGGTGACATTGGTCATTGGAAGAGAAACTGTCCAGAGTATCTCGCTGAGTTGTGGAAGAGAAAGAAGTCCTCTCAAGGAGCTAGCACTTCAGGTATCTTCACGATAGAACTCTTTACTTTTCCTAATAAATCTTGGGTTTATGACACTAGTTGTGGTACTCACATCTGTAATACTACTCAGGGTCTAAGGATAAGTAATTAGCTGAAGCCAGGAGCTTTGAATCTGTACGTGGGCAATGGTCATCGTGCAGCTGTTGAAGCCATTGGTGTTTTTCAGTTATTTCTCCCTAGTGGACTAGTTGTTCTGTTGAATTATTGTCATTACGCACCTTCTATTTCTAGAGGGATTGTTTCAGTTTCATGTTTGTATGACGATGGATTTGTTAATCGTTTTGAGAATAATGCAAGTATTTCGGTTTCGAAAAATAATATGTTTTATTTTAATGATGTTCCTAGTAATGGTATTTATGAAATTGATATGTGTGATTCTAATGCAAACAATAGTTCTATGTATGCTATAAGCAACAAAAGGGACAAATCTAATTTGGACTCTACATTGCTATGGCACTGTCACCTTGGCCACATAAGCAAAAAACGCATTAAGCAATTACAATCTGATGGATTGCTTAAGTCAAACAATGATGACCTTTGACAAATGTGTTTCATGTTTATCTGGAAAGATGGCACGTAAACCTTATTCACATCAAGTAGAGAGGGCTAAAGATCTACTTAGACTAATCCACACTGATGTATGTGGTCCATTTAGAACCGTGTCAAGACAAGGTGCAAGTTACTTCGTCACTTTCACTGACGACTTTAGTCGTTATGGTTATGTTTACTTGCTAAAGCATAAACATGAAGTGTTTGAAACATTTAAATGGTTTCAGAAGGAAGTATAAAATCAACTCGGTAAGACCATAATGGCACTACGTTCGGATCGTGGAGGTGAATTTATGAGTTATGAATTTCTGGAGCATCTTAAGGAACATGAGATAGTTTCCCAAAGAACTCCTCCATATACACCACAACACAATGGTGTTTCTGAGAGGAGAAATAGAACCCTACTTGATATGGTTCGTTCCATGATGGCCCAAACTACTCTTCCAAAATCCTTTTGGGATTATGCTCTTGAGTCTGCTGCTCGCATACTCAATATGGTTCCAACTAAGAAGGTTGAAAAGACTCCATACGAAGTATGGTATGGGCAAGCCCCTAAGTTGTCTTACTTAAAGGTCTGGGGATGTGAGGCTCTTGTTAAGCGTGACACGCTTATCAAACCGGACAAACTAGAGCCCCAGTCTGTTAAGTGTATATTTGTAGGTTACCCAAAGGAAACGATGGGTTACTCTTTCTACTACCCACCCGAGAACAAAGTATTTGTTGCTCGTAATGCTGAATTCCTAGAGAGCAATCTTATGAATCAAGAAGCAAGTGGGAGTATAGAGGATCTTGAAGTAATTCAAGATTAAGATATACATCCTTCTGAAAACACTAGCAATCATGAAGAGGATGATCAAGAAATTGATGAACCTATAAGTGATATAGCTCCCATTTGAAAGTCTACGAGGACTAGGCGTGCTCCTGACCGTATGTGTTTATACATTGACGCTGAGGAACATGAGTTAGGGGATAATAATGAACCCACTAACTACAAAGCTGCATTGGCAGATCCTGAATCTGACAAATGGTTGGATGCCATGAATGTGGAGATGCAATCCATGAAAGACAATGATGTCTTGATCTTAGTTGACCTTCCCCCTAACGCTAGAACTGTTAGTGGCAAGTGGTTGTACAAGAAGAAGACCGACATGGATGGCAATGTACACACCTTTAAAGCTCGATATGTAGCGAGGGGCTTCACTCAAACCTTCGGGGTTAATTATGAAGAGACCTTCTCTCCTGTTGCGGATATCAAAGCTATAAGGATTCTTTTAGCCATAGTCGCGTTCTATGACTATGAGATTTGGCAAATGGATGTTAAAACCGCCTTCCTCAATGGACTGCTTTACGAAGAAGTCTATATGAAGCAACCTGAGGGTTTTGTTGATCCAAAGTATCCAAACCGTGTATGCAAGCTTCAAAGATCCATTTATGGACTTAAGCAAGCATCAAGGCAATAGAACAAGAGGTTTGATGATGAAATCAAGAAATTTGGTTTCAATCAAAATCCTGATGAGCCATGTGTATATATCAAAGCTAGTGGGAGTAGCGTAGTGTTTTTTGTCCTGTATGTCGATAACATATTGTTGATGGGAAAAGACATTCCAATGTTGCAAAGTGTAAAAGCTTACCTTGGAAGGTGTTTTTCCATGAAGGATTTGGGAGATGCTGCGTATATCCTTGGAATCAAGATCATACGTGATAGACCTAGACGGTTAATTGGTTTATGTCAAAGTGCTTACATAGATAAGATTTTGAAGAAGTATAACATGGACAATTCTAAACGTGGCTTTGTTCCCATGCAAACTAAATCAAAATTATCTAAAACTCAAGGAGCATCAACACCTGATGAGGTGAGACGCATGCAGAGAGTTCCTTATGCTTCGGCAATAGGATCAATCATGTATGCTGTTAGATGTACGAGACCTGATGTTGCGTTCTCTCAGAACATGACTAGCCGATTTCAGCAAAATCCTGGTGATTCTCACTGGACTGCTGTTAAGAACATTCTGAGGTATCTTAGGCATACCAAAGACATGTTTCTTGTTTATGGAGGAGGTATGAAAAGAGAGCTCAGGGTTGCTTGCTACACTGATGCTGGATATCTTACGGATGCTGATGACACGAAGTCTCAGACGGGATATGTTTTCATGTTGAATGGAGGTACTGTAAGCTGGAAAAGCGCAAAGCAGACCATCCATGCAAACTCATCTACAGAGGCTGAGTATATAGCCGCTTCGGAGGCTTCTAAAGAGGCAGTTTGGATTAGGAAGTTTATTTCTGGGCTTGGTGTTGTTCCCACAAATAATGAACCTATGACGATGTATTGTGACAATACCGGAGCCATTACTATAGCGAATGAACCAGGAATCACTAAAGGTGCGAAACATTATCGTTCCAAAGTTCACTACCTCAGAGAAGTGATTGAACTTGGTGATGTTAGTCTGGAGAAAGTTCACACAAACGACAATTTAGCTGACCCCTTCACAAAGGCGTTAGACCTCAAAAAGCATTCCATGTTAACTCATGGAATTGGTTTGCTTCCAGCTAATAGTCTCATGTAATCTGTGTTAATCGTAGTATTTGGATAATTTGGGATTGTAAGACAATTTAATTATTTCCTGATGAATAAAGATATTTGATGTTTGTTATCTTCATATAATTATTGTTGCCCTATGTTTGTATGTTTAAATCGTTGAATATTTAATTATTCTAAAATGCCCATTGTCGGTTAAACAATATGGGAATATTGTATACATTAAGACAAATATGAGTGTTGGTAATATACTGGTATATATGGTGGACGGCTTCCAACCAAACTCATATGTTATTCATTGATATGAATATTGGACACCCTGAACTTTCGAATGTTTACTTTTAGATCCGTTGTCATGAGTAAATCCGAATACATAAATGGTGAGGATTAGGTCATCCTTAGACTTGAGATGCAAACAAGTTGTGCATGTGTGGATATCGCTTCTTGATTTTATGTCCAACGCTAGTTCGCCAGAACTAGCTATAACGACTCTAATTGGAAGTGTTGTGAAGCAGCATCCACAGACACTTGCAGTCAATATAGAATTCGTTCCTCTACTCTGATATAGTGCAGTGAAGTACCCTGGATCCCCTCCAGAATTAATTAGGTAATTGTATGGCCGTACCCAAAATATAATCAAGATGATTCTTGTTACAATTTGGACTATCTAAATTAATTTATAAACGAGGAATTAAAGTTAAACTATATGGAATGAGTTAGGATCCATATCCATGGTTTAACCGGTACATTGAAACGAAGGGATGATTATCAGCAAGCTCAAATAATCGTACACCATTACTAGTCTTTAGGATCTTATTCTTGAAACTATTTAACTCAACATTTTCTGGTTATAATGAAGTGTTGCTAGATGCTTCATTATGGACGCTGTATGTCTAAACTCTCACAAGTGGGAGCTGTTGAGATATGCGATCGTTTAGCCCTCAGTAAATGCGTGAGCCTATCGGGGGCACACACTCAATACGGAGAATACACGTTTATTTACGTTTTATTATTTATAATTAAACGTATAATAAAAACTTCACGTTTTATTTAATTAACGGTGTTTTAATTAGTTAACGGGTTTTAATTAATTAAAGGCGAGTGCGTTATTTAAATTAAGGAAGGAAATCGACTTCTAGAACTATCTGGTGCCCTATAGGCGGCCGAATACCCTAAGGGGTCTAGAAGGATCTTTTGTTTGTTAATCAAGTAATTAGTTACTTAATTTAGGGGTTGGGTTGGGCCTTAATAATTTTGAGGAGGTGCTAGGATGTGTATAAATACAATCCCATACCCCTCATAAATTTTTGTCTCTCCCTTGCCTTGTGTTTCGTCCGATCGCAACACCCCCACACCCAAATCGAACAAACTTTTTCCTTTAACCTAAAATCACACATAAAGGTTCAACCTTTATAAGATCAATCCTTCTTGGTGGTTTTCTTATAAAGAAGATATCATAATCTAGGCTTTAGTATTCCCTTGTGGTCCGAATTATTGTAAACCCAAATTAGGGTTTATTGGTGATTTTTCCAAGAATCTTGTAACGTCTACAAAACCGTATCCTTACGCAATCCCATTAGGGTTTTTGATATTAGGGTTTCTAGTTGCAAGATCTATCGAAGTGAAGTTACCACTAGCATCGTTGTGTGTTCGTTTGACGTGTCGTGTGAGCAAACGTTAGAGGACGGTTACTTTACCGTTATGGCTTCAAGATAAAGATCAATTAATTGATTTATTCAATTAATTAAAAGGTTGGTTTTATTATTGTTTTTTTATGTGTTAATCATGTTTGTTATACTAGATCTATTCTGTTGCGTACTCGTAGTTAATGGTTTAACTAGTTCTAAATCCCAACAGTTATTACATACTTTGGGTACATATAAATATGTGACATTGTTGTTTACATTGAGGAGTACATTTGTTCGATTCAGAAAATATTTTATAATTATACATTAAATCTTTTTATTTTCTTTTTTAACAATCATATTAAAAATGAAAAACCATTCAAATTTTCTTTTTATAATCTTTCAAAATAGTTTATCAACATTAAAAAGTGGAATATCCGAGTTGACGATCTCTGTAAATCACAATTTTGGCGTAGCTCATGTGTGGTATGAGTTAATTTGCTTTTATTCAAACCGAACCGGCCACAATTGACTCGGATCGAATACTGACTTGAAGACAACGTGAACCGAGAACCAAATCGAAGTTAATTTAGCAAACCGAAACCGAATCAAAGTTAATCTAGATAGTTTATGTGTATTTTTTTATACCCAAAGTGAACCGAACAAAACAAAAATCAAAGCCAAAGTTATATAAAACTGAAAGCCGAACCTAATAAAATCGGTTCGAATAATTAAGCCCAATTCGATTTGATTTGATTTTCGGCTCAGCCTCAGTTTTGGTTCCAAACCATCAACAATAATTTGAAATTTATTCTGAGGTTGCTATATTTAATAGAGTAAAAAAAATATGAGTCCATTAGCAACGTATTTTATAGAATTTTTGGTGATTGTAACTGTGGGAAACGGTGTATACTTTTATTAAAACAATAATAAAATTAACAAAAAACAAAGAACAGAATTAAATAACAAATAAAATTGAAAGCAGTAAAACTAAGACGAGGCACGTGTTTAACACGCTTCCCTTAAAAAGATTCGCCGTATGTTTCCCAGGGTACAACGTCCAAAGCTGTTGTACAGCCGGACTAGACAAACTTGCCTGAAAGATCACGGAAGCCTTCTGCGTTTCTGATCGAGAACTGCTGGAAAAATCGTCTGGTAATGGAGTATGAAAATCTGCGTTTTTCTGATAATTAAACTGAATGAGACAAATTTATTATATAGTGAAAATTTGCCTTGGTTACCAAGACAAAATATTCTGTTCCATATAAAATATTCTGACAAATCTGTTATTTCTATAACACGATTTGCAAATCAATTATAAACACAAATTTATTCTAAATCTATTCTTAAAATAGATTACAGAGTTTTCTGGAAAAAATCCGAATTTGCAGCAAAAAAGATACCGAAATCTGCCCGCACCCAAGCCAGTTTTTGGAGTTGCATTCGTGTCCGCAGGTCGCGCGCTCGTGCACAAGTTCAGTAGCTTCGAACCCGTTTTTGGCCTAGAAATCCCACTTTCTGCACCCCCCCTGCGCGCGCGTAGGCGTGGGAGTAAAAACCCACAAATGAATATTGTAGGGTAGAAACTAGGATTTCCTTATAAACATGTTTTCACTTCATGTTTCAAGCGATGTGGGACAAATATTTTTCCAAATATTGTGTTTCACGTGACTCACTTTGAGACACGATATCTCATTCATATTAACTCCATATTGGACATACTTTAGCTCGTTGCGAAGCTCTCTTCGAGGAGAACGCAAAGCTACTAAGTACTACAAATACATATAACATATACATATATAAAATTATGTCCAAAGTATTGCAAAAACCATATTTTGCAAAACATTTTCCAACAATCCCCCACATGAATGGGAATCGGTCGAAAACACACGAAAGTTTCGGCAAAATTTTTGCGGTTAAGTCCTGCATAGGATAGGTAGGTGTAACCCTTTGAACCTTCCCTTATGAGATGCACTTAGTCTCCTAGATCTGAGTAGACGCGATGTCCTTGAACTCAGCCTCTGTTTACGTAGACGACAATACACACTCACACAAGACTCTCCCTGAGCTTGTCAAGTCCTCATAGTCGTGTTCGTTATGGTCATGAACACTCGCCTGGTTCTGCAAGAGCTCTTAGAAATTGCGCCCCCACAATTTCCTTCGAAGCGACCCCACTTCTCTCTCACATAGGTGATTTCATCTTGAAACATTAAAAACATATGTTTTATGATTTCATCTTGAATCATTATGCTTTATGATTTCATCCTGAATCATTAAGCCATATGTTTAACCTCTCAACAAGTCACATTGTTCTAGGAATGGACTAGGAAAGTTACTGTATTAAGTAACTCCCCCACATTGACGTGACTTCCCCCACATTTCTATGATTAGGTTGTCCTATTGAACCCAGATCTTGGGATCTCTAGTCAACTGGGTTAGGTTTTCCTTCATAGAAACTCATTCCTTTAAGGGCTTTAGTCCCATTCCTTTAGACGACTTACTAACTAACTCTCTGCTTAAGCCTTTCGTAAGCGGATCCGCGATGTTATCCTTTGACTTCACATAGTCAATTGAGATAACTCCTGTTGAGAGTAGTTGTCGTACCGAATTATGTCGACGACGGATATGTCTAGACTTTCCATTATACATTGTGCTATGAGCTCTGCCAATTGCCGATTGACTATCACAATGTATACTAATGGCCGTTACCGGTTTAGGCCACCTGGGTATGTCCTCTATGAATTGACGTAGCCATTCTGCCTCTTCTCCACATTTATCTAACGCCATAAATTCTGATTCCATCGTGGACTTAGCTATTACAGTTTGCTTGGAAGACTTCCAAGATATAGCGGCCCCTCCCAATGTAAACACATATCCACTGGTCGATCTAGAATCCTTTATGTCAGATATCCAATTTACATCACTGTATCCTTCAATAACAGATGGATATCTAGCATAATTCAGTCCATAATCACGACTGTATCTCAAATAATGAAGTACCCTAGTCATAACTTTCCAATGTGCATCACTTGGATTACTAGTATATCTACTCAGCCTGCTAACAACATATGCTAAGTCAGGTCGGGTACATGTCATCAAATACATTAACATGCCAATAATTCTTGAATACTCTAATTGGGAAACACCTACGCCTCTATTTTTAGATAGATGCAAACTGGTGTCTATTGGAGTTCTAGCTAGGCCGGAATCCCCCGCATTATGAGTATTAAGAATTTTGTCCACGTAATGTGCTTGACTTAATGCAATTCCACTATGAGTTCGTATGATCTTTATTCCAAGGATCACATCAGCCAAACCCATATCTTTCATGTCAAACTTTGATTTCAACATGTCTTTAGTAGACTTGATCATCTTGTCGTTACTGCCAACGATAAGCATATCATCAACATAAAGACACAAGATTACATATCCACTATTCGTGTCTTTGACATAAACACACTTGTCGCATTCATTAATTTTGAATCCACCCTCTAGCATGGCGTGATCAAACTTTTGATGCCATTGTTTTGGAGCTTGCTTTAAGCCATACAATGACTTAACAAGCCTACAAACTTTGCTCTCTTGTCCAGGAGCCATGAAACCCTCGGGTTGGTTCATGTATATTTCTTCTTCTAAATCTCCATTTAGAAAAGCCGTTTTCACATCCATTTGGTGAACTTCTAAATTTCTTAATGCGGCAATAGCAAGAATCATCCTAATAGAAGTTATTCGCATAACAGGCGAATAAGTATCAAAGTAATCTAGACCTTCGCGTTGTCTAAAACCTTTGATCACCAATCTTGCTTTGTACTTATCAATGGTGCCATCAGCTTTCATCTTCTTCTTGAAGATCCATTTATAGGCTAGTGGTTTACAACCAGGAGGTAAATCCACGAGCTCCCAAGTATGATTTTGTAAAATAGACTCTATTTCACTATTAATCGCTTCTTTCCATCGAGGACCTTCCGAGGATTTTACAGCTTCTTGATAAGAAGTGGGTTCATTTTCTACCATAAAAGAGACAAAATCGGGTCCAAATGATTTCTCGGTTCTCGCCCGTTTGCTTCTTCTAGGTTCAACCTCTTCTTCCTCGGGTTGATCTTGTCTCTCATCTTGGAGATCATTACCATCGCGTTGTCTCTTATCTTGGACAACTGCATCATCTATTCTAGATGTGCTTCCATTTTCCTTCTTTAAACAAGGAAATATGTTTTCAAAGAAGGACGCATTCCTTGATTCCATAACTGTGTTCTTGTGTATATCTGGATTTTTCGAATCATGTACAATGAAATGATACGCACTACTATTCTTAGCATATCCAATAAATATACAATCCACAGATTTAGGTCCAATCGTTTGGGTCATAGGTGTCGGCACAGCTACCTTGGCTAGACACCCCCACACTCGTAAGTACTGGTATGATGGTTTTCTTCCCATCCACAATTCGTATGGGGTTTCCTCTTTATCCTTACGAGGTATCTTGTTTAAAAGATAAGTGGCCGTTAGAATGGCTTCCCCCCACATGTCCCGGCTCAAACCAGAACTTAACAACATGGCATTAACCATCTCTTTCAAGGTACGGTTCTTCCTTTCGGCAATACCGTTTTGCTGAGGTGAATAAGGAGCAGTAAACTCATGTCTAATTCCATGTTTCGCACATAGATCAGCAAAAGGAGACACATATTCACCTCCTCTATCACTTCGTACAACCTTGATTTTCCTACCAAGTTGATTCTCAACTTCGGTTTTGTATAGAACAAACTTGTCTATAGCTTCATCTTTACTTTTCAACAAGTAAACGTAGCAGTACTTTGTGCAATCATCAATAAACGTGATGAAGTACTTATTGCCACCTTTTGTGGATAGTGATTTCAAATCACATATGTCTGTGTGTATCATATCAAGTGGTTCAGTTTTTCGTTCAACCGATTTGAAAGATGATCTTGTAAGTTTGGCTTCGACACAAGTTTCACACTTATAATTTGAATCTGTTTAAATACGTTTTAACGTATATTAGAAGTATCGGTCACTCCACAATATTATTTATGTTGTAATAGCTCGTAGTTAGTGTTACTTATTAAGTTAAGTAAGAAACCGGCCCATGGGCTTGTCATGGGCCGGCCCAAGTCCAAATAAGGCTTGGAAGTATAAATACCCCTTTCCTCCTTGGAAAGGGGTTGGTTGTTGTTTTTCACTTTTTTCATTTGAATGAAATAAACACATAGTTTCTCTCTCACTTTCTCTCTCTAGTTTCTCTCTCTAGAAAACTTCAACCCACTTCATAGATTCATAGGTTATCAAGTTTCTAGATTTGGTATCAAGAGCCATGGGGTGATTTAAGGTAAGGATTGTGTTGCTTTTTTAGTTATTGAATCAATTAGTGATCTTTAGAAAAAATCAATCTTGAATCTTGTTGTTTTTTGGTGTTTTTGTTATTGGGATTAATTGATAAGGATAGGGTTTAGCTTATTTTGGTAAAAATCATAAAACTTTTTGTGGTTTTTGATCAAAAAATCGGATTTAAAAGTGCTGTTCCAAGTCTCGAACTCTTTTTTCCAGGATATTCCGAATAGTCTTTCCGAATAACAAAGTATTCCGAATAGGAAAATTTTTCCGAATAGCAAAGTATTCCGAATAGGAAAAGTTTTCCGAATAGCAAAGTATTCCGAATAGGAAAAGTTTTACCGAATAGCAACATTTTTCGAATAGCAAATCTTTCCGAATAGCCAATCTTTCCGAATAGTCAAACATTCCGAGTAGCCCATTTTTCCGAATGGCCATCTTTCCGAATAGCCAATAGCCAACATTCCGAACTGAAGAAATATTCCGAATAGCAGAACATTCCGAATAGGGTTTATTCCGTATAGGTTTATTCCGCATAAGGGTTTTTCCGTTTAAGGATTCTTCCGGATAAGGGTTTTTCAGCATAGGGTTATTCCGAATAGGGATTATTCCGAATAGGATTTATTCCGAGTTAGGGTTATTCCGAATAAGCAAGTTCAAGGGGTATTTTTCCGAGTTTTTTCGACGATCTTTAGTGGATTTAATCTTGATTTCAACAACACAACACAAATTCTCAACCTTTTTTCACTGCTCGATCAACCGATAATCTTTGAGTCTTTTAAGTGATCACAATGAATCCGAATTCAGTAATGCCTCAGATGACATCACTTACGGATATTTCCGTCATTACTGGAACGGATAATCGCCCTCCAATGCTCATCAAAGAAGTTTTTGAAGCATGGCAAGGCCGGATGATGTCTTACCTTAAGGGAAAACCGGTATATGGGAGGCTTATGGTTAAGTCAATTTTAAATGGTCCACTTGACTATGGTACCATTGTGGTTAACAATGTGACTCGACCAAGGGAGTTTGAAGAACTCACACCAGCTCAACAACTTGTTGCCGATGCAGACGAAAAGGCTCTTCAAATCATTCTCCAAGCTCTTCCACATGACATCTATCGAATGGTAAGTCAGTATACGGTGGCAAAGGATTTATGGGAACGTCTAAAGGTGTTGCTACAAGGTACATCTCTTACCAAACAGGAAAGGGAATGTCAGTTGTATGATCTTTTTGATAGATTCACGTACAACCCAGGGGAAACGCTTCACGACTATTACTTCAGATTCACTACTCTCATGAATGATCTGAATGTATACAATCTTGTGATTGCTCCATTCCAGGTTAACACCAAATTTTTGAATACTTTACCTCAAGCTGAATAGGGTGAGTATATTACTGATGTTAAGTTAACCAGGGATTTGCATAAGTGCAATTTGGATCAACTCTATGCTTTCCTTCAGCAGCATGAGAAACATGTGATCATGCACCGTTCGCCTCGAGGTATGTACCCTGATTCTTTAGCTTTGATGGCGAATCAACCAAGCTTGTCACACAACAACACTCCTTATATTTTGGGACATCAAGCCTATCATCCATCACCTTACATGACACCAACCTTTCCCCAATACTCGATTCTACCGCAACCACCCACCTCACATCAGCAACAATATCGGTTTAATGCACCTTCACCACAATATGCTTCACAACCTCATCAAGCAAGTATTGCACCTTATGCTCAGTCTCCATATTCTTCTTATCAAGAGAATGCAGCATATCCATCAAGCTACTCTGACCACATGAGTGTTCCTTCTAGTGCTTATACAGCTCAACAAGACCAAGCATTGTATTGTGATGATGATGAAGTCCCCATTCCTGAGTTCAAACAAGGAACTGACCCAGTTGGAATGTTAGCCACTTTGTCTGCTTATCTCACAAAGACATTGAGCAAACGAGGATTTCGAGGACCAGCTCCTACTAACAATCAGTTGAGGAATTCATCCAATTCTCGCCAACAAGCTACTATTGAGAATGGCAGGGTAATGGTTCAACCTATTCAACCTTATCAGGGGAGACCTACTACATCAACCACCAATGCACGCACGGTCAATCCTGCTCCAATGGTCAACACTCCTCCACGGGCTAATTCCACAGGCAAGTTGAGAATGATTACATGCTACAACTGCAAGGAAGAAGGTCACATGTCCAGGGATTGTAAGAAACCCAAGAGGAGAAGGGATGGTCAATGGTTTGTAGAGAAGATTTATCTGGTGAATGCTCAGGCACAAGGAAGGGAACTTGATGAAGAGGAGCTTGCATTTCTTGCTGATCTAGGGATTGCTGAACAAGACGTTGTCACTACACATAATGCAGCATACCAAGTAGATGATCTTGATGCTTATGATTCAGACTGCGATTAACTTCAATCTGCACAGGCAGCTCTTATGGCAACTATCTCTAGCCTAGGGCCAGAAAAGAGATCTGAGGTACTTATTAATACCACTGATGCTAGTATTCAACCACATCAAGTTATGCAAGAGAGTGCTGATTCGAATGAGTCTTCGGTGGTGAGTCTTTCAAATGAAGAGACAATCAATGATAGTAATATCAATGTGAGTCCCCAGACTTTGAGTGAAACACAACCGGGAGTTATTTTGCATACGCATACTCCTGCTCAACAAGATTTGGTTATGGTTCCTGCTACATTACTTAGCCAAATGAATGCTGCACTCTTAGAAACCTTAGCTAAGAATAAGAATTTGTCTGATGAGCTTGCCTTAAGCAACGAGAAAGTTCAAACTTTGGAATTAGTGCCTTCGTCTAGTGTTCTAACAAATCCCGAGTATGATCATTTTCGAAACAAACAAATGGGTCATTTGCAGGAAATTGAAACCTTAAGAGCAGATCTTTCTAACGAACTTAAAGAAAAATAATTAGCAGTCACTAATTTTCAAAAACTTCAAACGGATTTTGAATTACTAGAGTCTAAGAAGAATGAAGTGGAAATTAATGCGGCTAATAAGATTAGAAGTCTAGATTATTTGCTTTTAAGACAATACGCTGCCTCTCAACTAGTGCACTTATTTGATGCTTCGTTTAGAGAATTTAATTTATCGCGTCAAAAAGGCCTTCCCCCTAATCCACGGTATGCAAAACAAGCTTTAATCCATAGTCCTAGACTTTATAATGCAACCCAATTAGGATTGGTTTTAGACCCGATTGATATTTTCGATGATCGCACCAATAAGGATCTAGTTGATGAGAATCGGTCATACAACTCTACAAAATATCCCGATTGTGATTATTTTAAAATGAATCAGGAGCTTGCTAAAACGGATTTTAGAATTCGCTTCCATATGGACAAAGATCTCATTACGGCACCAACCTACATGTTAAATGAAGAAAACCCTAGTACATTTCCTACACTTGTCAACATGGAAGGTCCTAAGGAAATTCCAAAGGATCTTCCACCTGTTAGCACTGTATGGTTAAACTTGCAAGAGATTAATCAATACTTTACTAATTTTGACAAGGTCATTTTGGAATGTACGACTTCAAATGGCCTAAACGCCGGAGAATGGGCTTTCGAACACATGAACGAGGTGTTTAAGAATGAGATCAATCCATTTGTCGAAAGTCTAAAAGGAAGTTTTGCATCTCTTAAAGAAAATCTTGAGTTTGAAATTGGATAAGTTCAAAAAGTGTTTTATGAAATGGACACCGCTTACGAACTACAACTAATTGAAAAGGAAAAGATTTTATCTGAATATGACCGATTCTTGTCCCAAGTAATTTCGTGTGATGTGCTTACTACTGTAAATGTTAATTATTCGAATGAGCTTACATCCACTATGATTAATTGTGATGTTGTGAATATATGTGATGATGTGTGTGATCTCTCTGTAAATGTTGCTGATACTGTAAATGCGGTAGATAATCATTCTTGTCACGAATCTAACGCTGAGTTTTTAAAACTACAAGATTCTTACAATTTACTTTCAAAACGCTTTAATCAACTAGAACAACATTGTATATCTTTAGAATTAAAACAACAAACTCAAAATGAGGATCTTTTGATATCAAATGGTTGTGAAAACGGTGTTGAGACGAGTGACAAGATGATTGCAATAGTTAAGGCATTAGAGGAAGAGATTATGAGATTGAAGAGAGATGTGTCATCAAATGAAACATTAAAATTGGAACTAGAGGCTGCAGAGTCTAAAAACCAGGACTTAGAAATCAGACTTTCGTCTATTCTAGGGGAGATGGATCGTGCAAGACAGGGAATGTCCAAACTTTATGGTTCACTAGAAGAACGCTTCGCTTTTAATGCGGCACAGCAACAATTTTATGTTGAACAATTGAACCAAAAATGTGAGGAAATCTCTAACTTAAACATCCTGCTCATTGACAAAAACATGGTTTTGGCCGAGTTAAAGGAGACACTTCTTCTCACCCGACAAGAAGTTGTTAATAACTTAGCTACCAACTCTGCACCGTCCTCTAGTGCTCCAACAACCAAGTTAGTAGTGCTTTATAAGAACCCGCTTCATAAGAGAAACCCAGTTACCTACGATGATTATATGAGGAATGCCATTAAGCATGTAGATCTTGTTAGGGATATTTTAGACGATCTTTATGCCTTAGATCCCTCAAGTAGCTACTATTATTCGGCTCATGAATATATTAAGCGAGTTCAATATTGCTTAGCATATTTGCAATACATAGGTAAACCAGGTTCTGCACTACTCACTAATAGACACATTGCTGTAACTCCATTCAATAAGACCCCAGGAGCAAAACCGTCATTGGCACCATCAAGTAAGGCACCTTTAAAATCTGTTGCTAATATTCCCACTTTGCCTTCTACAGGAGTAAAAGAGTCTACTAAGGCTAAAGGATCGCCACTCAAGAAAGATAAGATCAAGCCCTCTACTAGTAGTACCAACAAGAAGAAAGTAGAAGCTCACCATAGGAATGTTAGTTCAGTTTTAAATAAAAAGAATCATGTTAAGACTAAAAGCTCTGCGCCTGTGCAGAAGCCTAAACCATTTGTAAATTCTGATTTGAAATGTTGGAATTGTAATGAATGTATGTTTTCCCAACGTCATGATTTGTGTCTTATTGATCATGTAAATGAAATGAATGCCATTAGGAATGATCTTGAATGGAAGCCAACGGGTAGAACTCGTGCCCAAGTTGGCTGGCAATGGCGTCCCACTGGTAGGACCTTTACATTAGATGGAAAAATGTGCCCTTTAACTAGGAATGCATCCATTAAGGGTTAGGTCTGAGCGTCCTTTAGTTAGGCACACTAGCACTCCAGTATGGAAACAGCGCCCTTTAATTAGGTCAGCTCCCACTATAGTGCTTATCAGTGAAGAAATACCACAGGATTTAAGCCAACTAGAATCTACACCACCAACTAGGAAGAAAAGGCTAGGAAATCTAAGAAACCTAAAGTTAGCAAATCTAAGATTATTAAATCTGTACCTGCTAATAACAAGGAACATTCAGATTCCGATACCTCTACATTGTCTTCGTGTGGTGATATTTTCAGGTGGTCCAAATCATCCTCTGGTATTTGGACTCCGGTTGTTCAAAGCATATGACCGGAGATCGCTCGATGCTCCGAAATTTCGTCAGCAAGTTTCTTGGAACGGTTAAATTCGGTAATGATCATATTGCAAAGATAATGAGGTATGGTGAATATCAGATTGGAAACGTTACGATTTCAAGGGTATACTATGTAGAAGGTCTTGGTCATAACTTATTTTCAGTAGGACAGTTTTGTGATTCCAACCTAGAGGTTGCTTTTCGACAACACACTTGTTTCATCCGCAACTTGGAAGGAAAAGACTTGTTGAAGGGATCTCGTGGTGCAAATCTTTATACGTTGTCCCTACAAGACATGATGGCCGCCTCTCCAGTATGTCTTCTCTCTAAAGCATCTAAGACCAAGTCATGGTTATGGCATCGCAAATTATCTCATCTTAACTTTGATGCTATCAATCATCTGGCTAAAAACGAATTAGTTCGTGGTCTTCCAAAGCTCAAATTTCACAAGGACCATTTATGTTCCGCGTGTTCAAGGGGAAAAGTACCAAGAAATCATACAAGCCCAAAGCTGAAGACACCAATCAAGAAAAACTTCATCTTTTGCATATGGATCTTTGTGGGCCAATGAGAACTGAAAGTGTGAGCGGTAAGAAATTCATTCTGGTTATTGTGGATGATTTCTCCAGGTTTACATGGGTTAGATTTCTACGTACAAAGGATGAAGCACCGAAGGCTATCATCACTTTTCTGAAATTCATTCAGGTACGTTTGAATACTACTGTCCGCCGTATTCGTACAGACAATGGAACAGAGTTCGTCAACCAGACTCTTCGTGATTACTATGAAGGAGTTGGTATCTCACATGAAACATCCGCTGCACGCACTCCACAACAAAACGGTGTCGTTGAAATACAGAATCGTACGCTTATGGAAGCTGCTAGGACTATGCTAATTTATGCGAACGCTCCATTGTTCTTGTGTGCAGAAGCCATATCTACTGCATGTTTCACCCAAAACCGTTCTATCATTCGGAAACGCCATGGAAAAACACCTTACGAGCTTCTACATGACCGTAAACCCGATGTTTCATTTTTTCATGTGTTTGGTGCTCTTTGTTATCCAAACATTAATAGTGAGAACTTGGGCAAGCTTCAACCGAAAGCCGATATAGGTATTTTCATTGGTTACTCACCCTCCAAGAAAGCATACCAAATTTACAACCGTCGTCTTGGTAAGATCGCAGAAACTATGGACGCAGATTTCGATGAGCTGACAGCGATGGCTTCTGAGCAACGCAGCTCTGAACCCGCGCTTCATGAGATGGGAACCGGTGCTATTAGTTCCGGATTAGTTCCCAATAATCCTACTTCTACATCATTTTTACCACCTACAAGGCCCGAGTGGGATAAACTGTTTCAACCGTTGTTTGATGAATTCTTTGATCCCCCGAATGATGAAGTTCCAGCACCTGTAGTGATCGCTCCAATCCCTGAAGTGGTTGCTCAAGCTAATGATGCTTTATCAAATGCATCTTCAATTAACATTGAACCGGATGCACCTTTACCAAGTGATTCTCAAACTACACCTGAATCGTCACCCTTACTTGTGCCTAATGATGTGGAAGAGGATTCTATTGATCACGATTTGGAATATTCTCACTTGCAAGAGCTTCCTTTCTTTGGTGTAGCGATACCTGAAAACCCTTCAGCCGCATCTACCTCAGAAGAAGCTCCTTCTATTGTTCACTCCAGACCACCTAGGATTGAAAATCATAGCACCAAATGGACAAAAGATCACCCAATTAGGAATGTCATTGGAGATCTAGATCGACCAGTCTCTACACGCCATCAATTACAAGAGAGTGCACTCTATTGCTACTTTGATGCATTTCTCTCTGAAGTTGAACCTAAAAATTGGCAGCAGGCTATGACTCAATCATCTTGGATTGAAGCCATGCAGGAGGAACTAAATGAATTCCAAAGACTTGAAGTATGGGAATTAGTTCCTCTCCCTGACAAGGTTAACATCCTTACTTTGTTGTGGGTTTATAAGGTTAAACTCGATGAGATGGGTGCAGTATTGAAGAATAAGGCTAGATTGGTTGCTAGAGGATATAAACAAGCCTTGGGTATAGACTTTGAAGAATCTTTTGCTCCTGTGGCAAGATTGGAGGCTATTAGACTATTCCTTGCGTATGCTGCTCATATGAATATGATCGTCTATCAAATGGATGTGAAGACGGCATTTTTGAACGGTGAACTAAGGGAAGAAGTCTATGTTAGTCAACCGGATGGGTTCGTTAGCACGGAGTTTCCTAATCATGTGTACAAGCTTAAGAAGGCTCTCTATGGGTTGAAACAAGCTCCACGTGCTTGGTATGATCTCCTTTCAACATATCTCATCTCGGAAGGCTTCTCCAAAGGCAAGGTGGACCCCACTCTATTCACTCTCAAGGAGGACAACGACATGCTTCTGGTACAAATTTATGTTGATGATATAATATTTGCTGCCTCTAACATAGAATTGTCACAATGCTTTGAGAAGATCATGTCCACACGCTTTCAGATGTCAATGATGGGAAAATTTTCATTTTTCTTAGGATTACAGATTTCTCAGAATCCCAGAGGCATCTTTATTAATCAATCTAAATATGCTCTAGAATCTTTAAAGAAATATAACTTTGAAAATTGTGACCCCGTGGACACTCCAATGGTGGAGAAATCCAAGTTAGATGAAGATAGAAATGGGACTATTGTCGATCCAAAACTTTACCGTGGGATGATCGGCACCCTTCTCTATCTGACTGCTAGCCGGCCTGATTTGCAATTTGCCGTATGCATGTGTGCCCGGTATCAGGCTCGGCCTACCGAAAAGCACCTACATGTTGTTAAAAGGATCTTTCGGTATCTCAAAGGAACACTTCATCGTGGTCTATGGTATCCGAAAGATTCCTCTATTGCTTTAATATCATACGCAGATGCCGATCATGCTGGGTGTCAAGACACGAGGCGTAGCACTTCTGGATCTGTGCAACTCCTTGGAGATAGATTGATCAGTTGGTCTTCAAAAAGGCAGAAAAGCGCTGCAATTTCTAGCACGGAGGCTGAATACATCGCCATGTCCGGTTGTTGTGCTCAAGTCCTTTGGATGAGATCACAATTAACTGACTACGGTTTGGGATTCAACAAAATCCCGATGTATTGTGACAACAAGAGCGCCATTGCCCTTTGCTGCAACTATGTCCAACACTCCCGGGCCAAGCACTTAGACATTCGCTACCATTTCATTAAGGAGCAGGTGGAGAACGGAGTGATCGAGCTGTATTTTGTCACTACTGAGTATCAGCTGGCAGATATGTTCACCAAAGCCTTAGATCGAGGACGAATCGAGTTTTTCATTGACAAGCTTGGCATGAAATCATTCACTCCAGCGACTCTCAAAGAGTTGGCAGAAGAATCAGCTGAATAGTGGTGGTAAACTATTCAGGCGTATCCTTTGTTCGTGATCATGTATATTATCGTAAATATAAAAACCACAAAAAGAAAAATACAAAAATATAAAACCAAGAAAAACCATAAAAAATATAAAACCTACAAAAACCATAAAAATTATAAAATCAAGAAAAACCAAAAATATTTTTTGTTTTTAAATCGGGCATGTCTTTTAGTACGGTAATATTTACGGCTTTAGAAATGTCGATCAATATTGATACGGCGCCATAAATAGAGTCTGTATAAAAGTTGTACATTTTTTAAAAAACATGCCCATAATGGCTTGTTGTTATTTCAGACTGCAACCCGGTTTTCATATTAAAGTCACGTATTTCCTTGGAAAACGTTGGCTCACAACGGGAATTAATTTTCTCGGGCATGATTTACAAGCCAAATCATGCAAAGGGATCAAGTTTACTTTATAACTTGGTCTAACACGAGTTAGTGTACGTCTCAGTGCATTAATTTTTCTAAATAAGAGAAATCTTATTGCCACTACGAATCAATCTTTTCAAGATATTAATTGGAAATGTTTTCATCATGTGCCTCGTTAAACAATGACTACAGCTCTTTAAATAGAAAACGGGTCATCGTTTAAGGGGGAGAAAATGTTAAATCATCTTTGACATCAAAAAGATCTTCAAAAGTTTTCGAGGAAACTCAAGTAGCTCAATGGTTAAATGGTTGGATAGCCTTGGCACTTGTCTTGTTGTTGCTCATAAGTTTGTCGTGAATAGATTTGTGCGTGTGTTAAGATAGGTTAATCACTAAGGTTCGGGAATTTAACATAAGATAGGGTCAAAAATGACAAGAATTAAAACTTGAAAAACAAAAGAATTTTGATTGAAGAAAGAGGAAAAATTGAGGGATTAAACTTGACAAGGTGTCAAACTTGTGAAAGTTTGACCATGTCAAATTCATCCCCCCCGTCTCTTCTTTTCTTTCGCCTTTCTGTTTGTTTTTTTCCCCTTTGCCCGCCATTGAAACAAACACACGAACACACAAACGAAATCTAACATCTTCTAGATCAAGATCTTCAAAAGGTATCAAATCGGTTTAATTACCTCTTTTTTAATTGGAATAAATCGAATTAGGTTTCTGCTTAAATTAGGGTTTAATTAATTGGGGGTTTTGCCTGGGATTGACTCGGAATAGAACAAAATGAACTGATATGGCCTTTAGAACACTTGAATCAAACGAATTCGTGATAAATTAGAAAAATCATAAGTGTTGAAAACATTCCGAATAGGATGAACTTTCCGAATAAGGCACTTATTCCGAATAGAGTGAACTTTCCAAATAGAAGTTTTATTCCGTATAGGAGGATTATTCCGAATAGAATGAACATTCCGAATAGAAGCTTTATTCCGCATAGGAGCATCATTCCGAATAGAGTGAACATTCCGAATAGAAGCTTTATTCCGCATAGGATGATCTTTCCGAATAGAACTTTTATTCCGCATAGGCCTAACTTTCCGAATAGAAGTTTTATTCCGTATAGGAGGATTATTCCGAATAGAATGAACATTCCGAATAGAAGCTTATTCCGCATAGGAGAATCATTCCGAATAGAGTGAACATTCCGAATAGAAGCTTTATTCCGCATAGGATGATCTTTCCGAATAGAGCTTTTATTCCGCATAGGCCTAACTTTCCGAATAGACCTTTTATTCCGCATAGGATTTTTATTCCGCATAGGTTGTTTATTCCACATAGACCAATTATTCCGAATTGAATGTTTATTCCGAATAGAAGATGTTTGAGTGTTTTACAAGCTTAAGGGATTAGGTCATATGTTCAATGCTTAGGTTTAAAATCATAATGATATTCATATTTGTATGTTTCAACCTTTGTGTTTTATCTTAAGCAGAGACGATGACTAACCCAACAGTACAACAAATACAAGACGCCAGAGCCACCGCCATTGCCGAAGCCAAGACTCTAAAGTTTCTTCCAAACAACTTCCATTTGAAGGAGGTATCTCATTCTACCCATAATGGATTTAAGGTAGGTTCAGCCATACTTGATAACTCTCATCTCAAGCATGCGCTAAGGAGAAGTGATTCAGTGCCCTATGACTACCTTTACGAGTTCTGGGCTACCAAGGAGAGGACGTCGAACAAAATCACATTTTCCTTGGACAACAAGCAGCAGACGCTTAATGTGTCAGACTTCAGGAAGATCTTTGGATTTCGGCCGTCACCCAAAAGCCTATCATTCTCAGCCAACCCGACTAAGGACCAGATCATGGAAATGTTCACTGCCATTGGATGTCCTGACATACGAACCGTGTCTGAGTTTACTACGGCCAAAGTTGGTCAACCATGGAAAGCTATTTTTGAGATTCTAAGCCGATGTCTCACACCCAAAACAACTGGATTTGATGTTGTTCGTCCACCGATCGTCAAGCTGTTTTATGGGGTATACAGAGGTATGGGTATTGACTATGCATCATTACTATGGGAGGAGTTTGTTTTCCAACTCTTTGCCAACACGAAGTCTAAGTCCAAAGCATTTCAGTACCCCAGGTTTATAAAACTAATCATCCATTATTTTATGGAGAACGATGCTTCCATTGACAAGCGTGCAGGTAGTCGTCACCACACGATGGATGATGATGATTTGGTAGACTTAAGGCAAGAAACTCATTCCAATATTATTATCCCTGGTCCCATTCCCAGTCATCTCCTGACAGATGAGATTATCGCATCTGCTGATTACAAGAACTTGCTACAAGAAATTGAGAATCAACGAGCAAGCATTCAAGCAGGTGAAGACTCATCTACCACGGTTAAGAGCAAAGGTAAGCGCAAGCAAACAGCTTTACCTGAACCCAAAGCCAAAAAGACAAAGACCGTCGCTAAGAAGGGAAAGGGTTTGGCTGATGAGTTAGTTCTCCGCGACGAAGAAGTTGTTGATGATCCTACTCTTGACAAAGCTGAGAAGAAATTAATGAAGATAGCTATTGAAAGGAGTAGGAAAGATACGGGCGGTAGTGGTTCGGGTGCTCAGATGAATATTGAAGAAGAGTACGAGGAGCTAGAGGATGTTTATGAGTTTGGGTCACCTGAACGGTATTCTACTTCGAAGGAGACATCCATTCCTGTTTCAGCAAGTGTTGAAAAAGAGTCCGGTGCTCCTACAATCATGGTACCTACTCAACCTCCACCATCACAACCCTTACCAACCCGACCGGTACCAACACCATTCCTTCCACCACCAATAACTCCCATCCTTAGTACCGTAGTAACAACCGAGCCTCTTCACTCAACCCAGAGCAGCTCTGCAACGTCTTCAATGGCTGTATTTGTAATGGCCGAAATGTTGGATAAACATACGGATAATCACAAAAGAGAGATGGATGAACTTCGCCAAGAGCTACATAGACGAGTTCAAAGTGAAGACGCATCTAAGAAAGCCCAAGAAGAGATGCTTGCTAAGTTCGCTGCAGAGATGGAGTTGACACGTAAAGCTCATGCAGAAGAACTAGCTCAGGTTAAGCAGGCTGAAGCTGATAAGCATGTTGCACGTATCACGAGACTTCAAGCCATGAGGGATAAATACAAGGAGCAAAAAGAAGCACTTGAAGCTTCTGTTGAAGAGAGAGTGAAAGAATCCGTTGAATCCATTATGCCTAAACTGCGTGATGAGTTGAAGACACTCGCAGCTGATAACTTGATGATCAAGTCATCCAATCCTTCTAAATCCGCCTACGAAATTGCCTATGACTTGACGGATTTTGAATTAAAGAAGATTCTCAAAGCTCGTATGAGGGAACTTGGATCGTTTGATAAATCTAGGATTCAACGGGCTCTCTACAAATCCCTGAATGATGCTATCATGGAGGATGATCGGTTGTTCAAAACGTTTGGAAGTGTGGTACCTTATCACATTCTACCTGAGGAGGACAAAGATGATAGTGAACAGGAAGAGGGTACTGGTGAAGAAGAAAAGGAAGAAGAAGGAGAAGAAGAAGAAGAAAAGGATGATGACGATGACGATGGCGGTGATGATGATGAGGATGATGATGATGATGATGGTGATGATGGTGGTGACGGGAATGAGGAGAGTGCTAAGGGGAGCAACGAGGACAGCGATGAGGATGATGATGGGGGTAAACAGCCTGAAAAGGGGGATAAGGTTGCCAGCTCAAAGAAACCTGCTAAGTCTGGAACCAAGTCTAAGAAAGATGCAGCAGCAAAGGAAAAATCTACTTCCACGGAATCAAGACGATCCAAGTGGCGTCATGATGTGAATGCTACTACGGCATCATCAATTCCTGGTACATCTATCGCTGTATCTATACCTGTTACCACTAACCCTGTTAGTTCTATTCTTGTTGCTCCTGTGATTGCAGAGTCGGTAACTGAACCTGAAGCTGTACAACACTCACCCGTTCATGACACCGCCGAGATGCCTGAATCAGAACCAGCAGATGTTCACGTTTCCACTCCTCTACAACAAGAACCACAATCTACTGTTCCTGAATCAAGCACACGGGACTGGGCAGACACGTTGGAGATTGACGAGACTGCACCGCCACAAGCTTGGATCACGGCAGCGGCGCAATATGATCCAATCACAGACGCTGACATAGATGTCTTATATCTCCGTATCCGCAGTCCGATTGACTTATGTGCATTTCTGGCTCATGAGTATAAGACTTCGGTTACTCCGTCGTTGGTGAAGAGAGCGCTGAAGGATAAGAGAATTCGTGCAAAAACCCGGTTAACCCGAATGGAGTTCGAGTATTATGCTGATGAGATCCTGAAAGCTCTGAATACCGTTCAACGGCCAGGTCTTCATGAATCAGAAAGAGCTCCACCTCCACTTGATCCTTCTCAAGATAATCAGATTGCTCTTGACTTCTTCGTCACCAATGATCTTGATTATCTCCTCAAGGGTTCATCAAAGTACGCAACCTCCCTGACCTTGCTGAAAGCTGCCAACTGGGGGACAATACCCTTTATCGAGGAAAAGGTAAACCGACTCTGGGTCCCAAAGGTAAATCGTAATTATGATATGTATGCTGTTATAGGTGCATCTCATTGGGACGAACGAGTCCGAAGGGCGTACAGGGGTTGCTGCTTAGCCAATTCAGGAAGCAACGTTAGATCCGATATCCGCATCTCCAGTATTTTAGGGCTGAAAACTGAAGCCAAGAATGGCTATTATCATGTGATGGAGATTTGTCTAAAAAGGGAGGATGACAGAGAATACAAAATCCAGCAGGGAGATTTTTCTATCATTCGCCTTGAGGATATCGAAGATATGTTGCTTATGATGACCCGGGATCAACTCACACATATTCCTCGTGAAGACATCATTGCCTTGAATACAGCACTTCGTATGTTCACACGAAGCATGGTTATCAAGAAACGAGTTGAAGATCTTCAGTTGGGAGTCGAAAGCTACCAAAGGAAGCTTAACCTAACCCGTCCAGTGAATCAAGTGTTACCTCAACATGTAGATAGATGTCCCTATACCGGCATTTCTGTCCCGAATTGCGGCATTTTCTACTTGAACAGTCCAGGGTTAATGAAGTTTATGAGGGTGGGTGAGCTTTATAAGTACAGTGATGGGACTCTCCTATATGTCAGAGGAAAGTTGGAGCATCTTAATTCGGGTGGGACTTTACCAGAGATGACTGAGGATTGGCATCAGGGTTATCGGCAGATGGCGAATTATGTGATCAAGAAGATAGATCAAAAGCTCCGTGAACGTAGATTGATGAGGAGATTGGAAAGATTCGTTGGTGGTAGACCATATTTAGTGCACCACAAGTTACTGCAACGATCCATCTAATGGGTCGTATATTTCAGGTCCACTTTATATTGGTTTTCAATTGTGAATATGTATATTTGTGAATATTGTGCTTTTGCGGCTTATGTAGTGTTAAGGTATGATAATTTTTCAAGAATTTCTCACGAGATTCTAAATCTTTCAAAATATATCATACTAAAGCACTACAAATATCCCTTATTAATTTAAGGGGGAGCATTAACATGTTCTATGGCCAAACATCGATTTCATTTTTACCCAAAGACCGGTTAATCCATTCAATATCCCAAATATTAATGGTTAACATTTTGGATAAGGGGAGAAAATAGGATTAAGGAGACTTAAATGATACTTGGCTAAAAGATGAAAAAGACTTAACGATAATCATACTTAATATGTGTAAAGCACGTGTTAAGGGGGAGCGTTTTTGATGAACAAAACACCTAAGGTACAAAACTTTTGATTTCAATATCACAAGTACCTTATGTGATTTCAATGATTTTTCATGGTGGCTATACTTTCCCAAAACACGCTTAATCCACGACGATGTGGTGACAAAAGGGTGGTAGGAATAGGTTTAGTCCAATGATTCATCAGAACCGATGGAATCTTCCCAAGGACAATTCCCTAGATAGAATTTGAAGTCCTAGGAAAGATGGAGAAAGAATGTGAACGTAGCTGAATGCCGACCAAGTACTTAAGCTAGCACTGGAACAATCACAACAAGGTGCTAGTTATGACGTATTGGTAAGCATTGAAGGGGTTGAAGAATGAAAAAGAATTGTAAAGATAAAGGGTGTAAAGAAAGAAGCCCTCCTTACAACTTTAGGCAGAAACCGGGTCAATACATATGCTATTGAGATCATTTTTGTTAATGATTCTTGATATTGAAGAAAGACATCATGGACCCAGTGATGCAATGCACAACCCTTCCCAGCTAACTCAAATATCTCTCAAAAGGTATTTGTTTTAATCACACGGAGATCAACACGTTATCTATTGGTTTATTCACTCCGAATAGACTGGTATTAAAAAGGTGGCACTCCTCTCCAGCCATCGCTCACTAAATCAAAACGCACTATCGAGTCTAGAGCCAAGAGATCATCAAAAGTCTCATTAGGACACTTTCCATTTATTCCTTGCTTTCTCACACACTGTGAAAAGTAAGAGATTTTTATGAGTCCTACGCAGTATTCTTGTAATATTGCCAGAACATCCGAGTAATACGCAAGTATTACAATGAAGATGGAAATCCTGCTTGAGCCAACATCAAACAAGCTCATGGTAGGTTACACGTGCGGTTCTTTTAGAACCAATCTTGTGAAAAACTGGAAAGAAACAATGGTTTAATTCTTAATTGAACTTAAACTTGTTCCAGGCCTCTACGCATTATCATATGATCTTGCCAGAACACTCAGAGTGATTCTTTATTGATCACAGTGACGAGTGGAAATCCTTCTAGTGTTAACATAAAACAGCACTTGGTAGGTGACGTGCAAGATTCTTTATGAATTGAGCTCGTGATGACTGGAAAGCAACGATGGTGAAAATCTTAATTGAAATTCACTTGTTCCAGGTTTCATGAATTGACGGCTTAAAATCACAAGGATAATTTATCCAAGTGATTCACTCTTTATGTTCGCAGTCAGCTTTGGATGGTCGAATAAAGAGAACGGGTTTACCCACGAAATCCTGTCAGGAAGTTACTTAATTGAAACTATCCGTCACGGGTACGATATCTAATATCGTCCAACGGTCTTCACCGACCGGAGGTAAAATGCTACCGAATTAGAATAAAATGTCAAAGCCATTTTATTCGTGTCATTGCTGTGTACTTGTTAAAGACGGTGGCGTTGCTGTGTACCTGTTGAAGACGGTGGCGTTGCTGTGTACCAGTTAAAGACGGTGGTGTTGCGGTGTACCTGTAGAAGTCGTTCCCACATGCTTATGTTTTTCTGCATCAAAGTTCAGCAAAAATTCAAGAAAGTACAAGATGAAGTCTTCCGCTGTACCAAACTCTGAAGCTTTCGAGAATTCAACAAAAAGACATAAGTGTGTGGAACATGGAGACACGAGGAGGCAAAATTCACAAGAAGGCAAAGATCGCACGTGAAAGGCTAAAAGAACAATGCTCTCAAGCCAAAGCCTAAAAGATCAATAAACATATTCACAACAAAAAGAAAAAAGAAGAAAAGACTACGAGCTAAAGAACGAAGACTTAGTATAGTATGAAAGGTTTAGAACTTTGTAACGTGGAGTGACCTCCCTTAGGGGGAGATTGTTAGAAATACGTTTTAACGTATATTAGAAGTATCGGTCACTCCACAATATTATTTATGTTGTAATAGCTCGTAGTTAGTGTTACTTATTAGTTAAGTAAGAAACCGGCCCATGGGCTTGTCATGGGCCGGCCCAAGTCCAAATAAGGCTTGGAAGTATAAATACCCCTTTCCTCCTTGGAAAGGGGTTGGTTGTTGTTTTTCACTTTTTTCATTTGAATGAAATAAACACATAGTTTCTCTCTCACTTTCTCTCTCTAGTTTCTCTCTCTAGAAAACTTCAACCCACTTCATAGATTCATAGGTTATCAAGTTTCTACAGAATCAATATGAAAATTTGGTATGCCATTAAATTTAATCAAACGACGCATTGAATTAAAATTAACATGTCCAAGACGGCCATGCCACACATTAGAAGACTCAATCAAGTAAGCAGAAGAATTCATTTTATTGATAGCATTCTTAACAACTATTACATTGAGCTTAAACATACCATTCAGGGCATACCCCTTACCAACATACATTTGATTCTTAGAAAGTACAACTTTATCAGACTCAAAAACAAGACGAAAACCAAACTTATTCAAAAGCCATCCGGACACAAGATTCTTGCGAATCTCCGGAACATACAAGACTTTAGTCAACTTGAGCTCTTTCTCGGATGTCATCTTCAAAATAACATCTCCTTCGCCCTTGATATCAGCAGTTGCAGAGTTGCCCATGTACAGCTTCTCTCCATTGTCAACCGCTCTGAAAGAGTGAAACATACTCTTGTCAGCACACACATGACGGGTTGCCCCAGTATCAACCCACCAATCATTATTATTAGAACCTACCAGGTTAACTTCAGAGATCATGGTAACGACATCAGACACCATAGCAATCATGTCCACATTATCATTCACCATATTAGCCTCGCGTGGAGTCACCCGCTTTGGCGCTTTGCAATTAGTAGCACGATGACCTGGCTTGTCACAGTTGAAGCAATTTCCTTGGAACTTCTGCTTCGCAATTCCAGCCTTAGGAGCAAGGTACTCAGACTTCCCTTTGCTCTTCTTGTCATTCTTCCCTTTTCCAAAGCTCTTGCCTTTAGACTTTGAAGAAGACGAACCATGCTCAACCATATTTGCCTTGGCAGAATCAGGAGTATAAGTTTTTTTCTGAGCCAGCTTGTTGTCCTCTTCAATATGAAGACGAACAACCAAGTCTTCAGCAGTCATCTCCTTTCGCTTATGCTTCAAGTAGTTTTTAAATTCTACCCAGCTTGGAGGTAACTTTTCAATGATAGCAGCAACTTGAAAAGTTTCACTCAAAGTCATATCCTCAGCATGAATGTCGTGTAGCAAAACCTGCAGATCTTGAACCCGAGTTATCACACTCTTTGAATCAACCATCTTGTAATCCAAAAAGCGAGCTACCACGAACTTCTTTGTACCAGCATCCTCAGTTTTGTACTTGCGTTCCAACGACTCCCATAATTCTTTGGCAGTCTTAGTCTTGCAGTACACATTGTACAAAGAGTCCACCAAACCATTCAGAATATAGTTGTGACACAAGAAGTCTGAATGTTTCCATGCTTCAACAGCTTGCACGGCTTGTTGATTTTCGGGTACACCTTCTTTAGGAGGTTCCACCTGAGGTACAGTCTCCTTTAAGAACTTTGCAAGGTTCAAAGTAATGAGATAGAAGAACATCTTCTGCTGCCACCTCTTAAAATTCTGTCCATTGAATTTTTCTGGTTTTTCAGCATGATTAGCAACTGTGTGGGTAACTGGCGCAGCAGTTACTTTCACAGTAGTAGTTGCAGGAATTTCAGGAGTGCTAGTAGACATTCTGAAAGATCAAACAAGATCAAAACACAAACAGTTAGACAACTGTTATAAATCTGTATATAAGAAATTCAATCGTGATCTCTATATACTTATAGTGGATCTGCTTCAAAGAAACTCAATCTTGGTTTCAATGAATCAGATGTAATTATCAAACGTATCAGTTTAACAGAAACACAATCTTGGTTTCAATAAACTGATTAGAACAACTGCTAAAAAAAACCTTAACTGTTAATTAAAATCTGTAAATTAAAACTGATTTCCAGTGAAACTCAATCCTGGTTTCGGTATAAACAGTTTATAAATAAATCTGATAAAATTATTAATCCGATTTAATAAAAGTTTTAATTCTGTTAAACAGAATCTGTTTTAAGATTGTGGGAAACGGTGTATACTTTTATTAAAACAATAATAAAATTAACAGAAAACAAAGAACATAATTAAATAACAAATAAAATTGAAAGACGAGGCACGTGTTTAACACGCTTCCCTTAAAACAGATTCGCCGTCTGTTTCTCAGGATACAACGTCCAAAGCTGTTGTACATCCGGACTAGACAAACTTGCCTGAAAGATCACGGAAGCCTTCTGCGTTTCTGATCGAGAACTGCTGGAAAAATCGTCTGGTAATGGAGTATGAAAAGCTGCGTTTTTCTGATGATTAAACTGAATGAGAAAGATTTATTATATAGTGAAAATTTGCCTTGGTTACCAAGACAAAATATTATGTTCCATATAAAATATTCTGACAAATCTGTTATTTCTATAACACGATTTGCAAATCAATTATAAACACAAATTTATTCTAAATCTATTCTTAAAATAGATTACAGAATTTTCTGGAAAAAATCCGAATTTGCAGCAAAAAAGATACCGAAATCTGCCCGCACCCAAGCCAGTTTTCGGAGTTGCATTCGTGTCCGCAGGTCGCGCGCTCGTGCACAAGTTCAGTAGCTTCGAACCCATTTTTGGCCTAGAAATCCCACTTTCTGCACCCCCCCTGCGCGCGCGTAGGCGTGGGAGTAAAAACCCACAAATGAATATTGTAGGGTAGAAACTAGGATTTCCTTATAAACATGTTTTCACTTCATGTTTCAAGCGATGTGGGACAAATATTTTTCCAAATATTGTGTTTCACGTGACTCACTTTGAGACACGATATCTCATTCATATTAACTCCATATTGGACATACTTTAGCTCGTTGCGAAGCTCTCTTCGAGGAGAACGCAAAGCTACTAAGTACTACAAATACATATAACATATACATATATAAAATTATGTCCAAAGTATTGCAAAAACCATATTTTGCAAAACATTTTCCAACAATCCCCCACATGAATGGGAATCGGTCGAAAACACACGAAAGTTTCGGCAAAATTTCTGCGGTTAAGTCCTGCATAGGATAGGTAGGTGTAACCCTTTGAACCTTCCCTTATGAGATGCACTTAGTCTCCTAGATCTGAGTAGACGCGATGTCCTTGAACTCAGCCTCTGTTTACGTAGACGACAATACACACTCACACAAGACTCTCCCTGACCTTGTCAAGTCCTCATAGTCGTGTTCGTTATGGTCATGAACACTCGCCTGGTTCTGCAAGAGCTCTTAGAAATTGCGCCCCCACAATTTCCTTCGAAGCGACCCCACTTCTCTCTCACATAGGTGATTTCATCTTGAAACATTAAAAACATATGTTTTATGATTTCATCTTGAATCATTATGCTTTATGATTTCATCCTGAATCATTAAGCCATATGTTTAACCTCTCAACAAGTCACATTGTTCTAGGAATGGACTAGGAAAGTTACTGTATTAAGTAACTCCCCCACATTGACGTGACTTCCCCCACATTTCTATGATTAGGTTGTCCTATTGAACCCAGATCTTGGGATCTCCAGTCAACTGGGTTAGGTTTTCCTTCATAGAAACTCATTCCTTTAAGGGCTTTAGTCCCATTCCTTTAGACGACTTACTAACTAACTCTCTGCTTAAGCCTTTCGTAAGCGGATCCGCGATGTTATCCTTTGACTTCACATAGTCAATTGAGATAACTCCTGTTGAGAGTAGTTGTCGTACCGAATTATGTCGACGACGGATATGTCTAGACTTTCCATTATACATTGTGCTATGAGCTCTGCCAATTGCCGATTGACTATCACAATGTATACTAATGGCCGTTACCGGTTTAGGCCACCTGGGTATGTCCTCTACGAATTGACGTAGCCATTCCGCCTCTTCTCCGCATTTATCTAACGCGATAAATTCTGATTCTATCGTGGACTTAGCTATTACAGTTTGCTTGGAAGACTTCAAAGATATAGCGGCCCCTCCCAGTGTAAACACATATCCACTGGTCGATCTAGAATCCTTTATGTCAGATATCCAATTTACATCACTGTATCCTTCAATAACAGATGGATATCTAGCATAATTCAGTCCATAATCACGACTGTATCTCAAATAATGAAGTACCCTAGTCATAGCTTTCCAATGTGCATCACTTGGATTACTAGTATATCTACTCAGCCTGCTAACAGCATATGCTAAGTCAGGTCGGGTACATGTCATCAAATACATTAACATGCCAATAATTCTTGAATACTCTAATTGGGCAACACCTACGCCTCTATTTTTAGATAGATGCAAACTGGTGTCTATTGGAGTTCTAGCTAGGCCGGAATCCCCCGCATTATGAGTATTAAGAATTTTGTCCACGTAATGTGCTTGACTTAATGCAATTCCACTATGAGTTCGTATGATCTTTATTCCAAGGATCACATCAGCCAAACCCATATCTTTCATGTCAAACTTTGATTTCAACATGTCTTTAGTAGACTTGATCATCTTGTCGTTACTGCCAACGATAAGCATATCATCAACATAAAGACACAAGATTACATATCCACTATTCGTGTCTTTGACATAAACACACTTGTCGCATTCATTAATTTTGAATCCACCCTCTAGCATGGCGTGATCAAACTTTTGATGCCATTGTTTTGGAGCTTGCTTTAAGCCATACAATGACTTAACAAGCCTACAAACTTTGCTCTCTTGTCCAGGAGCCATGAAACCCTTGGGTTGGTTCATGTATATTTCTTCTTCTAAATCTCCATTTAGAAAAGCCGTTTTCACATCCATTTGGTGAACTTCTAAATTTCTTAATGCGACAATAGCAAGAATCATCCTAATAGAAGTTATTCGCGTAACAGGCGAATAAGTATCAAAGTAATCTAGACCTTCGCGTTGTCTAAAACCTTTGATCACCAATCTTGCTTTGTACTTATCAATGGTGCCATCAGCTTTCATCTTCTTCTTGAAGATCCATTTATAGGCTAGTGGTTTACAACCAGGAGGTAAATCCACGAGCTCCCAAGTATGATTTTGTAAAATAGACTCTATTTCACTATTAATCGATTCTTTCCATCGAGGCCCTTCCGAGGATTTTACAGCTTCTTGATAAGAAGTGGGTTCATTTTCTACCATAAAAGAGACAAAATCGGGTCCAAATGATTTCTCGGTTCTCGCCCGTTTGCTTCTTCTAGGTTCAACCTCTTCTTCCTCGGGTTGATCTTGTCTCTCATCTTGGAGATCATTATCATCGCGTTGTCTCTTATCTTGGACAACTGCATCATCTATTCTAGATGTGCTTCCATTTTCCTTCTTTAAACAAGGAAATATGTTTTCAAAGAAGGACGCATTCCTTGATTCCATAACTGTGTTCTTGTGTATATCTGGATTTTTCGAATCATGTACAATGAAATGATACGCACTACTATTCTTAGCATATCCAATAAATATACAATCCACAGATTTAGGTCCAATCGTTTGGGTCATAGGTGTCGGCACAGCTACCTTGGCTAGACACCCCCACACTCGTAAGTACTGGTATGATGGTTTTCTTCCCATCCACAATTCGTATGGGGTTTCCTCTTTATCCTTACGAGGTATCTTGTTTAAAAGATAAGTGGCCGTTAGAATGGCTTCCCCCCACATGTCCCGGCTCAAACCAGAACTTAACAACATGGCATTAACCATCTCTTTCAAGGTACGGTTCTTCCTTTCGGCAATACCGTTTTGCTGAGGTGAATAAGGAGCAGTAAACTCATGTCTAATTCCATGTTTCGCACATAGATCAGCAAAAGGAGACACATATTCACCTCCTCTATCACTTCGTACAACCTTGATTTTCCTACCAAGTTGATTCTCAACTTCGGTTTTGTATAGAACAAACTTGTCTATAGCTTCATCTTTACTTTTCAACAAGTAAACGTAGCAGTACTTTGTGCAATCATCAATAAACGTGATGAAGTACTTATTGCCACCTTTTGTGGATAGTGATTTCAAATCACATATGTCTGTGTGTATCATATCAAGTGGTTCGGTTTTTCGTTCAACCGATTTGAAAGATGATCTTGTAAGTTTGGCTTCGACACAAGTTTCACACTTATAATTTGAATCAATATGAAAATTTGGTATGCCATTAAATTTAATCAAACGACGCATTGAATTAAAATTAACATGTCCAAGACGGCCATGCCACACATTAGAAGACTCAATCAAGTAAGCAAAAGAATTCATTTTATTGATAGCATTCTTAACAACTATTACATTGAGCTTAAACATACCATTCAGGACATACCCCTTACCAACATACATTTGATTCTTAGAAAGTACAACTTTATCAGACTAAAAAACAAGACGAAAACCAAACTTATTCAAAAGCCATCCGGACACAAGATTCTTGCGAATCTCCGGAACATACAAGACTTTAGTCAACTTGAGCTCTTTCTCGGATGTCATCTTCAAAATAACATCTCCTTCGCCCTTGATATCAGCAGTTGCAGAGTTGCCCATGTACAGCTTCTCTCCATTGTCAACCGCTCTGAATGAGTGAAACATACTCTTGTCAGCACACACATGACGGGTTGCCCCAGTATCAACCCACCAATCATTATTATTAGAACCTACCAGGTTAACTTCAGAGATCATGGTAACGACATCAGACACCATAGCAATCATGTCCACATTATCATTCACCATATTAGCCTCGCGTGGAGTCACCCGCTTTGGCGCTTTGCAATTAGCAGCACGATGACCTGGCTTGTCACAGTTGAAGCAATTTCCTTGGAACTTCTGCTTCGCAATTCCAGCCTTAGGAGCAAGGTACTCAGACTTCCCTTTGCTCTTCTTGTCATTCTTCCCTTTTCCAAAGCTCTTGCCTTTAGACTTTGAAGAAGACAAACCATGCTCAACCATATTTGCCTTGGCAGAATCAGGAGTATAAGTGTTTTTCTGAGCCAGCTTGTTGTCCTCTTCAATACGAAGACGAACAACCAAGTCTTCAACAGTCATCTCCTTTCGCTTATGCTTCAAGTAGTTTTTAAATTCTACCCAGCTTGGAGGTAACTTTTCAATGATAGCAGCAACTTGAAAAGTTTCACTCAAAGTCATACCCTCAGCATGAATGTCGTGTAGCAAAACCTGCAGATCTTGAACCTGAGTTATCACACTCTTTCAATCAACCATCTTGTAATCCAAAAAGCGAGCTACCACGAACTTCTTTGTACCAGCATCCTCAGTCTGAATATAGTTGTACAAAGAGTCCACCAAACCATTCAGAATATAGTTGTGACACAAGAAGTCTGAATGTTTCCATGCTTCAACAGCTTGCACGGCTTGTTGATTTTCGGGTACACAGCTTGCCCGCACCCAAGCCAGCTTTCGGAGCTGCATTCGTGTGTCCGCAGGTCGCGCGCTCGTGCACAAGTTCAGTAGCTTTGAACCCGTTTTTGGCCTAGAAATCCCACTTTCTGCACCCCCCCCCCCCTGCGCGCGCGTAGGCGTGGGAGTAAAAACCCACAAATGAATATTGTAGGGTAGAAACTAGGATTTCCTTATAAACATGTTTTCACTTCATGTTTCAAGCGATGTGGGACAAATATTTTTCCAAATATTGTGTTTCACGTGACTCACTTTGAGACACGATATCTCATTCATATTAACTCCATATTGGACATACTTTAGCTCGTTGCGAAGCTCTCTTCGAGGAGAACGCAAAGCTACTAAGTACTACGAATATATATAACATATACATATATAAAATTATGTCCAAATTATTGCAAAAACCATATTTTGCAAAACATTTTCCAACAGTAACCAACTTTGACAATTTTTTCGAAAAGATCGATTTAATTTTTGAGAGGATCAATTCATTTTTTTCGATGACAGAAAATACAAAGCTTTTAGAAAAAAAATTGGGTAAAAAATATAAAGCTTTTATGTAGAGCATTGAACTATGAACGTTTAGTTTGACATACATTGTTCTCGTGTTTGTACGTAGCAGGTACTATGCACTGCAGTAGGGTGAGCATTTGGAACGTCGGATTGGACCGGACAATTTCAGTCCGGTCTGAGGTCCGAAGTTTTGGATCAATTTCGATTCGATCCGGTTTTATCAAAAATACGTGGATTATGTCTAATAAGACCGAACTTGATTGGACCGGACCATTTCGGTTCAGAGTTTTGAACCATTTCGATCTTCAATTCGATTCGATTTAAACCGTTACTCAGCCCTGCTATGCAGTATTAAACTACATCGTATGTTACAAATGAGCACATGAACATATTTTTGAGGAAAAGCACTAGACAAAAGTTATCTCATATTGCCAATTCTATTTCATTCACTATCGAACTTTATTACTCTATTACGCATCATTGGTTAGTGGTGAATGACATTTAACAAGGTTGAAGTCAATTATTATAAAGTGTGTAAATTAACAATACTGAGACAAGTAACACCTGATAACATCGTTCCCTTACTTAGCCATTGAAATTTCAACTCCTAGAAAATTCCAACCAAAATTTTCAAATTCAACTTTCTCAAAATAACATAATTATTACCAAAAATATTAAAAAAAAACTATAAAACTTTACAAAGAAATTAATATGTTGATCATCTAACAATTGAAGCAACATTATGTGCCCACAACTCATCAAAATAACATGAACTATTACCAAAAACATAAAAAAAATCTATACAACTTTACAAAGAAAGTTTAGATTATCTAACAATTGAAGCAACATTATGTGCCCACAACTTTAGATTATCTTTCATATGATTCTCATCTCTAATACAAGGAATAATCAACTTTGTTTTAGGCTCCATTATTCTTTTCTTTAATTTCTGAGAATCGTCCTTCCATGCTTCTGAAAGATAAGGCCTGTTGACAGTACTAGTAGTCGAGCCGAATGAATCCTCCTCCATTTTTAATCTTTGTAAACCAGGAATGATCTGAACCAAGCTTGAATCTACTTGATCTTTTTCTGAAAAAACAAATCCCAAATCCATAAACCCTTTTACTTCTTCAAACTCTAGCTCTGATAAGCTCTTGCTCGTCCCTTGTCGCCTAATTTTCTTCACTCTCCTTTCGGTTTGTGAGCTAGTTTGTTCATTTTGCACTTGTTCTTGCACTTCTTGTGTTGCGAAATCTAGTTTACGCGAAGGAACGGATTTGAAAAGGACCGAGTTGGGAGAAAATGAACCATAGTTGAAGCTGTTGTTAATTCGTATGTTATCATCATGACTATGAGACCTCACAAGAATTGATCTCAAACTTGAGTATTTCGGCTCCCAAGTAGAAGTAGAAGAATTATTTATGTTTTCATAAGAGCTAGATGGATTTTTCTTCAAGATTTCATAATTGAACCACCATGACTCAAAGATGCTTATCACATTCTCTGGGTCCATCAAGAATCACAGCTTCACAAAATAAATGATAAGACAAGAATTAGAGCTTGTGGGACAATATATATTGCTAGTTGCTACCACTTTCTAAAGATGACCTAAATGCCCTTGTCTAGTTGTTGGTTACACGTTTTTCAGTAAAGTAAGACTAAATATTTTATTGAAGGCTGCGAATAATTTAATCAGACTAAATACTTTCCTCGTTTTAGAATCGATCTTTCCACTTCCCTGATGGCCGGTGGCGCGGCAATGAACTGATAGAGGGATCGTATTTCCAGTAATAGTCTCGACAAATATTGTCATCCTTCCTCCAAAATCAAGCACCAGATCAAGAGTGCACTCCTCATATATGTTGTAGTCGCTGAGGGTACGATTATCCTCAAGCTGCCTCCCGGCAAAGAACAGCCTTTGGTTGAACGGTGAAACATCTCCTTTGGCACCAATCATGGCCTTCACGTCGCTGGTGGACTGATGGCGTAGAAATTTTCTACTTCCAAGTAGATGGTCTTGTCAGTAATTGTCCGGATGAATTGTTAAAATCGAGGACCTAATCTGATAACTTCATTTAACGATAAGGACTTATTGTGTGTTGTTTTAAACTTTTAGTTAGCAAAAGGGACTTGGAACAAAGGACATCTTGGACAAGAAGGACCAAAGCTGTGAAGATGCTATTGTTAAAGTTATGATGGGCTCAAGCCCAAATGTAGCCCACTCATGTTTATAACCCAACGGATATAAGCCTTTTAGGGTTCAATATAGAGAGGAGCGTCTACACTTTGTTTTGTATCGCCTCATTTGTTAAACTGTGTTTTTAAAAACACAGAGTGCTCTCTCTCCATTGTTGATCTCATAAACCCTAGTTTTGATCTTGTTTTCTTTTAGTATTGATTGTAAGACTATTATCATGTAAGATAATAGAGCTACACGTGTTTATCACTGGTAGCTTTTGTTTTTCTGTTTACTTTGTCCTTTAAATCTTTGTTAATAAAAGGTTTTGATGTTTGAGGTGCTTCTGATCATGTATTTCTACATGGTATCGGAGACTGGTTACTAAAACTCGATGAAAAATATTTTAGGGTTTATTTAAAATTGGGGGTTTTGGTTATTTATACTTTTTGAAAATATCTGCTATTGAAATAGCTAGATCTGTTAATATTACTACTTGAATAAAAGTTTTGAACCGTTAATTTTTTTGAGAAAAAATTAGGGTTTCTGAGATATGCTCTCTTATTCATTATTGTTGACGATTGGGTTGATTGGTGGTCTTGTCTCTTGATTAAAGTGATTTTCCCTAATTTTTTTCAAAAAAAAATAGGGTTTCATTTTGGTTAGGGGCTTGTTCGATTGGTGGTGATTCATTCTGTTTCCTTGTTGATTCGGTTGTTTGTTCGCTGGTTTGGTCACTTTCTCCAATTTTTTCCTAGAAGAAATTTTTGGGGTTTGTGACTTGGAGGTTCTGTCACTTCTTAGACTAAGTAAATCTAAGAGTGACAGTTCGATTGAGCTTTGGTTTATAACACTGTAACACCTCTGCTTCTCTCTCTTTAATTGCTACCTGCTTTGTCTGTTATTTATTTTTATTGCTTGGCTATTTGGGGGTTTGGTAGTTTTTTCTTATTCATACCCTTTATTTGGATCCTCACTTGCTGCTTGCCCTTGACCTGCCACCCTTGAGTGGTTTAGATTCCTGGGAACTTTGTTTGTAGTATTGTGAGTTCATTTTTTACCCTTCACCATGTCTGAACATGGTGATGATGATGCTATAAGTGTAACTGATCCATTTACACTTATTAGTAAGCTTGACCTGAGTGATCCATTGCACTTGCACCCTAATGACTCAACTGTTTTAACTGTTGTCACTGTGAAACTAAAGGGAACTGAAAATTATCAAGTTTGGGCTAATGCTATGTTACTTGCTTCAGAAGGTAAAAATAAAATTGGTTTCATTGATGGTACTTGTAAAAGGTCTGTAACTGATGAGGTTTTAGCAAGGCAATGGGACAGGGTCAATGCTGTTGTGTTGGGTTGGATTCTTAACTCTATTTCTGAGGAGCTTTTCCTTGGACAAATATTTTCAAAAAAGGCCAAACATGTTTGGAAAGAGCTAAAAGAAACATATCATAAGGTTGATGGTTCTGTCATGTTTAACTTGCACCATAAGATTAATACCTTAAAGCAAAATGGTTGTAACTTGTCTAATTATTATCATAAGTTGAATGCTCTCTGGAAACAATATGATGCTATGATTGAATTACCTGCTTGTGTTTGTACTACTTCTAGTGAGTTTAAAAAACATAATCAGTTATTGAAACTTATGCAGTTTTTAATGGGGTTGGATGATTCTTATATGAGTATTAGGAGTTCTATTTTGTCTATGGAAAGTCTCCCTGATGTTAAGGGAGCTTATGCCATCATCTTTGCTGAGGAATCTCACAGAATGGCTTCTAGTAGTGGTTCGGGCACTCTCAAAGGGCTCAGACCACTGCTTTTTTATCTAATGGGCCCACCAGAAACAATGTTCAAAACAATCAGAACCCTAATGCTAATATATTGAGACCCATAACCAACAACTCTAATCAGAATGGTAATCAAGGCAACTTTAGACCTAACAATGGTAATACTGGTTTTAGACCTAATAATCATAATGTTGTGAGACCCAACTTTACCTCTAATGCTGAATTGGTTTGTGAAAATTGTGGGTACAATGGTCACACCGTTGATAGGTGTTTTAAGATCATTGGGTACCCCAGTGACTTTGTTCATAAAAAAAGGGGAAATCAAAATTTCAAAGGAAAAAATGTGGCTAATAACTCTGTTGGTTCTACTAGTTCTACTGGTTTTTCTGATGAACAAATGGCTACTCTTCTCTCTCTTGTTAAAGATAACAGTGGAACTGGAAAGAATGTACAAGCCAATATGGCAGGTACTGTTTTTCACTCTAGCAAGGTCTTTAATGAAAACTTTGATAAGTTTTATTGTTCTAACACCAGTTCTAAACTTGGGATGACTTACAATGGGAAGGTTATTGAATCTGGGGCTAACCAACACATGACTGATAGTGATACAGAACTTGATAATGTGTTTGATATCTCTCATCTTAAAATCAAAGTTGTTCACCCAAATGGTACTGAGGCTATTATAACTAAAATTGGTAACCTTAAACTTCCTAATGGTCTGATTCTTGTTGATGTGTTGGTTATCCCTGAGTATTGTGTTACTTTGATATATGTGCATAAGCTTGCTAAAGATAATAGAATATTTGTTGTGTTTGATGAAACCAAGTGCTTCTTTGTTAACCAGGATTTGAATCTGAAAAGGTGATGGCGATTGGTAAACAATGTGGTGGTTTATACTATTTATATACTGAAGGTATTAATTGTAAAAATCAAAATAAACTTATTACCTGCTCTTTGTCTCATTATAATTGGCATTGTAGACTTGGACACCCTGTTGACCCTGCCCTTAATGTGCTTAAACAATCTTTAAAAATTGATAAAGATGGGAAAACCTTTTTTTTGTGAAATTTGTCAAAGATCTAAACAAACCAGAAATCCTTTTCCCTTAAGTGATCATAAAACCAAAAAACTTGGTGATATTGTTCATCTTGACTTGTGGGGTCCTTATAGGGTTACTAGTCACTCTGGCCATAGATACTTCTTGACTGTTGTGGATGATTATACTAGGGCTGTTTGGTTGTTTCTTATAAAAACCAAAGATGAAGTGGTTTCTAACATTCAAAACTTTTATAATCTGATTAAAAATCAATTTAAAGGTAATGTTAAAACTTTCAGAAGTGATAATGGAACTGAATTTGTTAATCAAAACTTCAAAGTCTTTTGTGAAAATAATGGCCCTCTCACATTAGAATGTTTGGATGTCTGTGTTTTGCTACTATTCTTAACAGTTCAGATAAGTTTTCCAGCATATCTGAAAAGTGTGTTATGATGGGTTATTCTAGTTCTCAGAAAGGATATATGATTTACAGTCTTGATAGACATCAGTTTTTTGTTTCTAGAGATGTTAAGTTTTTTGAAACTATATTTCCTTTTAAAGACTCTGTTTTTAATTACAATAAAAATAATTTTAATAAAGATAATATTTTTCAAGACTTAAATCTATTGAAATTTTTTTGACCTTGATGGCCCTGAACTTCCCAATGATGAAGAGAGAGCAGCTAAGCATAATGGTGACAATCTGTCACCAAGTGCTAGTAGCCCACCTCCAAGTGTAGGTGACACAGGATACATTGCCTCAGGCAATGATACCAGTGATGCTAGCTTGAATAGGGAAGAGGCTGCCACACTTGATGAGAATGCAAACTCTGAGAGAAATTTAGATATTAATCCCATTCCTTCCCCTCATGTTCAAAACATGGAAGGAAACCTTGGAGATGATTCTATAAACAATGTTCAGGGTGGTCAAGGTTTGAGGAGGTCCTCAAGACCTTCTGTTTTTCCCAGAAACTATAATGATTTTGTTGTCCAATCTAAAGTCAAGTATGGACTTGAAAAGTTTGTTGGATATTCCAAACTTGATAAAGAAAATTTTTGCTTTGTCACTCAACTTAACAAAATGAGTGAACCAAAAAGTTTTTTTGAAGCATCTCAGAATCATCACTGGCTTGATGTTATGAACACTAAACTTGCTGCTTTGCTTGAAAATGACACTTGGGACATTGTTGAACTCCCTAAAGGTAGGAAAGCCTTAGGGTGTAAGTGGATTTGTAAATTAAAGTTTAAGTCTAGTGGTGAGGTTGAGAGGTATAATGCTAGGGTTGTTGCCCAAGGTTTTGGGCAAAAAGAGGGCATTGATTATGATGAAACCTTTGCCCTGTTGTTAAAATGGTTACTATTAGGTGCTTGATTAATCTTGCTATCATACAATCTTGGCCTATTTTCCAACTTGATGTCAACAATGCCTTTCTTTATGGTGATCTTGATGAAACTATGTACATGAAACCACCCCAAGGATATCTTCCTGGGGGTGATAACTTGGTTTGCAGGCTCAAAAAATCTTTGTATGGGCTTAAACAGGCTCCTAGGTAGTGGAATGCCAAACTTACATCTGTTCTTAGTGAGAATGGCTTTATTCAAAGCAAGTCTGATTATTCTTTATACACTAAATCTCAGGGTAATTTTTTTCTTATGTTACTTGTGTATGTTGATGATATAATCATAACTGGGAATAATATTGCTGAAATTGAAAAGTTTAAGAGTTTTTTAAGAACCAAGTTTATGATTAAAGACTTGGGTGAGCTCAAGTATTTTTTGGGAATTCAAGTTGTTGACACTAAGAATGGTGTTTGTTTAAACCAAAGAAAGTATGTGTTAGACTTGTTATCTGAGTATGGTATGGTTGCTTGTAAACCTGCTAAAACTCCTTTACATTCTAAACTTGTCATCACTAATCAGCCCACTAATGAGGACCCTCTTCTTGATAACATTGTTGATTATCAAAAGCTTATGGGAAAGCTCATTTATCTGACTAACACCAGGCCTAACATTTCTTATGTTGTGTATTGTTTAAGTCAATTCATGCATTGTCCTTTGAACTCTCATCTCAAAATTGCTTTTAAGGTTTTAAGATACCTCAAAATCTCTCCAGGTTTGGGTATTCATTTCACAAGGAACTCAGGTATGATTCTTGATGCTTATTCTGATACTGACTGGGCAAAATGTGTTGTCACTAGAAGGTCAGTGACTGGGTATTGTGTGTTTATTAATGGAAACTTGGTTTCCTGGAAAAGCAAAAAGCAAAACACTCTCTCTAAATCTTCTACTGAGACAGAGTATAGAGCTCTTGCCTCAGTAACCAGTGAAGTGATTTGGGTTCTCAAAGTCTTAAAAGACTTACAAGTTGAGAACCTGCTTCCAGTCACTCTTCACTGTGACAGTAACTCAGCCATTAAAATAGCTGTCAACCCAGTTTTTCATGAAAGGACTAAACATCTTGAAATTGACCTTCACTTTGTGAGGGAAAAAACTTTTAGTGGTGTGATTAAAACTGTTAAAGTAGAATCTGCAAATCAAAATGCAGATATCTTAACCAAGGGGTTGGACATTGAATTGCACCAAAAGTTTGTTAAGGAACTTGGAATGATAAACCTATATGGGTTATCAGATTAAGGGGGGATGTTAAAATTGAGGACCTAATCTGATAACTTCATTTAACGATAAGGACTTATTGTGTGTTGTTTTAAACTTTTAGTTAGCAAAAGGGACTTGGAACAAAGGACATCTTGGAAAAGAAGGACCAAAGCTGTGAAGATGCTATTGTTGAAGTTATGATGGGCTCAAGCCCAAATGTATCCCACTCATGTTTATAACCCAACGGCTATAAGCCTTTTAGGGTTCAATATAGAGAGGAGCGTCTACACTTTGTTTTGTATCGCCTCATTTGTTAAACTGTGTGTTTATTAAAAACACACAGTGCTCTCTCTCTCTCCATTGTTGATCTCATAAACCCTAGTTTTGATCTTGTTTTCTTTTAGTATTGATTGTAAGACTATTATCATGTAAGATAATAGAGCTACACGTGTTTATCACTGGTAGCTTTTGTTTATCTGTTTACTTTGAACTTTAAATCTTTGTTAATAAAAGGTTTTGATGTTTGAGGTGCTTCTGATCATGTTTTTCTACATGAATATATGCAATGACCCAAGAATTCTAATTGCGGCTCTGGGATTGACTGGTTACATATCAACGTAGTAGTTTTCAGAATTATAGTCCAGAATAAACAATGGCTGGTTTTGAGGAATTATCCCTAACTTGTTATGGATCTTTGATACAATCACGTCCTATGTGCTATGTGTCTGAGTCCTCCATCCATGGTGGTGATTTATAGGAAAAACCAAAGTCGGTCATCATACACTAGCGTACGTATCAGGTTTTGTAACATCCTTGTATGTATTTTAAATTAAGTCAGTTTATGTCATAACTCATAACTAGTCCAAGGTATTGTCAATCTTACGCGTATATTTATGTTTTTACTAAAATGGACAATTATATAAAGTACATTGTTAGTTTATGACATTGTTGAAGCTAAATTAGTATGTAAATACATCTAACATTTACTACTATTTTATGAACATATTGATAAATCTAGGGCTGTAAATGAACGGGACGAATATGAACAGAGCCTTGTTCATGTTCGTTCATTTAATTTTAGTCGGTCAAATAAACAAACACAACACTTAAAGGGATGAATTTTTTTAGTTCATGTTCGTTTATTAAGAAAATAAGTTGTTCATGTTTGTTTATGTTCGTCCATTAAAAAACTAAACGAACTTTAAACGAACATAACCGATCGAAAATAAATGAACGAAAGAAAAAATACATAAAATTTATCAAAATATGCATAACATCTTGTTCTAAAAGTGTTTATTTGTTTAAATATATCAGTTCTAAAAATATACAGTTAAATGATATGATATATATAAACGTAAATAAATAAATGAAAACAAACAACGTTAACGCATAATCGGAGGTTCACGAAAATAAATGAACGGACATGACTTTGGTTCATGTTCGTTCATTTAACCAAATGAGCGTAAAATTTTGTCATGTTCGTTCATTTAATAAACGGATTTTTTTTTCAATGTCCAGAAGTTGTTCTTAAGTTGTTAGAATCCATTCAGGCTTCTTTCTTTTGGGGTGGTAGCAAGGATAATCGAAAAATGGCGTGGGTTAAATGGGATAATATTTTAGCGTCTTTTGATAATGGTGGTTTGGAGATTGGGAGTTTGAAAGCTTTTAATCTCGCTCTTCTTAAAAAATGGCGATGACGGTTCGTTCATAATCCCGACTGTATATGGGTTCGTGTGATTAAAGCGATTCATGGTATTGATGCGTGGTTAGATATGAAAGGTTGCAAGTGTAGTTGTACTTGGTCGTCAAAAGTTCCCTAAGGAACATGCATCCAAAAAAGAAAAAAGGAAGAAATTTCCACCATCCATTTAAATTATATCTAATGGTGTATATTAATTTTTTTAAATTAAATTAAAAAAATACAATTTCATCCTATTTTTAAAAAATTAAATATCTCCCAAACCGTTAATCGTTATGAAAAAATAATTATACCGTCACGACGGGAATTAAATTATCTTTCTATAGATATGCACTTCTATATACTTTCGGCGAACTTTTTTTAAAAATTTTCGTAAAAAAATCACATGTGATTCTCGAAAAGTTACATGTGATTCTCGAAAACTCATGTTTGATTTATTATTTTAAAAATCACATTTGAATTTGTAATGTCACATGCGATTTGTGAAAATCGCGTGTATTTTTTTATGAGAATTTCAAAATTGTAAAATCCTTAAAAGTATATGAAAATAACCGTCTATTAAATGACAAAAATATTTTCGTTATTACTTTAAAATCACATGTGATTTATGTGAATTACATAAAAATGTTTGAATCACATGTAATTCTATCAATATATTAAAATATTTGTTGCCATTAATATAAAATATGTTCATTTTACCGGGGTGTAGTCCCCTTTATCCAAAAAATAATATATGTAAAATAAATTGGCTTCTGAATTACATGTGATTCGGTGATAATTACATATGATTTTGCTTGCATTACATGTGATTCAAGCATTCCGAAACCGTATCTTTTTCTAACAAACCCACATTAGATGAATCACATGTGATTTTTTTAATCACGTATTATCTATTTTAATTTATGTAAAATATATAAAACAAATTGGCTTCTAAATTACATGTGATTTTGTTTGAATCACATGTAATTCTGCTTGAATTGTATGTGATTCGGTAATAACTACATATGATTTTGCTTGCATTACAAGTGATTCAAGAATTCTGAAACCTTAACCTTTTTCTAACAAACCCACTTTAGATGAATCACATGTGATTTTTTTAATTATGTATTATATATTTTTATTTATGTAAAATATATAAAACAAATTGGCTTCTACATTATATGTGATTTTGTTTGAATCACATGTAATTCTGCTTGAATTGTATGTAATTCTATGATAATTACATATGATTTTGCTTGCATTACATGTGATTCAAGCATTCTGAAACCTTAACTTTTTCTAACAAATCCACTTTAAATGAATCACATGTGATTTTTGAATCACATGTAATCTTGTTAATATATTGTCTGTTTGAATTACATGTAATTCGATAATAATTACATGTGATTTACTTGCATTGAATCACATGTAATTCGATGATAATTACATGTGATTTTGCTTGCATTACATGTGATTCAAACATTTCGAAACCTTAACTTCTTCTTGCAAACCCACTTTAAATGAATCACATGTGATTTTGTTTGAATCACATGTAATTCTGTCAATATATAAAAATGTTTTGTTGTCATTCATATAAAATATAAAAAGTAAACTGGCTTCTGAATTACATGTAATTTTGTTTTGATCACATGTAATTTTACTTGAATTACATGTGATTCTCTATGTGTTTATACATGTGATTCATGTAAAATATATAAAGCAAATTTGCTTTTGAATTAGTTATGAGTTTATTTTAATCACATGTAATTCTGCTTAAATTACATGTGATTTAATGATAATTACATGTGATTGATCCGAATAACAAGTTTTTTATACTAAATTCAAAATAATAATTTTCGCCAAACCGTAAGTAATTTTTCAAACACTTGTGATTTGTGTCAAATGACATGAGACCAAATCACATGTGATTTGTGATAAATTTTCTTTTTAATGATACGTACTTCTATATACTTTCGACGTTTTTTTTTAATTTCCGCAATCACGGATCACATGTGATTTATTACTTTATAAAGCACACGTGAATTTTTAAATTATTTACAATTTAAGGATTTCTGAAATCACACGTGATTTGTTACTTTAATATCACATGTAAATTTATGACATCACATGCGATATATGGAATCACACATGCATTTTAGAAATACAAATCACAATTGGTTATACAAATTACTAGTGATTTTACAAATTATGTGTGATTTCTTTGACGAAAATTTCAAAAAAAATCAAAACTATATGAAAAAGCTAGTGGCGTAACTTGTTACGTGTTTACATTCGACTATATAAATAATTACACTAATAAATAATAATAAAAGTTATTTATTTATTCTATAAAAAAATTAATTTTTTTTATAAAAAAATCACAAGTAATTTTTCCGAATCACATGTGATTTTTATAGTCGAAAATCGCAATAATAAAAAATCGTCAAAAATATATTATAGTGCCTATCTACTGAAAGATAAGAATTTTTTCGTCGCAATGGTGTATTTTTCGTAATCTGACGATTTATCGTTTGAAATATATGGTGTTTTTAAGAAAAATGTGAAAGACAAGTTTTTTATTTTTATGGAAAAATGAATAGTTGAGATTAATTCCTTTTTTCTTTAATTGGTTCATGTTCTATGTATAACTCACCTCGTGACTTTGTATGTTAGTATTTGTGTTGCCTTTTTTAACGAATTGTATTTTGATGTTTAATCATTTAAATTTTTTATATATTAAAGATATTGGACAATACAACTTATAGTATGTGTTAAATATTATAGTCTGTGTAATCATTTAACGTTACTTATATAATTGCATTCTGCTACTAAATCTTATATTTCTAATAACAAGCTTAAGAAAAAATTTCATGTTTGGTCTCTATCGTTTACACAGAACATCAAGTATGGCCCTATCTCAAATTAAGTCCACAGATCGTCCCTATCGTTTACATTTACGATCATAAATCGTCCTTATCTTGGATGGGGGTTAGTTTTCTCCGTTAAGTTCAATGAAAAGAGGGATATTTTAGACTTTTCCATATTATACATTAATAAATCATATTATTTTTTTTTTCTTTTTAATGTTTTTCTTTTCTTTCTTATATCTATCTCTCTCTCTCTTTCAAATCCATCAAAACACAGATCTCTCTCTCTCTCTCTCAAATCAAAACCCAGATCTGTTCCAAGCATACAATGACACTCCTTAATGTCAATCCAAGCAATTCGTTCATCACAAATCAAAAATCATGCGCTCTCATCTCCATCCCATCGTGGTTTCATCTTAGGACCTGCAGGTCCTTCTTGTCCGAATAGTGAGTCAGGGAGCCTCGTCCATTTAAAAATCTTACCACCTGGCAAGTTACCTATAGCTTCAATGACCCCATCTTTCCATGAAGTGAAAACCGTAGGTCCCCATCTTCCGGTATAGTCCAACCATGGTGGTGGAACAACACGTTCAGCACCATAATCAAGAGCAACAATTTCATAGCTCGATGGTGTCGCAAGAATATCAAATACTGCACCTTTGGCTGCCTTGTCCACAGGACCAACAACCAATGAGAATAGCATTGATTTTCTTGGATAAGCACTACTGAACTCACTTGGAGCGTAATCACCTCCAATGCTATTATTCCTCTTGGATTAGCAACACCTCCATTCACCAAGTGAGCATAAGACCCTCCAGGGCCACGAGCGTAATCACCTCCAATGTTATTATTCCTCTTGTTACCCGTAAAAGATTGACCATTAATCGACTCCTTTATTCCCATCAGATCCCTATCATCGCACTAACAATCACCTCAACCGTGGATCTTCACATCGAGATCATGTCGAGAACATCATTCAAAAGAACCCCTTTGGTAGAACAAAGTCATAACAACCAATATTCACAAATAAACACTTTCAACTATAAATCCACCATCTTATTTTAACAACAAAACCACCCCAGAAACCATTCTATGCACCGACTGATTTTTTTAATCAGTTCCACCATACATTTTTCTCAATCAGTCTTCTTGACTGGAGATTAAACACACCATGCCCATTAGGTTCCAATGACTTCAAGAAGAAGAAGAAAAATCAATAAGCACCTAACGTCCAAACACATCCATCCAATCTATTTTATTGGATTCACACATAATCAACAACACATCATAATTCGTCGAATCAATAAGACTCATGACTGAAACACAAACGACCTCATCTCAGAAAAATAACAATCGATCTTCAATCAGATTCACCACGCACCCCTTTTTCACTGATTTTTCTTTTGAACAAACACCACCGTCTCTTCTTTCGATTCGCACTAAACCGGAGCAGCAACATATCATCGCACCAACAATCACCTCAATCGAGGATCTTCACATCGAGATTCTTATGTTTGAACCTTTTCTTGTTGTGTCAAAATGGGTAGATGATGAAATTAATGAGAATCTCTTTAAGAAAACCGAATCCCAGATATGTGTTTTTGTGAGATGATGGACGAATTTTGATGGGTAGGTGATGTGTTTTTAAGATATGTGAATACGTGTTTTTGTTTTTGTGTCGGAGGTGGGTAGGTGACGGTGGGTTTTGGTGGGTGTGAATAAAAATAAGTAAAAGACCAAATTACGCCTCCCTTCATATCACTTAACGGAGAAAACTAACCCTCATCTAAGATAGGGACGAATTTTGATCGTAAATGTAAACGATAGAGACGATCGGTGGACTTATTTTGAGATAGGGACCATACTTGATGTTCTGTGTAAACGATAGGGACCAAACATGAAACTTTTTCTAATCTTAAAGCTAGTCGTCCATCGGGCGGGACTTAAAGCTAATTATATATAATATTAAAATAAAAATGTGAACAATAACTTTAAGACAAATTAAAAAATTTACATTACTCCTGACAAAATTTGAGGGGGCCAGAGCCCTCCCCGGTTCCTATGAAAAACCGTCCTTGCTTACGTGAGTCTTGGTCGTTTTTATAAACATCGTTCTATGTAGTGGGTAATATACAATATTGAACCACATATATATACAAATTCGCAGTTCAACATGGTTTTGAAAGAAAAAAACACTAGACAAAAATCAACTCTTGTTTAGCAGCGATTCTATCTGGTATTTATAATACAACATTTACTAATAAACTCTACTATGCATCACTGTTTTTTGGTAATAGCACTTACAACTTTAAGCTTAATTATAACAAAGTGGCAAAATTAACAAGTGTAGAATGGGTTCAACCGGATAACGTTCTTTCATTTAAGTTCATAAACGAAGGTTCGAATCCGGCTAGGCTTTGCTAACAGTTGCTCATAGATAGGTGAGGACATGGGTTCAATACTCGAACATGCGTATGAAAAAAAGATCATTCAGTATAACTTAAAATTCATTTGAATGAGGGTTTTATACCCCGTGATCTCGAAAAGGCTGCATCAATACACGAATCACTACTCTATCATGTTGACAATACAGTACAAGATTCAAGACACTCGCATTTCTTATTTTTAGCACTCGATCACAATTAGATTGTGTCAAACATTAGGGCCTACAAACATGACAGGTTGTGGTATATATGGGTGCGGCGCCACAATAGCCTCTAAGAATATCACCTTCTTCGGAAGTGAAACCAAGAGACTTAAGCATCGAAGGCCAGCAATGGGTGTAGCCCGTGGCCTCAAAATGGGTGAAGCCCGTGTTTACACCCGACACCTATGTAGGTCCGTCCCTGTCCGTAAGTTATTATATGAATTGCTCTACAGCAATCTATTGTTAAGTAACTGACTGCGTTAACTAAGAAAAGTATGATTTTATTTGTGCACGACTTCAACTCAAGTGATGCGTTCCAACAGTCCATTAGCCCACCATTGTCCTTTTCACCATTTATCCTGGAAACAAGGTCTTTCTCAGAGGCTTAATCCCGTGCATTTCCGAAGCCATTGAACCACTTTCGGAAGTAACAAGGCAAATTAGTAGGAGCAATGCGATGGGAAGAACCTAAATTTCAGCCATACGAATGTGGGAATTAACTCTAAATTAAATCTAAATTTTCGTAAGGGTATATATAATGAAATGCATTATGTATCAGATAAAACTATATTTTTGCCACCTAAAATCGCATAATCAGTTTTTCAAGTTCAAAGTTGAAATTTCGATAACCATGAACGTGTAAAGTGTACTTATACAATTCTTAAACGTAGCTATACTTGCCATTGAAATTTCAACTCCTAGAAAATTCCAACCAAAATTTTCAAATTCAACTTTCTATTTCCTTCTCTTTGCTAAACATACTCAAATAATTAAGAACATAATTACATAACTCATCAAAATAACATGAACTATTACCAAAAACATTTAAAAAAAACTATAAAACTTTACAAAGAAATTAATATGTTGATCATCTAACAATTGAAGCAACATTATGTGCCCACAACTCATCAAAATAACATGAACTATTACCAAAAACATAAAAAAAAATCTATAAAACTTTACAAAGAAAGTTTAGATTATCTAACAATTGAAGCAACATTATGTGCCCACAACTTAAGATTATCTTTCATGTGATTCTCATCTCTAATACAAGGAATAACCAATGTTGTTTTAGGCTCCATTATTCTTTTCTTTAATTTCTGAGAATCGTCCTTCCATGCTTCTGAAAGATAAGGCCTGTTGACAGTACTAGTTGTCGAGTCGAATGAATTCTCCTCCTCCATTTTTAATCTTTGTAAACCAGGAATGATCTCAACCAAGCTTGAATCTTGTTGATCTTTTTCTGAAAAAACAAATCCCAAATCCATAAACCCTTTTACTTCTTCAAACTCGAGCTCTGATAAACTCTTGCTCGTCCCTTGTCGCCTAATTTTCTTCACTCTCCTTTCGGTTTGTGAGCTAGTAGTTTTTTCCACTTGTTCATTTTGCACTTCTTGTGTTGTGAAATCTAGTTTACGGGAAGGAACGGATTTGAAAAGGACCGAGTTGGGAGAAAATGAAGCATAGTTGAAGCTGTTGTTTCGTATGTTATCATGACTGTGAGACCTCACAAGAATTGATCTCAAACTTGAGTATTCACTACAACAAAACAAAACAAGTGTTTAGGGTCGCCCTTTTTCTAGGGTCGACTTAGTCGTCCCTAGATTAAGGGGGGACCCACCACTTTATCAACAAATTCTTGGTCAAAAGGGCTGTGGGGAAAAGTGGGGACCACAAAACCTAGGGACGACTTAGTCGTCCCTAGGTTAAATAAACTTATTTTTCCCTTTTTAAATCTTTTTTATATATTTAAAATTAATATAAATATTATTTATTTAAAAAGTTTAAAATGAAAGTGGGGACCAGAAAACCTAGGGACGACTTAGTCGTCCCTAGGTTAAATAAACTTATTTTTTCCGTTTTAAATCTTTTTTATATATTTAAAATTAATATAAATATTTTTTATTTAAAAAGTTTAAAATGAAAGTGGGGACCAGAAAACCTAGGGACGACTTAGTCGTCCCTAGGTTAAATAAACTTATTTTTTTATCTTTTTTATTTATTTAAAATTATTTAAAATTAATATAAATATTATTTAAAAAAACGTTTAAAAAACGTATAAATATAAATAATTTTAAAATTAAATTATTTAAAATTACTTTATACATATTTAAAAAAATATATATATTTAGTTAAAAATAACTTTATACCTATTTAAAAAAAAAACTTTATATATATTTAAAAAAAATTTATATATTTAGAAAAAAAATTATACATATTTAAAAATAACTTTATACATATTAAAAAAACTTTATACATATTTAAAAAAAATTTATACATATTTAGAAAAAAAAGTATACATATTTAAAAAGAACTTTATACATATTTAAAAAAAAACTTTATACATATTTAAAAAAAACTTTATACATATTTAAAAAAAACTTTATACATATTTAAAAAACACTTTATATTTATTTAAAAAAAACTTTATACATATTTAAAAAAACTTTATATTTATTTAAAAAAAACTTTAGATATATATTTAACACTTAAACACGCGCTTAATTAAAAATATATATTACAACGATAATAGATTCATAAATAAGAAAAAAAACATCACAAACTAGTTAAAACTAAACGTACAGATTAACACATAATAATAAAATACAAATTAACACATTAAAATAACAAATAGATTACTACTCAAAGCTAAGATTTTCCATATCATTTAAAAGCTCATGAAGTATTGCAGCCGATTGACATGCGTGGTCTTCAGGATGCCTTTCTATTTCTAGTCTTGTCTCTAGCATCTTTATCTTTAGATCTTTGATCTTGCAATTAGAGCACTCAGTTGGTGCAGATTGAGAAGAACCTGTATAAGAACTTGGATGTGAACCTTGAGGTGTTGAAGATCCAGGGAAAGATCTTATACGGAGTTCGAGATCAAAATCATCCTTCCATTTAAAATATTTACATCCATAATCATTTGTTTTTGGCTGTTACAAAGTAAACAAATAACATGACATGTCATTTTAATAATCACACGTATTACATAACTAAAACATTTGATTGTTTACCTTCGAAAGAGGGCACGCATAGTAAAGTTTACCAAAGCTATGAGGTTGATGTGACTGTCTCAACACAATATATCCCTTTCTACATGTACACTTATAAGCTTCAAGCGGATCCATATTATGCAAAATCGGGTGGTGGTGGTGGTGAGTTTGGTATGAGAGGATAAGAGTTTGTGAGGATAAGAGCTACCATAAATAAAGATAAAAATTTAGGGTCGACACATTTAGGGACGACTTAGTCGACCCTAGCTTTCCCGCCAACATTTTCCCGCCAGCATTTACCGCCAACATTTCCCGCCAATATTTGGAATCACTGGTTGAACCTATAACGTATAACCGTAACATATGGACTCGTCGGTTGAACCTATAACGTATAACCGTAACATATGGACTCGTCGGTTGAACCTATAACGTATAACCGTAACATATGGACTCATCGGTTGAACCTATAACGTATAACCCTAACATATGGACTCGTCGGTTGAACCTATAACGTATAACCCTAACATATGGACTCGTCGGTTGAACCTATAACGTATAACCGTAACATATGGACTCGTCGGTTGAACCTATAACGTATAACCCTAACATATGGACTCGTCGGTTGAACCTATAACGTATAACCGTAACATATGGACTCCTCGGTTGAACCTATAACGTATAACCGTAACATATGGACTCCTCGGTTGAACCTATAACGTATAACCCTAACATATGGACTCACCGGTTGAACCTATAACGTATAACCGTAACATATGGACTCATCGGTTGAACCTATAACGTATAACCCTAACATATGGACTCGTCGGTTGAACCTATAACGTATAACCCTAACATATGGACTCATCGATTGAACCTATAACGTATAACCGTAACATATGGACTCGTCGGTTGAACCTATAACGTATAACCGTAACATATGGACTCACCGGTTGAACCTATAACGTATAACCGTAACATATGGACTCATCGGTTGAACCTATAACGTATAACCCTAACATATGGACTCACCGGTTGAACCTATAACGTATAACCAAAACATATGGACTCCTCGGTTGAACCTATAACGTATAACCCTAACATATGGACTCACCGGTTGAACCTATAACGTATAACCGTAACATATGGACTCATCGGTTGAACCTATAACGTATAACCCTAACATATGGACTCACCGGTTGAACCTATAACGTATAACCGTAACATATGGACTCCTCGGTTGAACCTATAACGTATAACCCTAACATATGGACTCACCGGTTGAACCTATAACGTATAACCGTAACATATGGACTCATCGGTTGAATGATCGTACTCAGGTGGTGTGTGGCAATGGTGTGTATGAGGTGTGTACTCGGGTTAGGCTTGCGTTGGAATATCAGCTGAGGTTGCTGTATAGAAATACAAGAACAGGATCAAGAAACATTATTATTCGAAATATGAGACGCCCGCACTGGCACAAGAACATGTACCACCTGAGAGTGTGTGGGACGGTAGAACCGAAGGTGATTGGGGTGAATTGGTTCAGTGGTGGTCAGACCCAAAGAGGGTGGCAAGAAGTGAGGTTAATACTGTTAATCGTTCCAAAAACACGGTACCGACCACTCAAGGCAAAAAACCATTCGCCCGAGGAAGGAATGAATACGTAAGACTCTTTATAATTTTTGTGATTTATTTAAAAGCGTTTATATTGTTTATTTATTATAGCTCGTTACTAATTTATTTGAGATTTTACAGAAAGTCAAGGAAGGGGTTTACGAGGACCTGGTTGAAACATGGAGGAAGGGGCACTCAAGTGGTGGCACGTTTAAAAGTAAAGAAAACGAGGAAAGATATGTAAGTAATATATAACTCTTTACATGCCTTAGTAACTAATTTCATTTCTTTTAAATCGTTTTTTTTTTCCCAGGAAAAGATGAAAGCCCTCAGGGACCAAGTGAGAGCCGGTATAGTCCCGCACATGTCTGATAAAGAAATAGTGGCTCAAATCATGCCAAGTCAAAATAAGCAAAATGTGTCGGGACAAGGCAGAAAGTTACCGGGTGGTGCCAATAACACAACTCGCAGGTTATATATCCTCAATAAAACAAAATGTAAATCAATTGTTCATATTTATGTCTTGTTGTATATAATGAAACATTGTTGTTGTAACTTATCGCAGGCGGGGTGCTCCACGTCGACCAGATGTTCCCTCTCGTAGTGAATTTCAAGAATTGATAGAACGAAATGAGCGAGAGATGGAGCTGCTGAGGAGAGAGAATCAGGCGGCGCAGCAACGGGCTTACTTGGCAGCGTTAAAGGCAGATGCGGCGCAACAATATAGTCAGACGTCGTACGAGCATATGGCGCAATATCAGAGTCAATTGGGTGAGTTTTTCCAGAACTACAACTCAAATACTGATCACCCAATTAGACCTCCTACTTTTGTACCCCCGCCCCGACCCTTTGTTATGCCCACCCTAGCTCCTGATTGGGCTCATTTAGTCCAACCCCCCTATCCTTGGGCACAACCAGTGCAACCTCCTTCCATCGACGCATACCGACCATCTTTGCCCGACAATCTCCAACCACTCCAACCTCCCTATACCGGCACTTATCCTATTACTCCCGTCACCAACAATAACACATTTAACTATTGTTATCGTCCCACCACACACTCGGCTTATGAGATCGGCTCTACTTCACAATCCATACCCGGAGGTTCTCGTGTAATCTCAAATCCCCATGAGCACGATTACCGGTCCGTTGACGAGTTGGGTCGAGATAGGAATGTACAAAACAGTGGTGACGACTTATCAGGCGATGACGAGGTGAATGACGAGGGGAGTGACGAGGAGGGTGACGATAGGGAAGGTGACTTTTCACCTAACGAGGATGCGGAGTAGAGGTTGTGGTAGTATTTTTCTTATTATGCATGTTTAATAAAGTTTGAGACTTGTAGCGTTTGAAACATTTGATTTAGGATTGAATAAGTGTATTTGATGAATATTGTATCGTGACGTTGGATAATTTATCGTAATATGGTATTGTAACGTTTATTGATTTGTTATTATTCTGTATTTGTCGAATTCTGCCATTTTGAATTGTGGATTTTGTCCGGAAAAAGTTCCGGAAAAAATCTGGAAACTGCAAAATAGCCCAGTTTTTTTTTTACACCCCAGGTACACCTAGGGACGACTTAGTCGTCCCTAGGATATTACCAGAAAATAAAAAAAAAACATATTTATTACCCTAGGGACGTCGTCCCTAGGATTAAAAATGCCCAGGTGTCAATACCTGGGGACGACTTAGTCGTCCCTAGGTATTGAATACCTGGGCATTTTTAATCCTAGGGACGACTAAGTCGTCCCTAGGGTAATAAATATGTTTTTTTTTTATTTTCTAAAAATGTTTTTTTTAATATTTATAAAAAGATTTTATTAAAAATAATAAAAAAAAGAATTTTTAAGAAAATTTTGAAAAAACATTTTATTTATTTATAACCTAGGGACGACTTTGTCGACCCTAGGTTACAAAGAAGGTCGTCCCTAGGATTAGTCAATTTTTTCAACGTAGTGGGTTGCGGGACCCACTAAGTCGTCCCTAGGATACAAAGAGGGGTTCGTCCCTAGGATCCTAGAGACGAATTTTTAGGCACAACCTCCTAGGGTCGACTTAGTCGTCCCTAGGAGTTTAGGGTCGAAAAAGTGCTTCCCTAGGGACGAATAAATCGTCCCTAGGGTTCACAATTGTTGTAGTGATTTCGGCTCCCAAGTAGAAGTAGAAGAATTATTTATGTTTTCAAAAGAGCTAGATGGATTTTTCTTCAAGATTTCATAATTGAACCACCATGAATCAAAGAGGCTTATCACATTCTCTGGGTCCATCAAGAATGACTGACAGCTTCACAAAATAAATGAATTACAAAAATTTGGAGCTTGTGGGACAATATATATTGCTAGTTGCTACCACTTTCTAAAGATGACCTAAATGCCCTTATCTAGTTGTTAGGTATGGTCAATCTTGATAGTTGGTTACACGTTAAATTTTAGTAAAGTCATAAAGGGCTGCGAATAATTTAGGGCCCGTTTGGTACTTGTCTTTTTAAGCTCGGATATAACTTTGGCATTAAATAAAATCGTTTGGTTATTTTTATAAAGAAAATTCTTGGGGTTGAGTCCCACTGACATACACTGTATACAATCTCTAGTGAAATATGGGTTTACAAACTTTGTGTGGTCCCACAATAATCTATCTCTCTGCATTTTATTTTCATTTGTAGTTTTATATAATAATAAACTTATATTTTAATCTACTTTTAATTAAAAATTAATTTTTTCTCTTACCCAATCAAATCAAAACCCATATATAAAAACCTAACCCTAACTAATCCTAAACCTCCTACTTTATAAATCCACACCCAAAGTAAAACCCGATCTCAAACCAAACGGACTCTTAATCACACGTTGGAATTGTGATTATGAAGCACATACATATATATGTCAACTTTTTCTTTAGAACGGGAAATGTTACTGATTATTGGGTCGAGTCGTACAATGACATTCAAACGGTAAAATGTTCTTTTTGAATTCTCGTCTAGTTATATTAGACTTTTTATCCGTTTCGTTTGAAAGAGCTCTTGGCAGGTTTTAAACCAAAACTTTCAATAAAACCTCTTAAAAAAAACTATTTAATAGAACTTTAGTGGCCAACTAAGAAACTAGTTGGTTACATATATATGTCAACTTAAATTATGGATACTACACTTTTATTACACGTTTCGTAAAGGAGTCCAATACTATACTTTTATTACACTCTTATACCACAACATGACTCCCATTTAGTATTTGAAATCGACCGTCCACTCCACCTTGGCACCTTGGCACCTTGGCACCTTGTTATTCCATCTTCTGCTGACTCTAAATTTGTCCAATTTTATGTTTCACTTCAAGATAGTATTTCAAGTTTACAAATCTATACTAACTTTAAGATATATTTGTTTGTTTTTAACCAGTTTTATGGTGCTTTTGGTTCACAAACGGTAATCACAATCACTATATATATATACAAAATAATAGAAAAATATCATTTATGTTGGAATGAAATGCAAACCTACCTCATACATGTTCATTAGATCTATCACTCTCATTCTTTTTTCTTATTTATCACCTTACCTACCAAACACTTTATATTGAAATCAAATTATTCCTTCATTCCAAAATGTACCAACCAAATGTTTTATAGTAAGGGTTGTTGTAGAGAAGAATTTTTTTTCTACTTTAGTTTTAATGTTGTCATCTCACACTAAAACAATTTATAAAAATATCACCTCATTTATAGCATTTTTTTTTCTCTAGCAATCTAGCCCTTCAAAAATACTTTCATCACTCTCGCACACTCGATTTTTAAAAAAGTGAAAAAAACGGGTTTGATTACTACTAAGACCCCCTTTTTCTACTAGTAATACTCTCCTAAATTTTTTATTTTATTTTTTACTTTTATTTTTATAATTTTGTTTGTATTATAAAACTGTGAAATAAAAAAACAGAACAAAAATTATAAAGTTTGATAAGCTAAAAGCAGTCAAACATGAAAAATGCGGAGCTGTCACTTGTCTTCTCCAGTTAATAAAGCGAGTAAAACTGATGAAAAATATGCGACACTTAGATTATAAAATTTTACAGTTCAAAAATTATAAAATATAAAAAATACAAAACAAAAAAACATAAAAAAAAAACTGTCTATTCCTTTTAGTATACTAGGTATGGGGTATTGATGCTAGAAAAGTGTTAGGTTTCGATACACAAATTGATGAAACTAAAATTTGTGCTTGACTTAGAACGTAACATGCCTATATTATACAAAAGCGTTTTTTTTTAATATCTAATCAGTTACGAACTTGAGCAAGTTGAATTGTGGATCTTTTTCGGATATAGTAGTTAGCAGTCATAAATCCATCCAGTAGCCGTGTTTGAGGCAAAACAACATCTACTTGTCCACATGAATATCTTCTTATTCTTGAATCTTAGATTTCACATTGTCAATGGTGTCCCGGCTGTTAACTTCTAGATGGATATTCTCTTCATCATTGTCAACAAGATTAAGGTATATCTGCATCTTTCCCGTGTCCCCCGTTAATGTGACGGAGGGTAAACTCGTGATGGATGTTGTTGGGTCCACTAGATGTGGATCTTGCAGCCTGTTAAGGATGGTGAACGACTTCTGTAATCACAAGTCTATTCACAGAGAGACTCTAGATGAATCACACAGTATAAGTGCGGAATACAAATACTATGAACAAGAAGAAACAGAATAACTATAATGACTTGATCATTTACTAAGGATTTCTAATATTAATATGAACTAGAATAATGTTTGATGAAGGTGTCTATAACCCTTCTGCCTAAGGTTCTTTTTATACTACAAGGAAACCCTAATACATCAATAAACCAAAACGTGTAAAACTGATATGCATATCATTTCCTAACATATCTCATGTATATCCTAACAAACTACTCAAAATAATAAAGTTTGACTTTCTAAAGACCAGGAGCACGTGTTGCTCCTACCACTACTAGGACCAGGAGGAACTACATACCTCCTAGTATACCTATTACAAATAACTATTCCAAAGGTCCTAACAATCCTCCCCTAAACTTGAATTTGACCTGTTGAGTTCAAGTTTCCTGGTAGATCTTGCAAAACAGCTTGAGGATTGAAACAGCAAAACAAACAGCAGCATCATGACCATCAGCATAAACAACATAAAGACTGCTGCAACAAGTAACACCTAGAAGCTTCTTGAAAGCTTGAAACAAATCTGCATCTTGTTGAATCTTCACAACAACATGAGCAGATTTTATGAGCCTTTACCAAGTAGGTGCTCGCTCTTGGGCTAGCCAGTCTTTATGGTGGAATAAGCAGCACCCTAGGAGACCAGAACCCAACCTAACTCTTAGAACGTGAATCAATGGTGAGTGGGGGTACCCTGATGATTTTGGGCAAACCATCACAGCCGTCAACGGATTTGATATGTCTTTACAAGAAGCCATACTCTTCCGGACTCGCCAACTCTTAGCAATTAAGCATCGGTGAGCTGAAAACCCTATAGCTTTGAGCAATCTATTACAGCTATCAACGGATTTGATATAGATCTTTACCAAGAGACATACCCCATTGGACTAGCCACTTTTCAGTCTAGGACCATGGCAAGTGAAAACCATCCAGTTTTGGGTAACCTGGCAACCATTAACGGATTTGACTATCACACCAGAGCCGTACCCTCATGGTGAATCAACTCTTTCTTGTCTATGAAGCATGGTGAGTTGAACACCATTTGTTGTGTGGACCAAGTCCAACACCAGAAGTAACTCTCAGAAACAGCCCAAGTGTGAAACAGTCAAGTGAAAAACAATGTTATGATGGAAAAGTATAAGCAAATATTATATTATGTACAAGTTTGAAATTCCATCATATGTTTAAAGTATAAGCATATATTATATAAAAAGTATATATTTTTATTTTTTTAACTATAATGTGAGTCACCAATCACTGTACAGATTGGTGAAAAGAATGTTAGTATAACACAAGAATAGAAGAACCATACCAATCACATACAAGAAGCTGCAACTTTGTCCGCATGCAACCGGGCTTGAATACCTTCCACCAAAGTAGTAGCCATGGTAGACTCATTCCCAGAAGGAGCATTAGATATCTGTAGATAACAATCCAGCATAGCCTCCATGGTAGCAATCGTTAATGGATACTCCATATCCTTAAGCATAAACACCACAACAATAGTCTCAAGCTCCAACACATGAACCCCACAACCAGCATAAAGTTTCCACCTCTTGATCACCCATCAAGGTTGATCTTTCCATACACCAGAATGAGGAGCATCAGGAGAAGAATCTAACATAAGCTTCAAATCACCCCAGAGAGTCAATCCAGGCCAATTGGGCAACTCACTCGGAGATTGAGGAATCTCAGCATCCACCAAACCATATAAGGACATAAGATCACGACGGTCCACCCATGTCAAAATGTTTTGCAGTCCCGAGACATAGCGAACATAACCATCACTGGTTGTAACCTTATGAGTGAAAGTACCACTAACAATAGGGGATGGCCTAACCTCCCAAGCGACAATTCAACCCTTACCCATGTGTAATTCTGTCTCACTATCTGAAGCAGCATCAATGAGATTTGTAGGATCTCGCTTCTCAAATGGAACATACTTACCACGTCGAGCCTTCTTTTTTCTAATAGAGCGACGAGGTGAAGGAACACCAGAAGAAGATTCAACCTTTACCTTTCCAGCAGCAGTAACATCAGCATGAGTAGACTCAAAGTCTTTACCAACCATAGGATCTGATTTTGCTGCACCAGCGGATGAGGTAGATTGTGGTTCAGTCATCGGTGTTGATGTTTGCTCCACAACAGGAGTAGTATGGGTGGGAGTAGCAGCAGGAGTGGTAGTTGCTTCATTGGTGGTGGTATGAACATGAGATGGAGTGGGATGAACAGCTGAAGGTGTGATAGAAGGAACAACAGTAGAAGTACCAGCAACAGATGAAACAACAGAAGTATCCGTAGGAACACCAGACGAAGAAGTATGAGCAGCAGCAGGCTGAGAAGCGTGAACAACACTTGGAGGAAGGCGATAAATAAAGCGTTCAGGTACCGGTGTGTTTTGACGCTTGATCATCTTCTGGTACAGATCTTTAAGCTCATCAAAAGACAGTCCCCTAACCCGTTCCTAAGTCCATCCAGCATGAAAGTAAGCAGCCGGCTGATTCTTGACATATTGCTGCATCAACTTCCTCTCCTCTGTTCTCGACATAGGTCTGTTACGGCGCTTCTCACGAAGCTGAGCAGCAAGAGACAACTGTTGTTTCCTCATCAAAGCCATCGCCCGTGGAATACAATTATGTTGATTGACATCAGCTCCCAAAATATATGTGAACTGCGAGTAATCAGAAGTAATAATGGTAAGTACTCTCATCCAATCATCGTCATCCCAATGCATGGCATCATGCCTCAACTGCTCACGCCTCTGCTGTTGAAGGGCTTCATCCTCAACCCTAGCTTGTTGATCAATCTTCTCTTGCAATCGCTGTGCAGCCTCTTCCCCTAACCTTTCTTCCTCAATTTGTCTGCGAGTACGCTTTCGTGGAGGAGAGGGTGCATCTGTCATAGGAGCTTTGCCCTTGAGATCATGAGATGGAACATCAGAAGGACCAGTAGAAGCATCCATTGGCTTGGGATCAACAGGCTTAGGAATCGATGAAGGACTAGGAGGAGCAGGTAAATCATCATTCGTCTTATCAGCAAAAGCAGCCCTGGCCAACAAAGTCAGCCCATCCTCCTCAATATCCTCATCAGAATCAAAAAGCACAAGTTTCTTCTTTTGGCGCCTCTGTTGGGACTCCAATGCTTTAATCATGTTCGCCAATGGAAGGACAAAGTCCCGGGTGAGCTTGCGATGCTGATTTAGATCATTTTCCAAAGAAACAACCCTCACGTAATACCTGTGCATAAGAGCTACCAAAGAAGTTAGTGAAACAGGTTCCTCCGCTTCCCCACCAAGAGGACTTGGATCAGGGAATGCATCATTGGGACCAGAAGCAACAAATGGATCATCTTCATGAGCATGAGAGCTAGATGGCTTCTCAGTAGAATGCGGAGATGGACTAGAAGGGGGAGTATCAACAAATGGGGACTTATGTGGGCCAGAAGAGGGGGCAACCTTGGAAGTGGATGGCATTTCTACCACCACTTCTTTAGCTGGCTCCTCCACCTCCACATGAGGCACACCAGTAGCATGATGCTCCTCCTCCATAGGATCATCTCCCAAAGGAAGTTCCTCCACGACTTCATTAGCCAGAGGAATCACATTAGGATCCCCTTGGGCAAGGCCCAGCATAGCATCAGAAAGAGGCCTCCAAACACCCTTAAAACCAAGTGCTATATTCGAATACACCTTTGAACTAAGCTTAGGGGTATCATATTCCTCCCTATTTCTAGGTAGGCACATAATAACCTGCTGCAAGAACCTAGGGTACATCAAAAACTTCTTCCTAGATCCAGTAGTACTAAGGTTGCAAATCATTCCATCAAACAAGTAACGAGAAAAGTTAAACACACGACCCTGTGCAATACAAATCAAACCAGTAGCCAAGGGGATGGGAAATGCATCCCAACTCCCAGACTTTGGACTTAAGCAATGAATCAAGAAGTGAACCAGAAGCTTCCATTGGGGGGAAAACCTATTTTCTAAAAGTTAAACTTCCCCCCATGATTATAACCAAGATCAGCCATCCCATCCAATACATCTGAATTTGGGATAGACACAATGCCACCTTCATCCTGAAGATGAAGAGCAGACCTAATAGAAGCTTCAGACACCACATATGAGCGTCCATCTATGGTAGCATGGAGCTCTAGTGGGCGTCCCAAAACATCAACTAGATGGGCAGTTGCCCAGAACTGACGAATAACACTATCATATACAGTAGGGCAAACCGTAAAAGCATACCTGAGGTTGGAAGCCTTAATAAATTCGATGATGTCTGTGAACTCTTCTCGTTTAGGACCTTCGCCAAGATAGGCCACCTTGCTATGATCAGGTTTGTATTGGAGAGCAGCCATTGTTGATGATTGGAAGTGATGGAAGATGATTGATTGAAGAGGGAAAGAATAGGAGCGTATGTGTGTGTTATGGTTGGGATGAATGAGTCAATAGAGGGATTTGACCATAAATAATAGTCATGTAACTGTTCAGTGACCCCTAATTATGGGGGTTGCCCTTTCAAAATTAAGTAATTAATGCAAAAGTAACCACTTGCCCCCTTTACCAATATTTGCAAATCCCAGTTACCAAAGATAAATAAAAAGATATGTACCAGAAGTAACTCGCGTTGACTGAAAGTCAAAACGCGTAAAAGTCAACACTAGGAGCACCAAGTGGTCAATGAAAGTCAACGAAGTGAACAGTGACCCAAACGTAATACTAGAAGCCAACCATGAGTGTACGAAAAGGGTTTGTACCCACTAGGAGCTGAATACAGCCACTAGGAGTAACCAAAATCTTCCACTAGAAGTAGCACACACCGCAAATACCCATGTAACTGTTGTTAGAAACTACCATATGTTAGACCGTGCAATGAAATATGTACACTAAGCCTCCCCTTAGGTTTAGCCTCCCCTCAATCCTAGACCTCAAGGATTGACCATTCCAATGTGAACCACCAAGTGGTTGAACCGCGGACCATCAAAGGCTTTAGTCAATAAATCAGCAACATTATCATCCGTATGTACTTTAAGAACCTGTATCAGCTTCTTCTCATTGCCATCCCTTATAAAGTGGTGCCTAATCTCAATATGTTTTGTTCGTTGATGAAAAACGGGATTCTTTACAATGCAGATAGTGCTTTGATTGTCGATGAAAATTTTGGTTTTCATGAAGTTGAACCCATAATCCAACATCTGATTTTGTATCCACAAGACTTGTCTACAACAACTAGCAGTAGCTACGTATTCAACTTCTGTTGAAGAAGTAGCTACTATTGTCTGTTTCTTACATTGCCATGAGATAAGTCTTCGACCCAAAATCTGACAACCACCAGTAGTAGACTTCCTGTCATTATTAGCACCTGCATAGTCACTATCACTATAGGCTTCAAGAACAAAAGGTGATTCTCTTGGATACCATAAGCCTAGATTTGGTTGAGCCTTGATATACTTGAAAATTTTCTTGACGGCATTCAAGTTTGATACGGTTGGAGCCACCTGACGTCTAGAGCAAGCACTTACTGCAAACATAATATCCGGACGTGATGCAGTCAAATACATGAGTGATCCAATCATTGACCTGTACATGTGAACATTTACCGGAGGATCTGGCTCATTCTTGAGTTTGAATTTAGTAACTTCATAAGGTGTTGATGCTGGTCTAAGAGGTTCCATATCAAACTTCTGAAGAATCTCATGAACATACTTGTCTTGACTTATGAAGATTCCATCCGACTGTTGCTTGACTTGAAGACCAAGGAAAAATGTAATTTCTCCCATGGCACTCATCTAGAATTCGCCTTTCATTAGTTGTTCAAACTCATCACACCATTCCTTCTTAGTAGAACCAAAGATAATATAATCCACATACACTTGAACTAGGATGATGTCTCTTTTAAGAAATAGTGTTTTGTCAATAGTGCCTCTTCTGTAGCCGTGTTTCAATAAGAAAGTGGAGACACGCTCATACTAAGCTCTAGGAGCCTGATGAAGTCCATATAGAGCTTTGACCACCTTGTAAACTTTCTTGGGATGAAGTGGATCTACAAAGCCCTTAGGTTGAGTGACATAAACTTCCTCATCAATCTTGCCATAGAGAAATGCACTCTTGACATCCATCTGAAAAACCGTAAAGCCAACATAAGAAGCAAAAGCCAAAAACAGACGAATGGCCTCAATCCTAGCAACAGGAGCAAAAACTTTAGTATAATCAATGCCTTCAAGTTGTGTGTGACCTTGTGCAACCAACCTAGCCTTATTTCTCACCACAATACCCCTCGCATCTTTCTTGTTTTTGAGAATCCATTTGGTACCAATTGTTGTCTTTCCATCTAGCAAGTCAACTAGGATCCAAACATTCTGAAACAAGAACTGCTGCATCTCCTCCTGCATAGCCTCCACCCAACTTTGATCCTCAAGAGCATGAGAAACTGATCTAGGTTCCACCTGTGAAAGAAAACAAGCAAACAAACAGTAAAGAAAGTCCGTGTGATTATTACGCTTTTGGTCCTCAATATAGCTCACAAGAGCATGATGATCAGACGTTGCTTTCTTATGCATGCGACGAGTCTTGACAGTAGAACCAGGATCTCTAATGATTTGAGTAGTAGGATGGTCCTTATGCGTCTGCTGAACAGGATTAGAAGCTACATCCACTTCTGGTGCCAAGTTATTAAGATCCCCAACAATGTCATCATCATATGAAGCAGAGTAGAAAATGCCATCTATCGGTTGCTTATGAATATCATCCAGCTTAGTAGAAGACTTCTTTTGATAGTTTCCCAGGTCAGAAGGACCATAGAATCTAGTCGAGGAAGTTGGATCACTAACCGGACTACCAATAGGTGGTAAACTTGCAATAGGAGTATCATTAGGAGCACTAGGAGTAACTTGGACAACATGGGTACTCAAAGGAAACTCAAAGCCTCCTTGAGTAGCTGTTGTAGTAGCATCTTGTTGTTGCTTGAGCAATGTGTCAAGAGCTCCGTGTGAGTCCATAATGTCTGATGGAGAAGCATCACTAGTAGTAGCAATGGTATTTGGAGAGACTGTGGTGGAATAGGATGGAACAACAAAAATATCATCCTCCTCATCTGAGTCCGAAAAACTAGAATGAGCACCTACACTAAAAGTAGCAAACACTCGTGGACCTGCATCTTGGTTAGTTTTGAAATGAAAATATCCTAATGAGTCACTAAAATAATCAAGATCAAAATACCATTCATGACCTTTGCCTTGGATGTTTGTCTTCTCCTCAAAGTACCTGAGATTAATAGTTTCTATGATACGCTTGGCATGGAGATTATAGACACGATAAGCCCGAGAGTGAGCTGAATATCCCACTATGTATCCTTCATCTGCCTTGCCATCAAATTTCCCCAAATAGTCACTAGTATTCAGAATGGTGACAGGACAACAAAATGGCTTTAAATGAGCAATGCTAGGTACTTTAGCCGTGAGTAGCTCATAAGGAGTCTTCTTATGTGGATTGGTAATTGAAACCCTATTTAACACATAACTTGCAGCATTGACAGCTTCTGTCTAAAACATAGTAGGAATCTTGGAGTCTGCAAGCATGGTTCTCGCAACTTCTATTAGAGTCCTGTTCTTCCTTTCTGCAACACCATTCTGTTGAAGATTCCTTGCAGCACTATAATCTCTTTTGATACCTTTGGAATTGCAAAGTGCTATGAGGTATGCATTTTTTAATTCTGTTCCATTGTCACATCGGATACCTTTCACCTTCTTGGACAGTTGATTCTCAATGAGTGTAATGAAATCTTTGAGAATAGAGTAGGTCTCATTCTTGTCAGCCAGAAAGAAAACCCACGTAAACCTGCTATACCCGTCAGTTACCACAAGACAGTATTGTTTATGGTCAATGCTCCTAATGGAGGTAGGACCAAATAAATCCATGTGTAGTAGCTGTAATGGTTCAGTTATAAGACTGAGAGCAGTAATGGCCTTGAAGGATGCTTTGTGTTGTTTGCCTTTGCTGCATGCAAGGTAATTTATGTCATTTCTGAAAGTTTTGGGAGGTAAACCAGAGACCAAGTTCATATTTTCTAATTTGTGAATGGTCTTGAAGTTTACATGTCCCATCCTTCTGTGCCATTTTGTGGCTTCATCTTCTGAGGCTTTAGCAACCAGACAAGCTAGTTGACCAGCAGGATTAACTTCATTCAGCTTGATACTATAGAGATTGTGTCTTCTAGGGATTCTGAGTAGAACTTGAGAGTCATCCGGGAGCTTAATGTCTTTGGATAACACCAGTGCATCAGTATCCGTAAAGAGGACAAACTGCTTCTTGTAACAAATCTGAGAGACAGAGATCAAGTTGAAGTGTTGAAGTGCTTCCAAATAGTAGAACTGCTCAAAGTTAAGATTGGGCGTCTGTATCGTCCCTTTGCCAGATATCCTTCCTTCACCACCTCCAAAGTAGACCTTTCCGCCTTGAAATGGTACAAAGTTAGATAGAAGTCCTTTATTCCCTGTCATGCTTCTAGAGCATCCACTATCAACTATTCCTAGAGTAGGATCTTGGTATGGAGTAACCTACAACAACAACAAGAAAAATATATACAAATGTTACTGTCTTAAGGGGACCCAAACCTTTTCAGGTTTGAGTCTGCCTTGTGGATCTTTTGTAGATAGCCAAGAAGATTGATGAGATCCACTGTTGTTCTTAGGTTTCCTATTCATCATATGGGTGTTATTGTTTGACCAAGAACAACCTGCTGAGGGCTTAACAACAGTACCCAATTTTCCCAACCCAAAATATATTTGGTCTGAATTAAAAGCATAATTCTGATTAAAGTTCTGAAAATAGTTGTTGGTTGGTCTATTATGGGTATATCCATTTTTTCTCCAATGATCAGAAGCTAAAGGAGAGGTCCTTCTAGAAGAAGAATAATATTGGGCACATGGGTTTAGTCTTTTAGAAGAATATGGAGCAACTCCTGGTGGACCAGGAGCAGGATAAGCTTGATAAACAGAAGGAGGTTGATCATAAAAATCACAATCTTTAATCAAATGAAATTTACTTCCACAAACAAAGCATGTTTTAACAGACCTTTTATTCAAATGACATTGTTTCACACTGCTAAATTTATTACACACAACTCTAGGAGTATCAACATTCCTAGGACTCAATAAACTAGAACTAGACACAGTTGAAGTAGAAGCAACTCTCTCTTCACTCTTCCTAGCACTAGTAGCAGCAGGGTCATTTGTCTTGGAGCTTGTAGGTCTTGACTCTTCACTTAAACCACGGGATGCAGAGTCACTGGCTTTGTCACTGAAAGTACAAGAGACAAAGTCATTAGTAATAGTAGAGCTTTTTGGAGACTCATGCATCTGTGATCCATCCAAGTCAGTATGCCTAGATATGGGCATAAAAGTTCCTGTAAGAGGTGGAGGGACAACATGCATTGCTGCAACTGGTTGAAACCTATTGTAGCTAGGTTTTCCCTCCTCCTCCTTGTCAAGATCAAAGACACTTGAAAAAGATAAATCAAACACATCTTCTGAATCAATATATTTATCAAATCCTAAACCTCTCTTAGTCCTACCAGACATGCTACTATCAATTAACTTTGAAAGATTCTTAGGTGCATTTTCCATTTTTCAAATCTTAAAAGTATAGAATCTAATTTTTCCTGCATGTCTTGCTTATCCTTGATACTATCATCTTTTACTTTTTCAGTGTATTTAAGCATATTGGTGGTGTTTTCTAAATCAATGTTCAGAATTCTAATTTTATCCTCATATTCTCGTTGAGTATCTTGAAGCCACCTCTTTTGTTGTTCCAATGTTTTTAAAGAATTCTTATATGCTTGAACATTTAAAAAGTACTTATCATTTTGTTCATTTAGTTCATTGTATTGAGACAACAGTTCTGAATATTTATCATGACAACCAAGAGGGCAATTTTGTACCTGCGGTGAGATGCCCATAAGAGCAAATTCTTATGCTTCCTCGGTATCAGACAGATTCCCAGCAATCATTGCAAACACGTAAGTAGAAGGTTCAGCTGTTTCCAAGGTAGCATTCTGATGATCACTCCAGTTAACCATAGAGTCAACAGACACCAAAGCTTTCTTGTCATCCTTGAGCTCCTAAATCTTGAAGGTTGAATACCTGTTCTTCTCCTGGTCATTCTTATTAGGGCATTCCCTAGAAAAGTGACCTTGCTGCTGGCAGTTATAGCATCTAACCTTGCTTCTATCAAAACTTACGGGCTCTCTTGGGTTGTAGTTAAACTTTCTTCCGGCTTTCTTCTCAAACTTGTGAACCCAGAGAGTGAGCATGGCCATCTGCCACTTGAGATCCATTTCATCCAGTTCAAGTTTATCAACCTGTTTGAAGTCATCAAAAGCAAGTTGCTGTTGTGGATCAACATCAGCAACAAAAGAGTGAAAAACAGCTTCTACCATGCTACCAGACTTGGCTTTTGGTTCAGGAGTAGAAGTATGATGAGTAGAAGTATGCTGAGAAGACATAGTATAGCTTGGGCTACTAGCATAAGACATGGGATAGATCCCATGGAACTCACAAAAGCAGAGTTAGCAGGAGTAGGAAAAGAATCACTTGAGTATCCTCTCACATGAGGCTCCAAAGTTTTTAGCTTATAAAACAGATCATCAAAATTAAGATAGTCAAGGCCACATTTTGCTTTGAGAGAGATTACTACCTGATTCCATGAGTAAGGTAAGGCTCTAAGAAACCTGGAATTGATATCTTCATTGTCAGGTTTAGACCTGAGTTAATTCAACTGGCTAAGTATCTTTTGGAACCTATCATACCCTTGATGAATACCTTCCGTTTTAGAGATCTTGAATTATGTGAATTCATCTCTCAGCATGGATCTGCGCATTTTCTTTGATTCCTCATTCCCTCCAAACCTTGCTTTTACTCCATTCCAAATCTCTCTAGCATCATCCAAGTGATAAAAGTCACCCATGTGATCATCAGGAAGAGACTGAAGCAAAATAGTTTTTGCCTTGATCTTCTTCTGAACAGCTGTGATTTCTTCTTGAGTTTTAGGATCGAGAAGGATGATATTACCATTCTTGCCTCTTCCAGTAAACCTCTTACTGTTCCCATTCTAAATAATTTTCCAAAGGTCTAGATCAGTGTTAGTGATCTAGCATTCCATCTTCATTGCCCAGCTATCATACTCATCTTTCTTCAAAAGAGGAAATTTTCCATTTGTATTGGAAACCGTAGCAACGATCTGCTGAGGTTGCTGTGTTTTAGGGGTGCTCTCTTCTCCTGTTTGAGTAGAACTAGAGGCAGACATGATTAAACAAAGATGTTAGTAAAAAGAAAAATTGATTCTTCTTGTGTAGAGACTCTCCCAGGCTCTGATACCACTTGTTGGGTCCACTAGATGTGGATCTTGCAGCCTGTTAAGGATGGTAAACGACTTCTGTAATCACAAGTCTATTCACAGAGAGACTCTAGATGAATCACATAGTATAAGTGCGGAATACAAATACTATGAACAAGAAGAAACATAATAACTATAATAACTTGATCCTTTACTAAGGATTTCTAATATTAATATGAACTAGAATAATGTTTGATGAAGGTGTCTATAACCCTTCTGCCTAAGGTTACTTTTATACTACAAGGAAACCCTAATACATCAATAAACCAAAACGTGTAAAACTCATATGCATATCCTTCCTAACATATCTCATGAATATCCTAACAAACTACTTAAAATAATAAAGTTTGACTTTCTAAAGACCAGGAGCACGTGTTGCTCCTACCACTACTAGGACCAGGAGGAACTACATACCTCCTAGTATACCTATTACAAATAACTATTCCAAAGGTCATAACAGATGCAGTAATAATCAAGGACGCGATAGTCGTCAATTTTCTGTCCACCATAAATCAGCTTCTCTTTTTCTGTTGGAATACTTTCCTTGTTTAGAATCAATCTTTTCACTTCCCTGCTCGTGTCGCAACAATGAACTGATAGAGGAATCGTCTTTCCAGTATTATATTAGTGTGAATATTCTCCATGATCTTTTCATTAATCTCTCACAACATAATATATTCTGCCAAACTTGAGGTATATGAAAAAACATAAGGGCTAAGCCCATTACAATTAATAATGGGCTAATAATATCAACAATAATAATACGCTAATACTCCTCCGCAGTTGGAACGGAAGGCCTTCGAACGTTCAAACAGGAGCGAAACTCAAGAAATAAAGCACCCGGTGGCCCATGGTAAATATAACTGCATATTGAAAACGAGATGGAACATGAAGCACACGAACCGTGCCAAAAGCAATATACTTTCTAACAAAATGTATAACAATCTCAATGTGTTTTGTACGCTGATGCTGAACAGGATTAGTGGAACAAATACACCACACTAACATTATCACATTAAACAAGAGTAGCAGTAGCAAGCGAAGCATGTAGCTCAAGCAAAAAATTCCGAATCCAAGCAGTCTCGGCACACCATGATATTCAACTTCAGCACTAGACCGAGACAACGTGGCCTACCGTTTGGCAGACCAGGATAAAAGATTATCACCAAGGAACACACAATACCCAGAAGTGGATCTATGGTTAACAGAATAACCAGCCTAATCAGCATCAGTATAGGCAGTAAGCTGAGTAGTAGTAGAAATATGAAGATGGAGACCATGATCAATCGTGCCACGAACATAGAAAAATGCGCTTCAAAGCAGTAAAATGAGGATCACGAGGGTCATGCATGTAAAGACAAACATGTTGCACAACATAAGATATATTTGGGTGACTGAAAGTCAAATACTGAAGAGCACCTGCAAGACTGCGATATTAAGCAGGGTCACTGACGGGGTCACCCTCAGAACCAAGCTTGGACTCAGTCTCCACAGGGGTTCTGTATGGGTTACAATGCTGCATGTGATCTCGCTCAAGAATTTCCTCTACAACTTTAGACTGAGACAAAAACAAGTCGCGCTTCAAGCTCTGTGCAGATATACCAAGAAAATAATTGAGCGACCCAAGATCAGTCATAGCAAACTCAATGTGAAGTAATGCAATAACACGTTGTAGAAGAGGTGCAGATGAAACGGTTAGTACAATGTCATCTACATATAGCAATAAATAAGCAATATCGGAGCCCCGACAATAGACAAACAATGATGCATCGGTTATGTTGTCCTGGAAACCGACGCGTGTGATAAAGCTAGCAAATCGCTGAAACCAAGCGTGAGGGGCTTGTTTAAACCCATAGAGTGAACATTGTAAATGAAAAGCTAATTAGGGAGAGTAGAATCAACAAACCCTGGAGGTTGATGCCTGTAAACTGTCTCAGATAACTGGCCATGAAGAAAAGAAATCTTCACATCAAGCTGATGAATAGGCCAATCGCGTGATACTGCAAGACTTAAGACAGTACGAATAGTGGTCGGTTTCACAACCGGGCTAAAAGGCTCGTCATAATCAACCCTTGTCGTTGACTGCGACCATTGGCAACCAACCATGCTTTGTACCTGCTTAATGAACCATCTGCATTAAACTTATGCCGAAAAAGCCACATAGATCGAATAACATTAACGTTAGTTGGACGCATAAGAGCCCACGTTCTGTTAGAAATCAAATCATATACTTGTCTACCATAGCTTTATGCCAATTGAGGGCCACGAAGTGCATGTAAGTGAGAGCGAGGTAGAGGTGAAATAATGGTAACATGAAAGTTCATATGCGTGAGCGGTTTAGATATTTTGGATTTTTCACGTGTAATCATATGGTGTGTATTGGAAGCTGTGGAGTTTACTTGGCTGTTTTTGGATGGGCTGGCAATAGAAGGTGCGGTTGGTGGGTCTGGAGTTGTGGGCGTGGTTGTTGGACCTGGCGTAGTTGGTTGATGAGTTAATTATACTGGGTTCGCAGGTGGTGTGATGGTTGTGTGGTTTAGGGTTGATGGGGTGCGAGGGTGTTGTTGTTGGGTGGGACGCATGTGGGAAGCAATAGGCGTAGGCATGGGAAATGGATGACCCGTAATGAGAGGCAAATGGGTTAGAGAAGTATCAAGTGTAGAGGTGTTTTAGGATGGATTTATTAGGCGACCAATATTGGTAAGTGGAAGCAAGAAGTCGTAAGAGGGAGGTGTGTCAGGGGTCATTGACCCGAAAGGGAATTGATCTTCGTAAAAAATCACATGCTGGGAAATAATTATCTTATTGGTGGAGAGATTAAGACAGTGGTACCCACGGTGTAAAGCTGGGTAACCAAGAAAGACACAGACAGTGGAGCGAGGCTGAAGCTTATGATCAAAGAAAATGCGAGGATAACAAAGACATCTAAACACACGTAAGTGATCATATGTGGGTGGTTTATTGTAAAGTTTGGTAAACGAGATTTCAAGGCTTATACCCAATACGAGGGAGGTATGTGTGCTTGAAATAATAAGGTGTGGGTTATATTATTAAGGGTCCATAGCATCCGTTCCGATTTCCCATTTTGTTGAGAGGTTTTAGGATAAGAAAACCGAAACTAAATGCCGTTATGACGAAAGAGGGTGTGGAAGCGAGTATTGTCGAACTCACCTTCGTGGTCACATTGCAAAGCCTTAATATCAATTTTGAATTGTTGGTTCACATATGCACGAAAAGTAACAAAGGTTTCTAATAAGTCAGATTTATGAAGTAAAGGATATACCCAGACATAATGAGAGAAATAGTCCAAAAAATAGCATAATATTTAATGCCACTTTCACTAGAAATGAGGGAAGTCCACAAGTCAGAGTGAATAATATCAAATACTGATGCAACATTGACTCAGAACTAGAAAAAGGAAGCTTAGTATTTTTACCTAACTGACAAGCATGACACAAAGCGGACAACTTTATTTTATTACATGAAATAAAATAAGAAGACTCTTAACGATGAAGCACATCTTCACTCGGGTGTCCAAGTTGCATGTGTCACGTGTTTGAACTCGAAGTAAGCAAAGCAAAAGTTAAGGCAGTGGATGGTTGTTGAGTGACAGGGTATAGATCACCAGTGCTATCACAATGGAGAATGAGCTGACGGGTCTCGTAATCCTTCACAAATAGGGATGGTAAAAGCATCTGAAACTGATGGAGAAAACCGAAACCCGAACCGATCGGGTCGGGTTCGGATTCTGGTTGGCGGGTTTGTGTAGAAACAAGAAGGGGGGGTTGAATAGTTTCTCTTCGATTGGTGACCAAATTAAAATTACTTTCAATTTGGTTTGTATCAAAACTATCTTTTACTTGAGGCTAAGTTGCATAATAGCAAGGATAATAAGCAAGTATAATGATAATGAAATAAGTAAAGAGTAAGGAAGGAGACAGCCTAGTGGGAAGACACCAAGATTTATATTGGTTCGACAACGAGGCTCTATCCTCGTTTCTACTCCACTCCTCGAGTACACCTACTCGAGATTTCCACTATATCCACAAGCTCCCTTCTCGGCGGAGAAAACCTTACATCGTTGCTTACATTATTTTCCGACACTAAGCTAAATGTCGAGACCTAATCTTTAGCTAGGACCAATCTACACGACGTTGCCTACTTCACAATTTAACGACACAAGGCTAGATGTCGAGTTCTAATCGAAAGCTAGAACCAATCTTCACGACTCTTCACTTTGAAGCTAAGTGAGAACTTCACACAACACAACTACTAATCACTTTAAAGTTTAGTGAGAACTCACAAGACACAACCACATCACTTTATAGTTTAGTGAGAACTCCTAATCAAATCTATTACAACTCAACTAAACTTATCCAAGTATACACATGTAGCTTGGATTTACACAACACAAATCCAAGCAAACACATATGCAATGGATGTACACAACAAATCAAAGTATCCACAAATAACTTGGATGAACACAACTAGTCCAAGTATTCATAAATACATTGGATTGACCTAAAACAAAAAGGGTATCATGATGAATATGACTAGCTCATAGATTCATCTTTATCACTACACTAGTGAGTGAGTGATCTTCTCATTGGACATGGTAAAGGAGGGGATCAAGAGGATAATCATATGTAAACATCCTTAACAAATTAAGTGATCATTTACTAATAATTATGCTATAGAAAATAGAAAGAGGGCTGAGAAAAACGTCCAAGAGGCTTGCTGGAAAATGAGATTTGACCCACTATTTAAAGGAGACAAAGTTACAACGGATCTATAACGGCTACTGTGCGCGGTACCTTATCTAAGCCCGCGGTACCATATCGCTAAGGTACCGCGTAGGTACTTAAGGTACCGCCACTAGACTCCGCTCCGTTTTTTGTCTTTTAGTGGGGTGGGAAAATCTGAGGTATTTGAACCCTTCAAAGGATATTCTAACAACATTTGGAATATGCCATTTTCAAATTTTCATTTTCCATTTTAATAAAACATTTTCTAAAAAAGAAAGTTTATTAAAAAGTCTTTTGTCTTATTAATAAAAGTGAGTTTTAAGGATAATCATTTTGATGATCACTAAGTGTGATTAAGAAAGGTTAGTGATATGATTATTACCTTGATGATAGTGTTAGTTAAATAATTCATTTTGTGTTTTACACTAAATGTGTTGTATGGTTTGTTGTGATCAAAACTAAGAAAGATTAGTTAACACTAATAATGTTTTTAGGCATCACTTGCATTAACAATCTCCCCCTTTTTGATTACGACAAACGATAAACTCATTTACGTAGAAACACAAACTATGGAATTATTAACTAGTTTATCACTATCATTTCTCCCCCTTTGTCGTAGCAAAAAGGTTAGCAAAAGTCTTTGAAGAACATCGAACTTTGCTAGTAGCTCCCCTTGGTGGTTGCTCCCCCTTGCTTGGGGCACCAAGTTTGTGAGCTAAGGTGACATGCTACACAAAGGTTAGTAGAAAGGAAAGAAACACCAATGTATATATGATCACTACCTACTAAGTAACTTGAGAGGAAGAAAGAGAAGAAATCTCAAATTAGAAGCAAGTATTTTGCTAAGTATGTCCAAAGAGGTAATTGACAAAATCAAACTTCAATCCAATGAAGATGATAAGCTTGTCAATGGGTTAAAGCTTTAGAATTGATGGAATCACCCATAAGCAATTGTAAAAAATTAACCAAGATCAACTCAAAATAGAACTAATGAAATAGCACACAAATAACACAAAGGTCACATAAAAAAAATACAACAAAGAAGATAGTCATACACATAGTATGAGTATCTAAAAGCAATAAATATGGAAAATAAACCACTAAGCATAAGCTAGTCTAATAGTGATATTTTCCAAGATTGCTAAAAATAAAATAAAACTAAAAAGACGACGATGCATCATTCGAAGTTTTGTCCACCGGAACGAAAACTTGAATAGGAGGTCGAGTGAGGAGGAATTCAAGAAAATTTAACTTCTCATACACATGAGCAAGTTCAACTTGTTGAAATCGGCAACAATCACACGAGGATCCATGATGCAACACAAAATCGTTTGATGGGGGTATGGCATCAAACTTAGGGTTTGGTGGTGGTGGGGTAAAGGGTTTGGGAGTGTTTTCACAATGCCTTGTGAGGTTTGGGAAGGTTGAAAGGTCATTGAGTTGGGGGGTATTGAAGGATTGTGGTGGTGGTGGAACATTTTCTTTTGCTCCGGTGATGGGGTTTATGGTGTAAGTCTCATTCCAATACTTGATTGGAGAGAAGGTAGGGTTTTTGGGTGGTTTGGACGAAGATGGTTCATTCTTCTTAACCCAAATGTGTAGTGTCAAGGAATGTTTTGTCAATTTGAGTAAACAAGGAATCTTGACTGGGAATAGGGTTGTAGAATCTTGATAACCTATTAATCTATGAAGGGGTTGATGATTTCTAGAGAGAGAAACTAGAGAGATAAAGTGAGAGAAAACTATGTGTTATTTTATTCAAATGAAAACAAGAAATGTTCAACAACCAACCCCTTTCCAAGGAGGAAAGGGGTATTTATACTTCCAAGTCACTAATGGACTTGGGCCGGCCCATGACAAGCCGATGGACCGGTTCTTACTTAACTAAATAAGTAACTATTAACTATTTGTTAACTACGAGCTATTACAACATAAATAATATTGTGGAGTGACCGATACTTCTAATATACGTAAAAACGTATTTCTAACAATCTCCCCCTAAGGGAGGTCACTCCATGTTACAAAGTTCTAAACCTAGCATACTATACTAAGTCTTCGTTCTTTAGCTCGTAGTCTTTTCTTCTTTTCTTTCTTTTGTTGTGAGTATGTTGGTTTGATCTTTTAGGCTTTGGCTTGAGAGCATTGTTCTTTTGCCTTTCACGTGCGATCTTTGCCTTCTTGTGAATTTTGCCTCCTCGTGACTCCATGTTCCACACACTTATGTCTTTTTGTTGAATTCTCGAAAGTTTCAGAGTTTGGTACAGCGGAAGACTTCATTTTGTACTTTCTTGAATTTTTGCTGAACTTTGATGCAGAAAAACATAAGTATGTGGAAACGACTTCTACAGGTACACCGCAACACCACCGTCTTCACTGGTAGACAGCAACGCCACCGTCTTCAACAGGTACACAGCAACGCCACCGTCTTTAACAGGTACACAGCAACGACACGAATAAAATGGCTTTGAACATTTTATTCTAATTCGGTAGCATTTTACCTCCGGTCGGTGAAGACCGTTGGACGATATTAGATATCGTACCCGTGACGGATAGTTTCAATTAAGTAACTTCCTGACAGGATTTCGCGGGTAAACCCGTTCTCTTTATTCGACCGTCCAAAGCTGACTGCGAACATAAAGAGTGAATCACTTGGATAAATTATTCTTGTGATTTGAAGCCGTCAATTCATGGAACCTGGAACAAGTGAATTTCAATTAAGATTTTCACCATCGTTGCTTTCCAGTTGTCACGAGCTCAATTCATAAAGAATCTTGCGCGTCACCTACCAATTGCTGTTTGATGTTAACACTAGAAGGATTTCCACTCGTCACTGTGATCAATAGAGAGTCACTCTGAGTGTTCTGGCAAGATCATATGATAATGCGTAGAGGCCTGGAACGAGTTTAAGTTCAATTAAGAATTAAACCACTGTTTCTTTCCAGTTTTTCACAAGATTGGTTCTAAAAGAACCGCACGTGTAACCTACCATGAGCTTGTTTGATGTTGGCTCAAGCAGGATTTCCATCTTCATTGTAATACTTGCGTATTACTCGGATGTTCTGGCAATATTACAGGAATACTGCGTAGGACTCATGAAAATCTCTTACTTTTCACAGTGTGTGAGAAAGCAAGGAATAAATGGAAAGTGTCCTAATGAGACTTTTGATGATCTCTTGGCTCTAGACTCGATTGTGCGTTTTGATTTAGTGAGCGATGGCTGGAGAGGAGTGCCACCTTTTCAATACCAGTCTATTCGGAGTGAATAAACCAATAGATAACGTGTTGATCTCCGTGTGATTAAAACAAATACCTTTTGAGAGATATTTGAGTTAGCTGGGAAGGGTTGTGCATTGCATCACTGGGTCCATGACGTCTTTCTTCAATATCAAGAATCATTAACAAAAATGATCTCAATAGCATATGTATTGACCCGGTTTCTGCCTAAAGTTGTAAGGAGGGCTTCTTTCTTTACACCCTTTATCTTTACAATTCTTTTTCATTCTTCAACCCCTTCAATGCTTACCAATACGTCATCACTAGCACCTTGTTGTGATTGTTCCAGTGCTAGCTTAAGTACTTGGTCGGCATTCAACTACGTTCACATTCTTTCTCCATCTTTCCTAGGACTTCTAATTCTATCTAGGGAATTGTCCTTGGGAAGATTCCATCGGCTCTGATGAATCATTGGACTAAACCTATTCCTACCACCCTTTTGTCACCACATTCGTCGTGAATTAAGCGTGTTTTGGGAAGGAATTGCCACCATGAAAAATCATTGAAAAATCACCTAAAGTGCTTGTGATATTGAAATCAAAAGTTTCGTACCTTAGGTGTTTTTGATCATCAAAAACGCTCCCCCTTAACACGTGCTTTACACATATTAAGTTAGATAATCGTTAAGTCTTTTTCATCTTTTAGCCAAGTATCATTTAAGTCTCCTTAATCCCATTTTCTCCCCTTATCCAAAATGTTAACCATTAATATTTGGGATATTGAATGGATTAACCGGTCTTTGGGTAAAAATGAAATCGATGTTTGGCCATAGAACATGTTAATGCTCCCCCTTAAATTAATAAGGGATATTTGTAGTGCTTTAGTATGATATATTTTGAAAGATTTAGAATCTCGTGAGAAATTCTTGAAAAATTATCATACTTTAACACTACATCAAGCCGCAAAAGCACAATATTCACAAATATACATATTCACAATTGAAAACCAATATAAAGTGGACCTGAAATGTACGACCCATTAGATGGATCGTTGTAGTAGCTTGTGGTGCACTAAATATGGTCTACCACCAACGAATCTTGATCACATACTTCGCCATCTGCCGATAACCCTGATGCCAATCCTCAGTCATCTCTGGTAAAGTCCCACCGGAATTGAGATGATCCAACTTTCCTCTGACGTAGATGAGAGTCCCATCACTGTACTTATAAAGCTCACCCACCCTCATAAACTTCATTAACCCTCGACTGTTCAAGTAGAAAATCCCATAATTCGGAACAGAAATGCCGGTATAGGGACATCTGTTGACATGTTGAGGTAACACTTGATTCACTGGACGGGTTAGGTTAAGCTTCCTTTGGTAACTTTCGACTCCCAACTGAAGATCTTCAACTCGTTTCTTGATAACAACGCTTCGTGTGAACATACGAAGTGCTGTATTCAAGGCAATGAGATCTTCACGAGGAATATGTGTGAGTTGATCACGGGTCATCAGAAGCAACATATCTTCGATATCCTCAAGGCGAATGATAGAAAAATCTCCTTGCTGAATTTTGTATTCTCTGTCATCCTCCCTTTTTAAACGAATCTCCGTCACATGATAATAGCCATTCTTGGCTTCAGTTTTCAGCCCTAAAATACTGGAGATGCGGATATCAGATCTAACATTGCTTCCTGAATTGACTAAGCAGCAACCCCTGTACGCCCTTCGGACTCGTTCGTCCCAATGAGATGCACCTATAACAGCATACATATCATAATTACGATTTACCTTTGGGACCTAGAGTCGGTTTACCTTTTCCTCGATAAAGGGTATTGTCCCCCAGTTGGCAGCTTTCAGCAAGGTCAGGGAGGTTGCGTACTTTGATGACCCCTTCAGAAGATACACAAGATCATTGGTGACGAAGAAGTCAAGAGCAATCTGATTATCTTGAGAAGGATCAAGTGGAGGTGGAGCTCTTTCTGAGTCATGAAGACCTGGCCTTTGAACGGTATTCAGAGCTTTTAGGATCTCATCAGCATAATACTCGAACTCCATTCGGGTTAACCTGGTTTTGGTGCGAAGTCTTTTATCCTTTAGCGCTCTCTTCACCAAAGACGGAGTAACCGAAGTCTTATACTCATGAGCAAGAAATGCACACAAGTCAATCGGACTACGGATACGGAGATATAGGACATCTCTGTCAGCGTCCGTGATTGGATCATATTAAGCTGCTGCCGTGATCCAAGCTTGTGGCGGTGCAGTCTCGTCAATCTCCAACGTGTCTGCCCAGTCCCGTGTGCTTGATTCAGGAACAATAGATTGTGGTTCTTGTTGTAGAGGAGTGGAAATGTGAACATCTGCTCGTTCTGATTCAGGCATCTCAGCGGTGTCATGAACGGGTGAGTGTTGTGCAGCTTCAGGTTCAGTTACCGATTCTGCAATCACAGGAGCAACAACAACAGAACTAACAGGGTTAGTTGTAACAGGTATAGATACAGCGATAGATGTACCGGGAATCGATGACGCTGTAGTAGCATTCACATCGTGGCGCCACTTGGATCGTCTTGATTCCGTTGAGGTGGATTGTTCCTTCTGCTTAGCATCTTTCTTGGACTTGGTTCCAGACTTAGCAGGTTTCTTTGAGCTGGCAACCTTATCCCCCTTTTCGGGCTGTTCACCCCCATCATCATCTTCATCGCTATCCTCGTTGCTCCCTTTAGCACTCTCCTCATTACCATCACCACCATCATTACCATCATCATCATCATCATTATCCTCATCATCATCACCATCCTCATCATCATCACCATCTTCGTCATCGTCATCATCCTTTTCTTCTTCTTCTTCTTCTCCACCTTCTTCTTCACCAGTACCCTCTTCTTCTTCACTTTCTCCCCTTTCTTCCTCAGGCAGAATGTGGTATGGTACCACACTTCCAAACGTTTTAAATAACCTATCATCCTCCATGATAGCGTCATTCAGGGATTTGTAAAGAGCTCGTTGGATCCTAGATTTATCAAACGATCCAAGTTCCCTCATACGAGCTTTGAGGATCTTCTTTAATTCAAAATCCGTCAAGTCATAAGCAATTTTGTAGGCGGATTCAGTAGGATTGGATGACTTGATCATCAAATTATCTGCCGCGAGTGTCTTCAACTCATCACGCAGTTTTGGCATAATAGATTCAACGGATTCTTTTACTCTCTCTTCAACAGAAGCTTCAAGTGCTTCTTTCTGCTCCTTGTATCTATCCCTCATCGCTTGAAGTCTAGTGATACGTGCAGCATGCTTATCAGCCTCAGCCTGCTTAACCTAAGCTAGTTCTTCTGCATGTGCTTTTCGAGTCAACTCCATCTCTACAACAAACTTAGCAAGCATCTCTTCTTGTGCTTTCTTGGATGCTTCTTCACTTTGAACTCGTCTATGTAGCTCTTGGCGAAGTTCATCCATCTCTCTTTTGTGATTATCCGTATGTTTATCCAACATTTCGGCCATCACCAATGCAGCCATTGTAGACGTTGCAGAGCTGCTCTGGGTTGAGTGAAGAGGCTCGGTTGTTACTACGATACTAAGGTTGGGAGTTATTGGTGGTGGAAGGAATGGTGTTGAAGCCGGTCTGGTTGGTAAGGGTTGTATTGGTGGAGGTTGAGTTGCTAAAGGTTGAGTTACTAACGGTTGAGTAGACACCATGATTGTAGGAGCACCGGACTCCTTTTCAACACTTGCTGAAACAGGGATTGATGGCTCCTTCGAAGTAAAATACCGCAGGTGACCCAAACTCATCAATATCCTCTGGCTCCTCGTACTCTTCTTCAATATTTATCCTTGCACCTGAACCACTACCGCCCGTATCTTTCCTACTCCTTTCAATAGCTATCTTCATCATTTTCCTTTCAGCCTTGTCAAGAGTGGGATCAACAACATCTTCTTCGTCACGTAGAACTAACTCATCAGCCTTACCCTTTCCCTTCTTAACCTCAGTCTTCTTCTTCTTGGTATCGGGTTCAGGTAAAGCAGCTGGTTGCTTGCGTTTACCTTTACTCTTGACCGTAGTAGACGAGTCTTCTCCAGTCTGAAGGTTTGCTTTTAGCTTCTTGATTTCTAGTTGCAGTAGTTTGTAATCAGCAGAACCTTTAATTCTATCCGTCAGAAGGTAATCGGGAACAGGACCAGGAATCACACCAGCAGAAGGTCCTTCATGCCTTAGATCTACCGTATGATCAGCTTCTTCGGTGTGATGACGACTTGCTGCATGCCTATCAATAGTGAGATCATTCTTCATACAATAGTTGATGATAAGCTTGATAAACCGAGGGTAAGCAAAGAAATTAGTCTTCAACTTCTTGTTTTGGAAGAGTTGAAAGGTGAATTCTTCCCATAACAATAAAGCATAATCTGCATTTGCGCCTTTGTACATCCCATAGAAGATGTTCATTATTGGACTGCGCAAAGCATCATGCCCACTTGTTTTCGGTGTAAGACATCTACTGAGAATACCCAACATTGCTCTCCAAGGTTGTCCTACTTTAGCAGTGGTAAACTCAGACGCAACTCGAATGTCAGGACATCCAAGAGCATCGAACAGCTCCATGAGTTCGTCTTTGGTAGGATCCTTCGAAAATGACATGCCTTTGGGTGTATCCCGAATGCCAAATATCTTACGGAAGTCTGAAACCTTAAGTGTCTGCTGCTTGTTGTCGAGAGTGAAGGTGATCTTGTTTGAAGTGATTTCCTTGGTAGCCCAGAACTCATACATATAATCATAAGGCACCGAGGCAGTACTTCTTAAGGCATTCTTGAAATGAGATTGATCAAGGATTGCTATGGCGACTTTAAAACCATGGTGAGTGGATTTTGAGACTTGCTTCAGCCGGTAATTGTTTGGTATGAACTTGAGGGTTTGTGCTTCAGCAATTGCGGCTGCTCTAGAGTCTTGGATAGCTTGTACTGTTGGATTAGTCATTGTATCTGCTTAAGATAAGACATGAAAGGTTGATGCACAAAAATATATAGATATGTATCATTATTACTTCTAAGCATAACACATTTCATAACATAATCCAACAAGTACTTATAGGCAAACACTATTAATCAAGCAACTCTTCATCCGGAACTTTCCTTCATTCGTAACTATTCATTCGGAAATCCTTCATTCGGAAGTTCTTCATTCGGAAGTTCTTCATTCGGAAGTTCTTCATTCGGAACTTCTTCATTCGGAACTTCTTCATTCGGAAGTTCTTCATTCGGAACTTCTTCATTCGGAACTTCCTTCATTCGGAACTTCTTCATTCGGAAGTTCTTCATTCGGAACTTCTTCATTCAGAAGTTCTTCATTCGGAACTTCTTCATTCGGAAGTTCTTTATTCGGAACTTCTTCATTCGGAAGTTCTTCATTCGGAAGTTCTTCATTCGGAAGTTCTTCATTCGGAACTTCTTCTTTCGGAAGTTCTTCATTCGGAACTTCTTTCATTCGGAAGTTTTTCATTCGGAACTTCTTCATTCGGAAGTTCTTCATTCGGAACTTCTTCATTCGGAAGTCCTTCATTCGGAACTTCCTTCATTCGGAAGTCCTTCATTCGGAACTTCCTTCATTCGGAAGTCCTTCATTCGGAACTTCCTTCATTCGGAAGTTCGTTCGGAACATTCCTTCATTCGGAAGTTTTTCAGAAAATTCCTTCATTCCGAAGTTTTTATCCAAGTTCATCCGGAACTTTACAAACACACTTATGAAAGATTATTCTAGTCGCGTTTGTGAGTTCTAAGGTAATCTAAAGTAACACAACATCATCTAATGCTATTCCGCATAAAACCCATCAAAACCCTAATTGATTATCCCTAAATTAAGGCAGACAAACCCTAATTAGATAATTTTAATTCAAACGAATTACTTTAGTAGAATTCAATGAATTAGGCGAATTAATAAGTTAAAGATTTGATGTTATTACCTTTAAGATCGAAGGAAATGGATTGGATGATTAAAATGAGATTTGAAAAAGCTTGTGTGTGTTTAAGTGTGTGTTAATGGCGGTAGAGAGAAAGAAACAGTGAATGAAAAACGGGGGGATGGGTTTTGGTTTGACTTAGGTCAATTTTTTGACAAATTTCCCAAGTTGTCACTTAAGCCCCTAAGTTTTCACTCATTTTCCTTTTTGGTTTATTACTTTTCATTTTTCTTAACCATTGTTAGACTTAGCCACTATTAACTTTCACACAACTTAGCAATCGCAACCTAAGTCTCCAAAATCTAAAGCAAGTCCTATCACATTGAACGAGCCCAAGTCATTTTCTAAAGCAATACCACTCATTTACCATTTAGCCATTAATTTTCCACAATCACTTTTGAAAATCAATTTAATGACGAAGATGATTTAATATTTTCTCCCCCTTAAACGATGACCCTTTTCTATTTAAAGAGCTGTAGTCATTGTTTAAAGAGTCAAATATTGATGAAAACATTTCCAATTAATGTCTTGAAAAAGATTGATTCGTTGTGTCAATAAGATTTCTCTTATTTTGACAAATTAATGCACTGAGACGTACACTAATTTGTGTTAGACCAAGTTATAAAGTAAACTTGATCCCTTTGCATGATTTGGCTTGTAAATCATGCCCGAGAAAATTAATTCCCGTTGTGAGCCAACGTTTTCCAAGGAAATGCGTGACTTTAATATGAAAACCGGGTTGCAGTCTGAAATAACTACAAGCCATGATGGGCATGTTTTAAATTTGTACAACTTTTATACGGACTCTATTTATGGCACCGTGTCAATATTGATCGACATTTCTAAGGCCGTAAATATTACCGTACTAAAAGACATGCCCGTTTTTAAAAACGAAAAATATTTTTGGTTTTTCTGGATTTTATAATTTTTATGGTTTTTGTCGGTTTTATATTTTTTATGGTTTTTCTTGGTTTTATATTTTTGTATTTTCTTTTTGAGGTTTATATATATACGATAATATACATGATCACGAACAAAGGATACTCTGAATAGTTTACCACCACTATCCAGCTGATTCTTCTGCCAACTCTTTGAGAGTCGCTGGAGTGAATAATTTCATGCCAAGTTTGTCGATCAAAAACTCGATTCGTCCTCGATCTAAGGCTTTGGTGAACATATCCGCCAGCTGATACTCAGTAGTGACAAAATACAGCTCGATCACTCCGTTCTCCACCTGCTCCTTAATGAAATGGTAGCGAATGTCTATGTGCTTGGCCCGGGAGTGTTGAACATAGTTGTAGCAAAGGGCAATGGCGCTCTTGTTATCACAATACATCGGGATTTTGTTAAATCCAAGACCGTAGTCAGTTAATTGTGATCTCATCCAAAGGACTTGAGCACAACAACCAGACATGGCGATGTATTCAGCCTCCGTGCTAGAAATTGCAGCGCTTTTCTGCCTTTTTGAAGACCAACTGATCAATCTATCTCCAAGGAGTTGCACAGATCCAGAAGTGCTACGCCTCGTGTCTTGACACCCAGCATGATCGGCATCTGCGTATGATATTATAGCAATAGAGGAATCTTTCGGATACCATAGACCACGATGAAGTGTTCCTTTTAGATACCGAAAGATCCTTTTAACAACATGTAGGTGCTTTTCGGTAGGCCGAGCCTGATACCGGGCACACATGCATACAGCAAATTGCAAATCAGGCCTGCTAGCAGTCAGATACAGAAGGCTGCCGATCATCCCACAGTAAAGTTTTGGATCGACAATAGTCCCATTCCTATCTTCATCTAACTTGGATTTCTCCACCATTGGAGTGTCCACGGGGTCACAATTTTCAAAGTTATATTTCTTTAAAGATTCTAGAGCATATTTGGATTGATTAATAAAGATGCCTCTGGGATTCTGAGAAATCTGTAATCCTAAGAAAAATGAAAATTTTCCCATCATCGACATCTGAAAGCGTGTGGACATTATCTTCTCAAAGCGATTTGACAATTCTATGTTAGTGGCAGCAAATATTATATCATCAACATAAATTTGTACCAGAATCATGTCGTTGCCTTCCTTGAGAGTGAATAGAGTGGGGTCCACCTTGCCTTTGGAGAAGCCTTCCGAAATGAGATATGTTGAGAGGAGATCGTACCACGCGCGTGGAGCTTGTTTCAACCCATAGAGAGCCTTCTTAAGCTTGTACACATGATTAGGAAACTCCGTGCTAACGAACCCATCCGGTTGACTAACATAGACTTCTTCCCTTAGTTCACCGTTCAAAAATGCCGTCTTCACATCCATTTGATAGACGATCATGTTCATATGAGCAGCATACGCAAGGAATAGTCTAATCGCCTCCAATCTAGCCACAGGAGCAAAAGATTCTTCAAAGTCTATACCCAAGGCTTGTTTATATCCTCTAGCAACCAATCTAGCCTTATTTTTCAATACTGCACCCATCTCATCAAGTTTAACCTTATAAACCCATAACAAAGTAAGGATGTTAACCTTGTAAGGGAGAGGAACTAATTCCCATACTTCAAGTCTTTGGAATTCATTTAGTTCCTCCTGCATGGCTTCAATCCAAGATGATTGAGTCATAGCCTGCTGCCAATTTTTAGGTTCAACTTCAGAGAGAAATGCATCAAAGTAGCAATAGAGTGCATTCTCTTGTAATTGATGGCGTGTAGAGACTGGTCGATCTAGATCTCCAATGACATTCCTAATTGGGTGATCTTTTGTCCATTTGGTGCTATGATTTTCAATCCTAGGTGGTCTAGAGTGAACAATAGAAGGAGCTTCTTCTGAGGTAGACGCGGCTGAAGGGTTTTCAGGTATCGCTACACCAGAGAAAGGAAGCTCTTGCAGGTGAGCATATTCCAAGTCGTGATCAATAGAATCCTCTTCCACATCATTAGGCACAAGTAGGGGTGACGATTCCGGTGTAGTTTGAGAATCACTTGGTGAAGGTGCATCCGGTTCAATGTTAATTGAGGATGCATTAGATAAAGCTTCATTAGCTTGAGCAACAACTTCAGGGATTGGAGCTATCACTACAGGTGCTGGAACTTCATCATTCGGGGGATCAAAGAATTCATCAAACAACGGTTGAAACAGTTTATCCCACTCGGGCCTTGTTGGTGGTAAAAATGATGTGGAAGTAGGATTATTGTGAACTAATCCGGAACTAATAGCACCGGTTCCCATCTCATGAAGCGCGGGTTCAGAGCTGTGTTGCCCAGAAGCCATCGCTGTCAGCTCATCGAAATCTGCGTCCATAGTTTCTACAATCTTACCAAGACGACGGTTGTAAATTCGGTAGGCTTTCTTTGAGGGTGAGTAACCAATGAAAATACCTATATCGGCTTTTGGTTGAAGCTTGCCCAAGTTCTCACTATTAATGTTTGGATAACAAAGAGCACCAAACACATGAAAGAATGAAACATCGGGTTTACGATCATGTAGAAGCTCATAAGGTGTTTTTCCATGGCGTTTCCGAATGATAGAACGGTTTTGGGTGAAACATGCAGTAGATATCGCTTCTGCCCACAAGAAAAATGGAGCGTTCGCATAAATAAGCATAGTCCTAGCAGCTTCCATAAGCGTACGATTCCGTCTTTCAACGACACCGTTTTGTTGTGGAGTGCGTGCAGCGGATGTTTCATGTGAAATACCAACTCCTTCATAGTAATCACGCAGAGTCTGGTTGACGAACTCTGTTCCATTGTCTGTACGAATACGGCGGACAGTAGTGTTCAAACGTACCTGAATGAATTTCAGAAAAGTGATGATAGCCTTCGGTGCTTCATCCTTTGTACGTAAAAATCTTACCCATGTAAACCTGGAGAAATCATCCACGATAACGAGAATGAATTTCTTACCGCTCACACTTTCAGTTCTCATTGGCCTACAAAGATCCATATGCAAAAGATGAAGTTTTTCTTGATTGGTGTCTTCAGCTTTGGGCTTGTATGATTTCTTGGTACTTTTCCCCCTTGAACACGCGGAACATAAATGATCCTTGTGAAATTTGAGCTTTGGAAGACCACGAACTAATTCGTTTTTAGCCAGATGATTAATAGCATCAAAGTTGAGATGAGATAATCTGCGATGCCATAACCAAGACTTGGTCTTAGATGCTTTAGAGAGAAGACATACTGGAGAAGCGGCCATCATGTCTTGTAGGGACAACGTATAAAGATTTGCACCACGAGATCCCTTCAACAAGTCTTTTCCTTCCAAGTTGCGGATGAAACAAGTATGTTGTCGAAATGCAACCTCTAGGTTGGAATCACAAAACTGTCCTACTGAAAATAAGTTATGACCAAGACCTTCTACATAGTATACCCTTGAAATCGTAACGTTTCCAATCTGATATTCACCATACCCTATTATCTTTGCTATATGATCATTCCCGAATTTAACCGTACCAAGAAACTTGCTGACGAAATTTCGGAGCATCGAGCGATCTCCGGTCATATGCTTTGAACAACCGGAGTCCAAATACCAGAGGATGATTTGGACCACCTGAAAATATCAACACACGAAGACAATGTAGAGGTATCGGAATCTGAATGTTCCTTGTTATTAGCAGGTACAGATTTAATAATCTTAGATTTGCTAAATTTAGGTTTCTTAGATTTCCTAGCCTTCTTCTTCCTAGTTGGTGGTGTAGATTCTAGTTGGCTTAAATCCTGCGGTATTTCTTCACTGATAGGCACTATAGTAGGGGCTGACCTAATTAAAGGGCGCTGTTTTCATACTTGAGTGCGAGCGTTCCTAACTAAAGGACGCTCAGACCTAACCTCAATGGATGCATTCCTAGTTAAAGGGCACATTGTTCCATCTAATGTAAAGGTCCTACCAGTGGGACGCCATTGCCAGCCAACTTGGGCACGAGTTCTACCCGTTGGCTTCCATTCAAGACCATTCCTAATGGCATTCATTTCATTCATATGATCAATAAGACACAAATCATGACGTTGGGAAAACATACATTCATTACAATTCCAACAATTCAAATTAGAATTCACGAATGGTTTAGGCTTCTGCACAGGCGCAGAGCTTTTAGTCTTAACATGATTTTTTTTATTTAAAACTGAACTAACATTCCTATGGTGAGCTTCTACTTTCTTCTTTTTGGCACTACTAGTGGAGGGCTTGATCTTATCTTTCTTGAGTGGCGATCCTTTAGCCTTAGTAGTCTCTTTTAATCCTGTAGAAGGCAAAGTGGGAACATTAGCAACAGATTTTAAAGGTGCCTTACTTGATTGTGCCAATGACGGTTTTGCTCCTGGAGTCTTATTGAATGGAGTTACAGCAATGGGCCTATTAGTAAGTAGTGCAGAGCCTGGTTTACCTATGTATTGAAAATATGCTAAGCAATATTGAACTCGCTTAATATATTCATGAGCCGAATAATAGTAGCTACTTGAGGGATCTAAGGCATAAAGATCGTCTAAAATATCCCTAACAAGATCTACATGCTTAATGGCATTCCTCATATAATCATCGTAGGTAACCGGGTTTCTCTTATGAAGCGGGTTCTTATAAAGCACTACTGACTTGGTTGTTGGAGCACTAGTGGACGGTGCAGAGTCGGTAGCTAAGTTATCAACAACTTCTTGTCGGGTGAGAAGAAGTGTCTCCTTTAACTCGGCCAAAACCATGTTTTTGTCAATGAGTAGGATGTTTAAGTCAGAGATTTCCTCACACTTTTGGTTCGGTTGTTCAATATAAGATTGTTGCTGTGCCGCATTAAAAGCGAAGCGTTCTTCTAGTGAACCATAAAGAGCGGATAGTCCCTGTCTTGTCCGATCCATCTCCCCTAGAACAGACGAAAGTCTAATTTCTAAGACCTGGTTTTTAGACTCTGCAGCCTCTAGTTCCAATTTTAGTGTTTCATTTGATGACACATCTCTCTTCAATCTCATAATCTCTTCCTCTAATGCCTTAACTATTGCAATCATCTTGTCACTCGTCTCAACACCGTTTTCACAACTATTTGTTATCAAAAGATCCTCATTTTGAGTTTGTTGTTTTAATTCTAAAGATATACAATGTTGTTCTAGTTGATTAAAGCGTTTTGAAAGTAAATTGTAAGAATCTTGTAGCTTTAAAAACTCAGCATTAGATTCGTGACAAGAATGATTATCTACCTCATTTACAGTATCAGCAACATTTACAGAGAGATCACAAACATCATCACATATATGCACAGCATCACAGTTAATCATAGCGGATGTAAGCTCATTCGAATAATTAACATTTACAGTAGTAAGCACATCACACGAGATTACTTCGGACAAGAATCGGTCATATTCGGTTAAAATCTTTTCTTTTTCAATTAGTTGTAGTTCGTAAGCGGTGTCCATTTCATAAAACACTTTTTGAACTTCTCCAATTTCAAATTCAAGATTTTCCTTAAGAGATGCAAAACTTCCTTTTAGACTTTCGACAAATGGATTGATCTCATTTTTAAACACCTCGTTCATGTGTTCGAAAGCCCATTCTCTGGCGTTTAGGCCATTTGAAGTCGTACATTCCAAAATGACCTTGTCAAAATTAGTAAAGTATTGATTAATCTCTTGCAAGTTTAACCATACAGTGCTAACAGGTGGGAGATCCTTTGGAATTTCCTTAGGACCTTCCATGTTGACAAGTGTAGGAAATGTACTAGGGTTTTCTTCATTCAACATGTAGGTTGGTGCTGTAATGAGATCTTTGTCCATATGGAAGCGAATTCTAAAATCCGTTTTAGCAAGCTCCTGATTCATTTTAAAATAATCACACTCAGGATATTTTGCAGAATTGTATGACCGATCCTCATCAACTAGATCCTTACTTGTGCGATCATCGAAAATAACAATCGGGTCTAAGACCAATCCTAGTTGGGTTGCATTATAAAGTCTAGGACTATGGATCAAAGCTTGTTTTGCATACCGTGGGTTAGGGGGAAGGCCTTTTTGACGTGATAAGTTAAATTCTCTAAACGAAGCATCAAATAAGTGCACTAGTTGAGAAGCAGCGTATTGTCTTAAAAGCAAATAATCTAGACTTCTAATCTTATTAGCAGCATTAATCTCCATTTCATTCTTCTTAGACTCGAGTAATTCAAAATCCGTTTGAAGTTTTTGAAAATTAGTGACTACTAACTCCTTTTCTTTAAGTTCATTAGAGAGATTTGCTCTTAAGTTTTCAATTTCTTGCAAGTGACCCATTTGTTTGTTTCGAAAGTGATCATATTCGGGATTTGTTAGAACACTAGACGAAGGCACTAATTCCAAAGTTTGAACTTTCTCGTTGCTTAAGGCAAGCTCATCAGACAAATTCTTATTCTTAGCTAGGGTTTCTAAAAGTGCAGCATTCATTTGGCTAAGTAATGTAGCAGGAACCATGACCAAATCTTGTTGAGCAGGAGTAGGCGTATGCGAAAAGGCTCCCGGTTGTGATTCACTCAAATTCTAGGGACTCACATTGATATTACTATCATTGATTGTCTCCTCATTTGAAAGACTCACCACCGAAGACTCATTCGAATCAGCACTCTGTTGCACAACTTGATGTGGTTGAATACTAGCATCAGTGGTATTATCAGTGGTATTAATAAGTACCTCAGATCTCTTTTCTGGCCCTAAGCTGGAGATAGTTGCCATGAGAGCAGCCTTTGCAGATTGAAATTCATCACAGTCTGAGTCATACGCATCGAGATCATCTGCTTGGTATGCTGCATTCTGTGTGGTGACAGTGTCTTGTTCAGCAATCCCTGGATCAGCAAGAAATGCAAGCTCCTCTTCATCAAGTTCCCTTCCTTGTGCTTGAGCATTCACCAGATAGATCTTCTCTACAAACCATTGACCATCCCTTCTCCTCTTGGGTTTCTTGCAATCCCTGGACATGTGTCCTTCTTCCTTGCAGTTGTAGCATGTAATCATTCTCAACTTGCTTGTGGAATTAGCCCGTGGAGCAGGATTGACCATTGGAGCCTGATTGACCGTGCGAGCATTGGTAGTTGATGTGGTAGGTCTCCCCTGATATGGTTGAATAGGCTGAACCATTACCCTGCCATTCTCAATAGTAGCTTGTTGGCGAGAATTGGATGAATTCCTCAACTGATTGTTAGTCGGAGTTGATCCCCTAAATCCTCGTTTGCTTAAAGTCCTTGTGAGATAAGCAGACATAGTGGTTAACACTTTAACTGGGTCAGTTCCTTGTTTGAACACAGGAATGGGGACTTCATCATCATCATCACAATACATTGCTTGGTCATGTTGAGCTGCATAATCACTAGAAGGAATACTCATTTGATCAGGGTAGCTTGTTGGATATGCTGCATTCTCTTGATAAGAAGAATATGAAGCATAAGGTGCAATACTTGCTGGGTGATGTTGTGAAGCATAGTGTGGTGAAGGTGCATTGAACCGATATTGTTGCTGATGTGAGGTGGGTGGTTGTGGTAGAATCGAGTATTGGGGGAAGGTTGGTGTCATGTAAGGTGATGGATGATAGGCTTGATGTCCCAAGATATAAGGAGTGTTGTTGTGTGACAAGCTTGGTTGATTCGCCATCAAAGCTAAGGAATCAGGGTACATACCTCGAGGCGAATGGTGCATGATCACATGTTTCTCATGCTGCTGAAGGAAAGCATAGAGTTGATCCAAATTGCACTTATGCAAATCCCTGGTTAACTTAACATCGGTAATATACTCACCCCATTCAGCTTGAGGTAAAGTATTCAAAAATTTGGTGTTAACCTGGAATGGAGCAATCACGAGATTGTATACATTCAGATCATTCATAAGAGTGGTGAATTTGAAGTAATAGTCGTGAAGCGTTTCCCCTGGGTTGTACGTGAATCTATCAAACAGATCATACAACTGACATTCCCTTTCCTGTTTGGTGAGGGACGTACCTTGTAGCAACACCTTTAGACGTTCCCATAAGTCCTTTGCAACCGTATACTGACTTACCATCCGATAGATATCATGTGGAAGAGCTTGGAGAATTGTTTGAAGAGCCTTTTCGTCTGCATCGGCAACAAGTTGTTGAGCTGGTGTAAGTTCTTCAAACTCCCTTGGTCGAGTCACATTGTTCACCACGATGGTACCATAGTCAAGTGGACCATTTAAAATTGACTTAACCATAAGCCTCCCATATACCGGTTTTCCCTTAAGGTAAGACATCATCCGGCCTTGCCATGCTTCAAAAACTTATTTGATGAGCATTGGCGGGCGATTATCCGTTCCCGTAATGACGGAAATATCCGTAAGGGATGTCATCTGAGGCATTACTGAATTCGGACTCATTTTGTTAACTTCAAAGAGACAAAGATTATCGGTTGATCGAGCAGTGAAGTAAAGCTTGTGAATTGTGTTGAGTTTTTGTTGTAAGAAACCAAGATTAAATCCTCTAAAAAATCGTCGAAAAAACAAGTAAAATAACCCTTGATTCGGAACTTTTTGTTGATTCGGAAGTGTTGATTCGGAAGATTTGGCTTGGAATACCTTGATTCGGAACTTTTGGTTCGGAAGTCTTGATCCGGAACTTTCCCTTGATCCGGAACTTTTCCCTTGATCCGGAACTTTCCCTTGATCCGGAACTTTCCTTGATCCGGAACTTTCTCCTTGATCCGGAACTTTCCTTGATCCGGAACTTTATCCTTGATCCGGAACTTTCCTTGATCCGGAACTTTTGGTTCGGAACTTCCTTGATCCGGAACTTTCCTTGATCCGGAACTTTTGGTTCGGAACTTCCTTGATCCGGAACTTTTGTTGATCCGGAACTTTTCGTTCGGAACTTTTGGTTCGGAACTTTGGTTGATCCGGAACTTTTTGATCCGGAATTTTTTGGTTCGGAACTTTTTGGTCCGGAACTTTGGTTGATCCGGAACTTTTTGGTTCGGAACTTTTGCTGGGTAATCAGAAACTTGTACGATGAACAGTCGATCAATAAAAGATGAGATAAACCCAGATTTTTTACCAAATAACCCAAAAAGTTTTGTGATTTCTACAATAATAAGTAAAAACAAATACTTATCTACTAATCCCAATCACAAAAACACCAAGAATCAAGATGGATCTTCTTAAAGAACACTAATACAATCAAAAACTAAAAAACCACACAAATCATTACCTTAAATCACCCCATAGCTCTTGATACCAAATGTAGAATCTTGATAACCTATGAATCTATGAAGGGTTGATGATTTCTAGAGAGAGAAACTAGAGAGAGAAAGTGAGAGAAAACTATGTGTTATTTTATTCAAATGAAAACAAGAAATGTTCAACAACCAACCCCTTTCCAAGGAGGAAAGGGGTATTTATACTTCCAAGTCACTAATGGACTTGGGCCGGTCCATGACAAGCCCATGGACCGGTTCTTACTTAACTAAATAAGTAACTATTAACTATTTGTTAACTACGAGCTATTACAACATAAATAATATTGTGGAGTGGCCGATACTTCTAATATACGTAAAAACGTATTTCTAACAAGGGTTTTAAAAGTTTTGACCAAAAAATCGTCAAAAGCCACTTTCTGGCCGCGGTACCCTATAGGGGCCGGCGGTTCCATATCACTAAGGAACCGCGGGTCTGTAAGGAACCGCGTCCAGTGGACTTTAAACCATGTTTTTCCTGGGTTTTGGGAAAAACTAAGACTTTTTCAAAAAAAATTTGCAAATCTTGGAATTTTACCTCTATTAGAACCAAAATATGCTAGGGTTGCATAAAGCAACACATTCACAAAGAATGTCTTGACAAAGGGTGACAAAATAATTTAGATATCATTTTGAACCAATTTTAGTCAAGTTTAGGGGTTGTGATAGATTTAGGTTCAATTTTAATTTTAAATTAAAGTTGATTAGTGTGCACAAAAAGATAGAATCACACAAAGCTAAATCCATAAGTCAACAACATGAAACATTCATTAATGAGGAAAGTACAAAGATAAATAAAGACTAACTAATACATAGCTAGCTTAATATTAAATCTAGATAAGTAGTTTTCTTTGGCTTGGTTTTGTTGAAAACTCTTATTAAAAGAACTCCATCATTCATCTCCTAGGAGGAGGCATGGAGAACAAGGCAAGCAAGAAGTCTTGCAAACCCCTATGTAGTCCATACATGTCCATCCTTAGGTTATGGATGAGGAAGTGGTTGTAGAGACAACATGGACATCTAGGACCATGAGTTTGTTGAAATCCAAAGTAAGGATCACCCAAGAGGAGGGAAAGAGGGACACCCAAAGTTGGGATGTTTGAGTTGGGTGGAGGTGGAGGAGGCAAGTTCTCCAAGGGTGATGTGGGTGAAAGTGGAGGCATGTTCCCCAAAGGAGAAATGGGTGAGTGTGGAGGTAAATCCTCTAAGGTTGGTGAAATGGGTGAGTTGTGAGGGGTAAATGGTGAAGTCACCAAAGTGTCATCAAAGTCATTCCCAAAAGGAATGCTTTGGATTGGTTGAGGTTGTGTGGTCACTTACAAGGGTGCACTTGGAGTGAAGGGTGAAGAAAGCTCATTCATTCCTGAGTTGAATGAAGAGGAGGTAGAACCAATGGAGTGGTTAGTACCATGGGTGGATGAAGTCTTGCATGGTGCAAGAGGTGGGGAAGGTGATGAAGAAATGAGGATAGGAGCATTCTCATTCTTAGGTGTGTGGAAAGGTGAGGAGTTAGGCTTAGCTACCTTAACCCTTATTTTGAGTGTTTTACTTGGGGTGGAGGTCTTGGAAGTGTTTGAGGTTTTGGTACACACCATGGTTGATTAGGGTGGTTTCAGGTTTAGGGAAGTATGTTTGATGTGTGAAGAACATGGCAAACAAGGTGGGTTTAAATGGGTGAGGGGATGATCCAAACTAGTAATGGGTTAAAATCATTTTAGGTGAATAATGAATTTAGGTAACCTAGTTTAGGAAATGTGCAGTTTATTACTGAAAATCATGCAAGGTTTACACAAAATTAAGAAAACAGTGTAAAGCAAAGATGCTGTCGTGCACAGTGACCGGCGGTTCCTTATCTAGGACCGGCGGTACCTTATCGATAAGGAACCGCGGGTCGATATGGAACCGCGACCAGAAGGTTTTCAAAAATTTCCCTTCCCAGTTTTTGATAAACCCATATTTTTCCCAAACGTTTCACAAGCCAAAGTTAACTACAGATCATAATCTAATAAGCTAACTATCATAAGGCATGCACAAAGCTATGTAAAACACTAACATGATGGCATAATTAACATTAAGGATCAAGATAAATGATAATTCAAACATGCAATCATAAGTTAATACATATCCAAGATAAAATAAAATTGTTCAACAATACATGTTTACCAACATGTATTCTTTGAAAAGCTTCAAAGCTTTCACCTTCTCTTCTTCCCCAATCCCTTGATCATATTCCCCAAGAACTTGAAACCTTTTCTTGATTCAACCCGGTGTTCGTGCAATTCCCCTCGAGTTCTAAGGTTTTCACGGTAAAGATGCTTCATATTGATATCTTCCGGTACTTCACTAGAATGATGAGGAGGAGGAGCTAAGTCTTCAAATTCATCCTCGAAAGGGTTTGAGGATGGATGGGAATTACTCGAAGAGTGGAAATGAGAACTAGTACCTATGCCATCACCATCACTTGTTGGCATGTCCATGTCCTCATCATCCATCTCTTGATGAAGAAATTTTCTCGATCCTCGATCACTTCTTGTCTTTCTTGCATATGCCTCTTGAATAGGCAACATAACCCGATGAACCGGGTAGAAGCGAGAAAGATCAAGGTGGGGAAAATCATGAGCAACCCTTTTGAAAAGGCGAGTTAGAAGCATAGCATAGGGAAGGTTTGTCTTGGGCTTCGAAAGGGCATAATTGATTCGTCGAGCGATATAGAATGCCAAGTTGTACTTGGTGGATGTAAATATGAAACTCAACATATGCACCATACACGCCGGGATGTGATCTCGGTTTCCACCAAGACAAAAGACATTCTCCCTAAGGATATTGGCCCATTGGACCATGAAATCCTTAAGGTCGCTAGAGAGCACTTCATATCGATTCATATTTCGTACATTTGAATAAAGGCTTCTCACAACGTTTCCATCACGCTCTTTCGAGATGATGTCAAGGATGAACTCTAGATCAATTTCAGTGAGGTCATTTGGAGGTTTATCGAAGGATTCCGAGAGAGCATCAAGTCTCCATTTATCCGTAAACCGACAAGTGCCTTCATATGGCACACCGAGAATTTGACCAAAGTTTTCGAGGGAGTATTGAATCAATTGATCATTCAACACGAAACGAATGAAGATTTCTCCGTTGTATTCAAACATGGAGTAGGTGCTAAAGAATTCAAGAAGGAATAGGGGTAAATATCTTCTTCTATGTTGAGCAAGCAATCAAACCCCGAAAGCTCAAACATAGATTGGATATAGGCATAACCCGTTATTTCCTTGTCAACGACTCTACCCTCATGGAAACAACGAGTGGAAAGGGATGGAAAAGCGTTTTGAAGTTGGGGGAAGCATAGGTTTGAGAGATGTCGGGCATATAATCTCTAGTGAATTGATGATCTTTTTGATATTGAGAAGGCATAATTAAGTACCTAAATACAAACAAAAATATTTCCAATCACTCATATGAAAATCAAAAAAGGAAAACGAAAAATGAAAATGTGTTATATCAATTTCTTGACAAACAAAGGATTGAATCCATATCATTTTCATGTTCACAATGTGTCTATTCCATCATTAACCAAGAACACATGATCTATGCTAGATCAACAATGGATTAGAACATTGGTTTTTCAAAACAAGGTTTTTAGGTAAGCATTAACAATGTCATTACCTACTTGTTCATGGGTCCATCTCAAATCCATCATTCAACCAAAATTATTTAGCCTAAATTCGGATTTGTTCTACAAGTGGGTTTTAGTGAGAATATCAACCTAAGGAATCATAGTAAGATTACCATGTCAACCCACATTCCTATTAAGGTTTTAATTCAATTTCAATTTTAAAAATCCCCAATTATTAAAGGATGAACCCTAGAACAAAATAGATAAAATTGAAAGAAAATACTTACAATTAATTGATGTTAGATGAAGGATGAGTGAAACCCACAACTTGGAATCAATTAATTTGAGTGATTGAAGGTTTTGGAAGCTTCAACAATGGTGGAAAAGGTAAAACCCGTCGGCTGTGTGTTTTTGGGAGAAAGAGAGTTTGGTTTGAAAAAGAATAAAAAACTCAAACTGGCGCTCTGACAAAAGTTACTGCCCGCGGTACCTTATCGATAAGGAACCGCGGGTTTGAGCCGCGGAGATAAGGAACCGCCTACAGAGGCATGTTTTTATCTCTGAAAAACGCCAAATTTTGAAAATCCAGTTTTTCTAAAATACTTAAAATTAAATCATGAGCCTTTTAGAATATCATTGGATCATCATAACACTAAGCAATATGCCTTAATGAAGGATCACGAGTTAAATCAAGATCGAAAAGAACCGAAACGGACAAACGACTACTCGTAGCAAAACGACTAAGTGGAGAGAAGTCAAGAGAAGTGAATCAAGACTAGGATCAATGCTCAAGGGATCAATGACAATCTTCAAGTAGTTGTAACGAAGAGCTTGTGTCATATATAGTGGTTTAAGACGTGCCTTTCCAGCGAAACGATAAACGGCTTTGGTAATGAATAAGCACAAAGCAATTATTCAAGTATAGACTAAGATCACTTTCAATAATAGTCTTAGTCTAAACTAAAATATGAGCAAGGTATTAATTCACTTTCTCTCCCACAAAGGGCCTACTAACCGTATGGGTGCAAACCATAGAAATCATGCTTGATACTTTAAGCTTCTACTAACTCACTCTACATCACCATAGTGAGTCAAGTATCCAAGCAATGAAGGTTTGAGAGGATAAAAGAAAAGAAACACAAACCACAAATAAATGTCAAGGCAAGGATGCCGAGAACAAGCACATAGTCAAGTAATGATCAAAAGAATGATCAAAGGGCATGTGGAAGAACGAAAGCGTACCTTGGCCACAAACAGCAATCCATGAAGGAATAAGTGCTATGCCCAATCAATGACTATGATGAGTACTAAGTCTTCAAGGACTAGTATCATTCCCAATCATCTTGGTATCATCATTCAAAGATGTTAAAGATCGATGAAGATGATTCTTCTAAAAGTGCAAGTAACTCAATCCATAACCAATTAATTGATTGATCTTTATGAGTACCTACACAAAGCAAGATGCAAACTAGTAGATACATTTCAAGAGTATATCTAAAATGCATAAAGGCTACTAATCTTAAGTGGGATGCAATATTATCAATTAAAATACCTATTTTCAAAGAAAACATAGTTTTGACCAAAGAGAAACTTTAGTACAACTAGACCTTCTAATTTGAGGAGACAATGGATCGATCCAAGTTTCAAAGTACAATATACTTCAAAGATCTTGAGTGACCATCGCTCTGATACCAATTGTAGAAACTAGAAGGGGGGTTGAATAGTTTCTCTTCGATTGGTGACCAAATTAAAATTACTTTCAATTTGGTTTGTATCAAAACTATCTTTTACTTGAGGCTAAGTTGCATAATGATTAGGTTCATTTGAAATGCACTAGCAAGGATAATAAGCAAGTATAATGATAATGAAATAAGTAAAGAGTAAGGAAGGAGACAACCTAGTGGGAAGACACCAAGATTTATAGTGGTTCGACAACGAGGCTCTATCCTCGTTTCTACTCCACTCCTCGAGTACACCTACTCGAGATTTCCACTATATCCACAAGCTCCCTTCTCGGCGGAGAAAACCTTACATCGTTGCTTACATTATTTTCCGACACTAAGCTAAATATCGAGACCTAATCTTTAGCTAGGACCAATCTACACGACGTTGCCTACTTCACAATTTAACGACACAAGGAGTTCTAATCGAAAGCTAGAACCAATCTTCACGACTCTTCACTTTGAAGCTAAGTGAGAACTTCACACAACACAACTACTAATCACTTTAAAGTGTAGTGAGAACTCACAAGACACAACCACATCACTTTATAGTTTAGTGAGAACTCCTAATCAAATCTATTACAACTCAACTAAACTTATCCAAGTACACACATGTAGCTTGGATTTACACAACACAAATCCAAGCAAACACATATGCAATGGATGTACACAACAAATCCAAGTATCCACAAATAACTTGGATGAACACAACTAGTCCAAGTATTCATAAATACATTGGATTGACCTAAAACAAAAAGGGTATCATGATGAATATGACTAGCTCATAGATTCATCTTTATCACTACACTAGTGAGTGAGTGATATTCTCATTGGACATGGTAAAGGAGGGGATCAAGAGGATAATCATATGTAAACATCCTTAACAAATTAAGTGATCATTTACTAATGATTATGCTATAGAAAATAGAAAGAGGGCTGAGAAAAATGTCCAAGAGGCTTGCTGGAAAATGAGATTTGACCCACTATTTAAAGGAGACAAAGTTACAACGGATCTATGACGGCTACTGTGCGCGGTACCTTATCTAACCCCGCGGTACCATATCGCTAAGGTACCGCGTAGGTACTTAAGGTACCGCCACTAGACTCCGCTCCGTTTTTTGTCTTTTAGTGGGTGGGAATATCTGAGGTATTTGAACCCTTCAAAGGATATTCTAACAGCATTTGGAATATGCCATTTTCAAATTTTCATTTTCCATTTTAATAAAACATTTTCTAAAAAAGAAAGTTTATTAAAAAGTCTTTTGTCTTATTAACAAAAGTGAGTTTTAAGGATAATCATTTTGATGATCACTAAGTATGATTAAGAAAGGTTAGTGATATGATTATTACCTTGATGATAGTGTTAGTTAAATAATTCATTTTGTGTTTTACACTAAATGTGTTGTATGGTTTGTTATGATCAAAACTAAGAAAGATTAGTTAACACTAATAATGTTTTTAGGCATCACTTGCATTAACAGTTTGGATGTGGGTTCAGGTTGGGATATTTTATTTTTCGCGGGTACTGGTTTGGGTTCGGGTTTGGGTTCGGGTTTTAGTAATACCCGCCCCGTTTACCCGTATACGTACCCGTTTACCAAAATACATATCGTTTATTGTTAGTTTATATGATTTTAAAATTTATGCGAAATAGTACGAAGATTATTAAACAAATGAAATGCTTATATTAGTTACATTTTGTATGCGTTAAAATGTTTGTGATCAAGCATATTTCGCTTTCGTAACTTTAAATAAAACAATGATTTATTCGATACATTAAATCGCATGATATGATATTGAATTAGTATTCTTCATCTTCTAAAAACTTAAAAAATTATATTAGGGTATTTTGATTGTTTTTCATTGTTTTTTTTTTAACTTTATACGTACAATTATGTCCAACGAATTTTAATTGTGGATACCCGATACCCGCGGGTAAAAACCGAAAACCCGTTGGGTAATAGTAATCGGGTACCCGTCGGGTATTGGGACGGATGCGGGTTTGGATAATATAAACGGGTGCGGGTACGGGTTTAGTAAAACCCGACCCGAACCCGACCCGTTGCCATCCCTATTCACAAAAGAACCATAAGCATCAAAATCAACAGACACATTATTATCACGAGTAAATTGACGAACAAAAATCAAATTTTTGACTATATTAGGCGTGACAAGAACATGGTAAAGGTTAATGGGTTTGTGGGCCATGTGTAAAAAGCTATGGCCCGTGTGAGTCACGGGTATAGGTTGGCCATTTGCAACAAATACAGATTTATAAATGCTTGAATTGCTAAAAGACGTGAGCATACCTGTGTTCTCGGCAATATGCGATGATGCCCCAATATCCATGTTCCAAGCAGGGTCTTGAAGAGTCATGGTTTGAAAAGCTTGTGGTATCATAGTATCTTGAGGAAGAAATGATGTCGTCATAGCATAAGCCAGAACAACCATACTTCTATGTTGTTGAAGTTGAGACGTCGCAGTCGGCGCCTGAGGTTGTGGGCTGTTGAAACCAGGCGGGCCAGGTAGGCCTGTTTGACCGTAGGTAAATGGCTGGGCCGAGTATAGAAGTTGTTGGGCTGCTGGAGTGAACTGCTAGGCTGCTAGAGTGAGCTGCTGGGCTGCTGGAGTGAACTGTTGGGTTGTTGAAGTGAACTGTTGGACTGCTGGAGTGAGCTGTTGGAGTGAATTGCTGGACTGCTAGCATAGTGGACATCAAGTGGGCCTGAGGTGGCTGCAAGGAGGGATGTGAACCAGGCCCGATGTGAAAATGCGCATAACCCATATTAGTGGTTTGTACCATAGGAGTGAGCTGAGGTGTTTGTAGTTGGGCCACACATGATTATCCATTAGGACGATTGTTGTTTTGCACAACAGTTTTAGAGGAAACACTAGAACTGTTTTGAGGGGTTGTATTATTAGTTGGTAACCGATTCTGATAAATCGATGTAGTAGTAACTGGGCGAGGCCTAAGTTCGTTTTCACCATGAACAAACTTGCGGTAAGATTCGTAGGTACAAGAGCCCTGTTGAAAGTTTTGGCAAACATCAAACCCTGAATTACTCATGGTGTTGGCATTTTCAGTAGTGGTAGTAGATGCAACAAGAACGATAGGAGAAGAGGTTGTAGTATGAAAAAGCGAATTACCATGTGGTGGTTGAGACAAGTCACTTTCTTCAAGTAATATCATATACCTTAACTCGTCGAATGTAGGGACTTTTTCCCGAAGGCGAATAACACGAGCGGCTTCCAGATATTTCCTACGTATCTCGGTAATAACATATGTCACAAGACTAGTCTTTAACCGGGGATTCAAGATTCGCAAGACGATAATATTTAGACTTTATTTGTTGAAAAAACGATGATGGATAAAGTTCCAATTGCCATGTTACGAATCTCATTATCGAGTTGTGTGATACGTGCATCTTTATTGTCATGAAAAAGATGCTTCAAGCTGTTCCAAACTCCATGTGTGGTAGAATCCACATCAACAACCATCTCCACAATCTTAAGAGAGATTGTTTCATATATCCACATGACAACAAGGGAATTATTAGGGTCATGAAGAGGATCAATCGTAGTAGATTTCGTTGTTGTAGGAGGGGCGGCCTGGTGATGATGAACTTCAGAGGTTTTACAAAACCTTTGAAACAACAAGCTCCAAGAATTGTACTTTAATTTATCAAGATCAAGGGGGTGGGGATGCATGCCTTGATGCTTGAAATCAAATCGGCTTTATCGATCAGTTGTTTTGGTGGTGGTGTGTCCCCCATCATGATGTTATGACAGTGAATAGCAAGCAAAAAACACAAAAACTATGGCTGACTGATTGGAACAGTCGTTTGAGAAGAAGAGGGGGTTAGGGTCGCATGAATAGGCTCGATAGCATATTAGTGTGAATATTCTCCATGATCTTTTCATTAATCTCTCAAAACATAATATAGTCTGTTAAACTTGAGGCATACGAAAACACATAAGCGCTAAGCCTATCACAAATAATAATTGGCTAATAGTATCAATAATAATAATAATACGCTAATATATTAGTCTCGACAAATATTGTCATCCTTCCTCTAAAATCAAGCACATGATCAAGATTGCACTCCTCATATATATCGTAGTTGTTGAGGGTACAATTGTCCTCAAGCTGCATCCCGGCAAAGAACATCCTTTGGTTGAACGTCGAAGCATCTTCTTTGGCACTAATCATGGCCTTCACGTCGCCGATCTTATAGAAATTGTGAACTTCCAAGTAGATGGTCTTGTCAGTGATAGTCCGGATGAATATATGCAATGACCCAGGAATTCTAATTGCGGCTCTGGGCTTGAATGGTTCCATATCAACGTAGTAGTTTTCAGAATTATAGTCCAGCATAAACAATGGCTGGTTTTGAGGAATAATACATAACTTGTTATGGATCTTTGATACGATGACATTGTATGTGTCTTAGAACAAAAGGTGTCATGGCTTACACCCTTCTCAACTCCTACGTGGAGGCTCGCCATCGTTAGACAAAGCCTGCCACCATACCAAAGAAGCTCACCACCAGCTTATTTTGCCACCAGAGTGAGGAACAAAACGACCAAAAAATGGACCCCACCTCTGTTACTGTTGAGTAACATTTAAAGGTTTTATTTATTTATTTATTTATTTTATTTTATCCTTCTTTCAATATAAATACGCTACAAAATTCACATTTTTACATACAAAATTCTAAATTACAATCAAACTTAGATCCAAATCAACAAATAATATGTCTTGTTCAGCTCCACACACTTTTGATCAAATCAAAACCTTGGTTTCTAAACTAATTAAAGAAGACAACGTTCGACAGAAAGCGATTGCGGATTTAGCATTCAAATTTGAAAGTGCATCCATTGCTAAAGATTATTTGCAGAAAGTATACGAAGAATGCACTGATATTCCAAAAGTGTGGCATAATTAGATGATCAATTTTTTGAAAAAAGAATCAGACAAGGACTATGCGATACATGATGCCTTATTTGAAGAAGCCGCTAAAATTGAAATTTAAATGGAATTTAAAAAGGAATTAGTGAGAAAATTTTAATTTCCGTGTTGTAATTTTTCGTTCTTGTAATTTTATTTTCTATGTTGTTATTTTAATTTCCGTAATGTATGCTCACTTTTTCTGTGTTGTAATTTGAATTATCCAACAGCTATGTATTAATTTGAATTTTCGAATGGCTATGTTTTCTCTATAAATACTACTTCTATTTTATTTAATTTTCACATACAAAAAGCATACTCTTAAACATACCTCAAGAAAACACTTTTGAAAAAAGAAACAAAACAAACGGAAAGCAAATCGAAGCAACACATCGAAACCGGTAAAAGCACCTGGATCAACCTTCCCACAAGCTTACCCAAACCCGATGGATGGATCATCGGTTACTACTATTGATGCTCTATTTGACGAACCAGAGAGTCATGTTGAAGAATACGAGGTATCTGGTGAGTTTCGTCTTACTGAGGAACAAGAACGTCAAATGCTTCTTGATGAAGAAGCATTACGAGAAACCTTAGCAGAAGAAGGAAGGGCTGAAAAATAGTTGGAGAAGCAAATCATGAAAGAAAAGGTCGTCAAATGCTTCTTGAGGTATTTGAATTTTCTATCGGGCTCATATGATTCGTATCCCGGAACCGATTAAATTCCGTCGAACTTGTATCGTATCGTATTTTTATTTTATCCCATTTTGTATTCGAACCATTCGTATTGTAATTCGTTTTTTTATTTTTAAGAAATGAATTAAGTTTATTAGAAAAAGGAAAAGGAAATAAAATAGGTAGTGGTGGGACCCAAATGATGAGGGGGTATGTCATGATAACATGGATTTTTTGTAAGTAGAAGTGTCAAGTGACGTGGCACCCCGTGAGACCTAAATGATGAGGTTTTCTTATTAATGATAGCCATTACTCTTAGCCATTTACTTCGACACTGATGGTTTTACCGGTTGGAGTCTTATAACTAAGATCTTGATGCTTTGAACTTTCTTGAGATACCCAGGCTTAACAAAACTCGTTTTCATATTTCTAATGAGCATGTTCATAATTTGAATAGATTGACCCATTTTATAAACAATGTTGTTTCACATTTCGACTTTTTTTTCCAAAGTAAGAACTTTTTCAATTTCATTTTCTTCACGAGTTTTATAAAGCTCAGTTTGTTCTTTGTTAACCAACTCTAATTCAGAAATCTGGAGTTTATGTAACATCAGTTGTTCTACAAGTTCCAATACCTTTTGTTTTGTCTCATAAACTTGTTGTGTTGCTTTAGAACAATATTGTTAGCTGAGCACCTTTCGTTCAAAATCCAAACCATTAGCTATAGCAACCTGTCGATCAGCTTCTTTACATAATCACACTCTTTAAGCCTGTCGATCTCATCGGCTAAGGATGTGTTTGCTTTCCTTAAACTTTTATTGATCGCGTTATTTTCATTAGTTTCATTTTTTAATGTGTCAATTATAGACTCAAGAAAAGCGCGGTCCTCATCCGATACAGTATCCTGGTCAACATTTCCTTCATCATTACATATATGCGACGAATCAGTAGTGATATTGGTATCCTCCGTCTCCATTACATATGTGTCATTGATGCTTTCGGGTTGCTTCGAATGCCGTCTTTCAATAGCAAACACGCTATAGTTATCGTTTAAAAGTACATTTTCAATTGGCTCAACATCAAAGATAGGTCCAGAATTGTCAGCAGTTTCTCGAATCACTTCTTGAATCTTTGCCATGACATGTAGTGTGCTTCCAACTCTTGATCATCGGGTTCATCATCAATGTCATCACGCCATTCAACTTCATCTACATTCTTGCCTCTCCTTTCTTACACATCAACATCTTTCCTTGTGATATGCAAAATCCTTAACCCGTTTTGGCTTCTTACATTCTTTAACAATATTCCCAAATTCCATACAGTTAAAGCATTGAATATTTGTCTTCTACACAACCTGAGTGCCTATAATTTCTCTAGCCCCAACTTGATTAGGCGTCCTTTGATTATCATACCTTGCATTTCTATCATACCTTGGTGTATGATCAACTTCTTTATATCTCGCATTGGATGATGATTTGAGGTTGTTATTGATAGGTTTGTAGATATTCTTATATGTTTTGGTAATTAAAGACATGAGATTCTCAATCTTCTTGCTCGTTGAAGTTTGTTCTTCATCACTATCTTCATGTGACTCAGTATCATACTTTGGAGGTGGAGTGGGGACAACTTCTTTTGCTTTGTTTCTGGTAGTAGCTAGAGGTTTGTTGGATGAGCTTGATGGTCTAGAGGAATGAGAAGGTTCTTGTTGATGTTGAATGGTTTTTGGTGAAGTTGCAGCAACAAATGCAATTGAGTTAGTAGATCGTTCTGCCTTTTCAGCCCTTATATCGTTTACTTCATTCTGATGCTGTTTCAAGATATCATAAAGTTTGTGATATGAGATCGTCTTAATATCTTCCCTTTGCTTAACCAAAGTCACAACCCTTGGCCATTCGACTTAAATGGAAGTAAAAACTAAACATTCGCATGATGATTGGAGATGTTACATTGATTTCGGACAAGCTCATTCGTCATTTTGCAGAACCTCGAGTAGTAGGATTCAATTGATTCACCGTCTAGTGATGTGAATTTTCCGAACTCCCAAAGTAGATTAGTCTCAAGATGTTGAACGTTGATCGATTCAACTTGCTTCAACCTATGAATTGAATTCCACATTTCCATAGCATTAGGACATGCATCAACCGTGGAATAGATATCGTTATCAATCCCAGTGAGTATTTAGTTTACAATGTCCGTTTTAGCTTGGAGAAGTCTCTTTTTCCCGAGAGGACATGTGTCGAAAGTTTCCATGGCTCTTGTTGTAGTGGAAGTACCATCCTCTGCCTGTGTGGTAATTGGTTTGAATTCAAATACAGGAGGTGCATTGTCAAGACAATGACGAAGAGCGGTTCGGTTATCTTTCGTGTCGAGGAATCTAAGAAAACGAGATCTCCACTAATATAGCAACCGGCTGTCAGCATGGTGGATTTTCATTTCCACCTTGTTCCAAACGAATTTGATTATACGCACTGTTGTTGTTTTTGGACATTTTCAATGATTGTGAATGGATTTCTGATCTTAGTAGATGTGTTGTAATGATGTGTGGTTGAAATTCCAAAAAATTACTATTTTTCAGTCCGATATAATTTAGACCGAAAAAAAATCTAATTGTCAAAATTTGAAATCGAAACAGAAATAGCCTAAATATACTAGGGAAAAAATTGATATACGAAGACATACAAATTTTTTAACTCTATTTTTTAAAGTACTCTATCTCGGAAAGTTTAGAGGTCACCAATTCGGTAAATAGGGTTTCGCTATCTCGGAAATCCTAGAAGTGCTTCATCTCGGAAATTTTTGAAGTCACCAATTCGGAAACTAGGGTTTACACCAACTCGGAATTTTTGAAAAATTCGGAATAACGCAACAATGCAATGATTTCGAAAAGGCAACGTTTACAAGGGTTTCTAACGAAACAACTTGTACTTTCAAGGTTTATAGCTTCTAAGGGGCCATGAAAATCAAAAAAATTTATTTTGGAGATGAAAAATTTTAAATGAAGAAAATATATAAAAACTAATTTTTGATCTAAAAGTGATAAAAATATGACGATTGAGTGAAATAACATGATTTTTTTGTACTTCTAGTTTATAAAGAGGTTGATAAACAAGAAAATAGCAAGATTTTTCAAATCAACACTAAAAAAAATTTGAAATCACTTTTTGCTTATAAATAAGCCACGAATTTCTCAATAAGCAACCACAAAAGCTTCAATCACCTATCTAATATTAGCTCTTGATACCAAATATTATCCCACTTTCAATCCAAAACATAATATTTAGATAAGAAACTAGAGAGAGAAAGAGAAGAAAGTAGAGAAAAGTTAGAGAGAGAATGGTGGAAAGTTGAAATAAAAGTAAATGAACCAACACCATCTTTCACACATGAAAGAGAGTTTATATACACACGGGCTTGGTGGGATCATGGGCATTGTTACATGGGTCGGGCTTGGCTTATCTTGAGCATAAATCCCCTATCTTAGAAAATATTAGCTTAAAGTTCAACCGGGTTATCCCGACTACCTATTACTATTCAATACCTTTAACGAGTAAGATGAATTATTACATTCTTGTTCAACTATATAAAATATAGGGCTAACACTATGGTACAACAATCGTGTTGATATCATAGCTAATGATCTTAGGAATATAATTCCACCGTCTTATGTAGCGTTTATGGCAATGCGGCCAAGAATCAAATGTACTGATGTACTAAATCAATTGTTAAGTTTTCTTTGCATGTAATCTGTTTTGCGTTAATTTTTGTACTAATGTACTAGGTCAATTGTTATTTATAAATATATAAGAGAGTTCTATGCGAATTATTACTCAAATAGTATATTCTTTTTTAATGCCAACTAAGAAGTTTTGTTAGTGATTGAAGGCATGGGTGCATAAAAGGTTTTCTATTTATGTTATTTAAGTCGGTGTTGTTTGTTTGTTAAGAGGCTCATAATCTGAATCTGATTCGCACATTTGAATTTGAATTTGAGGCGGAAATGTCTGAATCTGAATAAATTAATATTGTTTGTTTTTTAAAAGAAAACATCTGAATACTTTATTATTTCAATTAAAGTCATTCAGATGTTCCTTCCATGTCTGGTCCATTCAGATGTTTTTACCTCTATTTGCCTCTAAACCAAAATAAAAAAAAATAAACACACTTAACACTTAAAAGCTCTAACTGATTAAGAGCTTTGATCTATTAAAAGGATGTTAAAACTTTTTTACTAAAAACAAACAACACTAAGTAATTCAATTCTCGGTAGCACCTTATTCTATGTTTGGATATTAGGTGTGTTATTAATATTTTTCTTTACCGTATTTTTTTATCGATTCAAATAATAAAATGCACATGTGTCATGTTTCATCATTTTTTTTGAGCAAATAAAGGCATGTTTCATCATCTTGATACGCTTTACTTTGAAGTCTATTGTTTGTCTTCTTTTATGCTGACGTTGAAATACTATTCATACTTAAGCCTAATTCTTTTGTTTCTTTTGTGAAGTTTAAGTATCGGTTCAAGATAAATGTTGTCGGTTTTGAAGACGATAGCATTATTGAGCCAACATGTATAGTCCATTAACCATTTATATTAAACATTTATCACTTTGTGTTAAAGGTAAATAATTTTAAACATGTAAAGTTCATTCACTATCTATATTAAACATTTGTTTTATTACTTTGTGTAGACATGTATAACTTTGATCACATGAAGTATCATTGGTTATTCATCACCTAAAAGGTATTCGTGGATTATAGTGCGCAGTTGTTATCACATATTTGCATTAATGTGAGAATGTCGATAATATTGATGAGAAATATTTATCAAACAAATGGTTGATATAATGGCACAAGAATTCAAATTCTAAAATTAACAAAAACTTTCATTAGTGAACAAATCATTAATGAGACAAACTTTCGAAAAAAAGTTATCATATTAAGATTTTGATAATTACTTCATCCGATAAATCTTTGCCGCTAAAGATCGCCATAAAACAATTTCATTTGTAAGTTTCATTTGCAATGACAGTTAGCAAAAAACAAACTTTATCGCTTTAAAAAGTTAGTTTGTACCTACCACGTGATGTTTTCACACATGAACAACTACACATAGTTGTTTCAAGAAAGAAAAAAAAATAGTTTGAAGATTTTCGTTTGTGATCAAGACGGTAATATAATTAAAAGTTAAAACTACTACATATGTAGTCTACAAAGAAGTACAACAAGGTATATGAACATAGATAAAATGCTATGTACAATTACATTTTTGATATTTATCATATTATAAATTCAAACCAATTGGTCAAAATTTACTTATAATTACATTTTCATTTGACTATTAGGTGTTTATAGAATAGACTTAGTTATTCACTTAATTAACGCTCACATATATCCTTTTTTCAAGAAAAGGAAAAGTTGAAGACGAAGAGCATGAACCTTTATTATTATAATTGTTATAAATTTAAATATTAAGCTAATATTTCACGTATTTTTAGATTATTTATTCTATGCATGTATTTATTTATTTAATGCATAAAAAAAACGTTTAAATTCGATTATTTCTTTTACATAATTATCACTTTTTACAAAGAAAAAAGTTCTTTAAAATACACATGAGGTTATACTTGGACCAAATGAGTACTTGCAGCTTGAATGCATTTGTCTAAGGAGGCTACTAGAAACTCTCAAAGTGTTTTTCTTACCATTTTGTTCATCTATTGCCATAACCTGTTTATTTTCTATTATTACTAATATATATTTGTTATTTCTTACAAAACTCACTCATTAAACTTAGCTGATGTTAATCTTGTTGAATATTTAGTGGGTTGTCTAAATCATATTTTTATATAGAAATAAAAAAGATTGTATTCAAAGATAGTTTCTTAATTTTATTCTTTATGTATGACACTTTTTGTGAACTTGATTTATATATAGTAGGTTTATACCCTCACGTTCTGTTTTCACTAATGGGTTTGTACATCTCACGTCGTGTTTTCACTCACGGTCAACTATACGTAGCAGTTTCAAATGTGAAAAGCAAGAAACGATTGAATGTTATTGTTTGTGATCCAGATGGGAACGTATATAATAAGACTACAAATGTGGTTTACAAAGAATTATTACACGGTCCGTAAACAAGTTTATGATGGTATGTAATATATTTTTTCCAAACATGCCTTTTCAAATATTTTATAATTAAATCTAAATTATTGTTCACACTTTTCTTCTGATTACTTTTACGTTTAACTTTTAGGTGTTCACGAAATGGGCATTAGTTGTTCATTTTATTGGGACTCACATACGTTACGGTTGAAGACCGGAATGCATGAAAGCTATTTTTATGATTGTTACAAAGTTAAACGCATATCGAATACTTCATGTTCTTTAATCTTTATATTATTATTTTCATCTACTACCAGAACCTGTTTATCTTCTTTTAATATTAACATATGTTTAATATTTCTTATAAAAATCATTAATTAAGTTAAACTCGATGTTAAACAGGTCATTAAGCTAATATATTATAAACATAAACAGTAAATCTTAAGCCTAGGTGTTTGCATGTTTAATTTTATGAGATAGTTTATCATATGATTAAAATTATAAATAAAATTCGATAAAAAACACACAGATTAACCAAATAAAGTATCAACCTCTTTCTACAATTCAAAGAAATTGTTGATTAGAGTAGTTTGATTTTTATATTACTTCAGATATTTTTACAATTAATTATCTATTTGTGGTTAAGTATCATCTATTTATTTATTCATCTTTGCAAATGACTGGTATGTTGCGTGACTTTACGTGTAAATCAATTTCAATATTTAGTGATATCAAACATTATTAAAGCAAAATGGGGAAATGACATTATCAACAACAAAATTCATCCGATAGAATCTAAGAACTACTTATATAATAGATAAATTACCCCCAACCATACATTAATTGCCAATTAGATGGCTCATCTTTCGCAAAATAAAAACCACTATCTTTCACTAACCAAAAACATTTACGCTCTTTAAAAATATTTCCTCGACACCTTTCGGCAATATAGATATCGAAAACATTAAACTCCGTCTCTTTCAAAACACTATTGTCATTATTCATCCAAAAAAAATTCCCTTTAAACACAGTTGAATCACCAATACTTTCGCGAAATTCCCAACTAAATTCCTGCTTTGTGGTCATGGTTTTATTTCCAAGATCACTATTTTTTGAGTAAACATGAGCTATAAGATTCTCGATTTCTTCATTCATGACGAATATCTTATATTGCTCAAAAGCGGTAAGACCATCTGCTTTTGAAGATGTTACATAATAATTATGATATATTGTTAAAAGTAAAATAAATAAAGAGTGAATCATATGACCCATATTTTTTAGTGGTGGACTAAGAGGTAGTTTCCTATATATAAATGGATTTTTAGACATCTATATACACCAGCTTTAATTTAAAAAATAAATTATATTACAAAATTTGAAGTTAAGATTACAAGAATCTCTTTATATTACATCAATATACTATCATAATTTTTTTACAATGTCCATTTGTTCAATAAAAAATATATTCTCAAATTGGATTACAATATTACCCAACTAAAATTATATTACAGAAATATTACATTTAACTGCAGTAATTTTTAACAAAATTCAATACTTTTAAAGGTTGTTTGGTTCACATAATGTCTTGAAAGAATTGTAATCTTTGTAATGAATTCTAATTTAATGTAATTGTATTTTAATGAATTGGAATGCGTTGTAACGTTAACAAAAAGTATGGATGCGTTTGGTTTAACTCATAACGCATGTAATTTAATTTTCTTATAAAATTTGAAAATTTAATAAAAAAGTAATATTTAAAATAACATAACATATAATAATAAAAGAGTAATGATAAATTTTATAAAATAATAATAATAATAATAATAAAGGATTGGTTTTGTTATAATTAAAGGAGTGGGGCCCAGATAGTATCTCGGCTTTCCACTAATTTTTTATAAATTAAATATTGGTTTTGCTATAGCTAAATGAGTGAAGACCTAGACAGTATCTCGGTTTTCTACTAACTTTTTGTAAATCCTATTATTCTAATAAAGTGATGTTATAATTAAAATAACAATAATAATAATAACAATAATAATAATAATAAAAACAAAAGATTTAAGTTCATTTGGATACCAAACTTATCTAAGATATGAGGGGACTCATCCTCACCATCCATCTTCCTACCATCCAATGACTGAGATTAAATCCCCATTTTATACTGTAAGGGTATTTCGGTCATTTCACTCATCCACTATATAAGTCTTTTTTTCTTCTTTTTTTCTCTCATAAAACACACATACGTCTTTATTTTGTCTCTTTCTCTCTCTCTGCCTCCCATCTACTTTCTCTCTCTACATCGAATCCATTTCGATCTATCATCAAGAACGATCAATCCGTCATCTCGAACCAGTTAATCTATAATCACGAATATAGATTAGTCCATCATCAGGGATTATGATCTATTCTTAATTTTAGCAAATTTGATTTGGGTAAGCTTATTAATTTATCATTATTACAATTATAAGCTTTCAATTAGCTTATTTTGAACGAATTAGATTGATTTATTTGTTTTTAATCATAAGCTAACTTACTAGGTGATTTATTTTAATATGTTGATTTGTTTGAATAAGCTTATGGATAAGTTGTTGAACTAGATGGGAGTTATGAATAAGCTTTTGAATTAGAAGAGAGTTATGAATAAGCTTCTTAATTAGATGATTTGAATGTATTGTTTTGAATTATAAGTTAGCTTATTAGTTTTTTAAACGAATTGTCAGATTTTATCAATAAGAGAGTTATAAATAAGCTTATGTTCGTGTGTAAAAAGCTGTTTTAATATGAACTTTTATGTAGCTGATGTAAGCTTGATATATCATATATGATACCTCATTTATCATATATGATAGATATATGATATACGATATATGATAGGTGTATCATATATGATACATGAGGTATCATATATGATGTTTTGACACACCATCAAAAAGCCCACACTTTATGATTAATTTACAGAAAATATCTTTAAGCACTTTAAACATGCCTTCTTTCATATATAATATTGTATATATGATATTGTATAAAGATCGACTATGGATGGCTATGGTAACTAGCATGTGTCTTAGAGTTGAGAATCATATATGTTTGATAAGACTCAATATCATAATCAAATATGATTGTGGCTTATTATCAGGTTTTATTTATGATGTGCTATGAATAAGGTTTTATTTATTCTTTCCTCTATTCTATTAATGCAGATTGTGCGAACAAAACAACGAGCAAATATGAATGTTGCAGTTGCCTAGTTGAAACAAAGCATTAAGACGTGCACGCATATTGTAAGGATAAGATAAAGTCGTCGTAGAGGCCAAAGAAGAATTATAAGAGAAAAGTATATTTGGTTGAGAATGAAGAAAAATTGATTGAAGATGAAGAAGAATTGATTGAAGATGAAGAATAGTATTTCTAATAATAAGAATGTTTGAGTTTTAGTTATGAATTGAGTATATTCATTTCTTTTTTTTTATCTTTTTATTATGAATGAGTGTTTTAATCATCATTGGTTACCTTCTATTTAAACGAGTGTTTTATTATGAATTGTATGATTTTAAAAAAACACTCTTTTTATTATCTGAACAAATGTTTAATCATCGATTCAGCAAGCTCTTTATTTTAAGCATAAAGTCAGCAGACCTTTTGTTGAATATGTCAAACTTTTTTTTAGTATCATATATGATAATGCATTATCATATATGATACTCATAAAAAAATACTCTTTTAATTTTTTAAACAACTGTTTAATCACGAATCCAACAAATTCCTTGTTTTAATCATGAATTCAGTAGAGCATTTGTTCAATATGTCAAACCTTTTTTTGAGTATCATATATGATACTTCATTATCATATATGATAATGCAGTACCATATATGGCATAATTTAAGAGTTACATGTGTTATCATATATGATACTAAAAAAAGGTAAAAACTATGGTTGAAGAATATGATAAAAACTTTAACAAAGTAACCATACAAGCCAAAACTTACATCTACAGATGTTTCGCCATTTCATATTCAACAAAAATTATAATGATTGAGTAGCATTGCAAAGTTAAACCAATACATCACCATAAAAAATTACTAAAAGACAAACTATTCAAACGTTTAAGACAATGGATGTTGATCTCAGTTATCAACATTTTTGTTGCAAACTTGGCGCTCGTCTTTGTCATCTTCGTGCACATGATCTTGTTATTTCAGTCGTGAATCTAGTGTTCCACTTCTTGGCCTTGATATAATTGAGTTCTCTAGAATGCATTGAAAACAACTTCTACTACACAAGTAAAAATATTTGGTTTTAATTTCAAACAGATTATCATATATGATATACTATAGAAGTTGTATTTCAATCAGATTATCATATATGATAATATACACACAACTAACTTTTAATTACCCACCAGGAGATCACATATTTGTTTGTATTTGTTTTGAAGCACGTTATCATATTATCATATATAATACCTCCATATATCATATATGATATATTTATCATATATGATATATAGAGGTATCATATATGATACATCTGTTCATCGTAGCCTACGTTTTCAACATAACTCTCCTAATAAGCTTATTTTCAAAAGTCACCTTATGCTTATCACACAGCTTCAACAACTCCATTTATAAGCTTATTCACATAACTCTATTTTAATTTATATGTTTATTCATATAACTCTTCTAATAAGCTTATTCAAATTAAGCTTAACTATAACACATCAAATAAGGTTAATTATAACACATCAAATAAGCTAACACATTCAAAATCATATCAAAATAAGCTACAAAAAAATAAATTGATAAGCTAAAAAAATCTATCATCTTATTCTTATAAAATCTAAACTCGTATATGAATTCACGTCAAATAAGCTAAAAAATAAGCTTAGTTACATAAAAAAAGATATAAAAAAAGAAGATATAGATCATGATGATTTACCTGATGTTTATGAATTGTAAAAGGAGATGATTGGATTCGAAGAAGATGATGAGATAATAGATCGGGGATGGATCGAACTCGTTTTTTTAGATCGGAATGATGGATCTAATAATGGTTTGTGTGTGTGTGTGTTTTGTGTGTTTTTTTGTATGAATGGATCAGGAAGATAGCAAGATAGACGGGGTAGTGGATTTAGGAGGTGGGTGGACGGGTTAAAATGACCAAAATGCCCTTCCGCCTTTTTTAATTAAAAAAGAAGGGTTGATCTCAACCATCAATTTTTTTGGATGGATGGTTGAGATGTGTCCCTTAGTATCTAAAAAAATACATGTATCCATTATAACCATTCTCAAAACAAAAATATTACTAAATAATAATTAATAATAGTAAAAATAGTAATAATAACAAAAATAATAATTATGATAATCTAAATAAAAATAATATAATGATAGTAATAATATAAAAATAATTAATAATATTATATAATAAATAATGATATTAATAAGAAAATAATAATAAATACATGAATAAGTAAATATAAGAACAAATAACCAATCAAAATTTTTAATGGTAAAATGTTGTTTCAGATGATTTTGTGAATTATATGAAAACAAATAAGGCAAACATGAGAGCCATGCAAAATAACATGCAAACTCAAATGAATAATTTGAAAACCGAGCTTAAGAAAAAGTTTTAATCTACTTTAAGAGGTCAAAACAATAAAATTGAGCAAAACCAAAAGTAGACTTGAGAACATGTTGGCTAGCCTTTTGAACAAACTTTCCTCCTCGGTACTCTTTTCGAGTAATGTCATTTCAAACCTAAAGGGCAAGATGAAAGAAATTACCACTCGAAGTGGGAAAGCTTATGACGGACCCTTGATTCTACCATCTAGTGCCTCTCTGGTGAGGGAAGTGGAATAAGAACACAAGGTATCTAAGGATAAAGAGCAAAATGCAAGTTCAGCGAGAATCACTTAAATCCCACCTACGGTAAACCACGTGCCTATTCCGGACCCCAATGTTCCAAAGACTTTGCCTAAACCAACACTACCATACCCATCAAGACTAAACCAAGAGAAGCTCCGTGAAAGAACCAATAGTCAAATGGCTAAGTTTATTGAGATGTTCGAAAAGTTGTATTTTGATATAAATTTCGCGGGTACTTTGCTTTAGATGCCTAAATTTGCTTCAACTTTTAAGAGCTTGATATGTAATAAGGAAAAATTGCTTGAGTTGTCTAAAGCGCCATTAAATGAGAATTGTTTAGTGGTAAAATATTCTCGAAAAGCTTGGAGATCTCGGCAAGTTTCTTATACCTTGTGATATTCCGGAGATGGTTGAATCCTTACCTTTAGCCAATCTTGGTGCTAGCATCAACTTGATGCCTCTTTCCATATGGAAGAAGTTATCACTCCCTAAGCTTACACCTACTAGAATGACTCTTGAGCTAGTTGATTGATCAATCACGATCCCGCTAGGTGTAGTCGGAGATGTCCTCATTAAGTTAGGAAATTCCATTTTTTGGCGGATTTTGTAGTTGTTAATTATGAGGTCGATCCTCGGGTTCCTTTGATTCAAGAAAGACCCTTTTTTTGGACGGCTCATGCTTTAATTGATGTGCATGGAGAAAACTTGACCTTAAGGTCTAATGATGAGGCCATAAACTTTAATGTTGGTCATGCTTCGAGATACTCATGAGTACTACAAGGAATAAAACAATCGTATTGATATGATTGATGTTACTTGTGATGAATTTTCTCAAGAATTTCTTGGTTTTTCGAATAGCACCGAGAGTGGCAATCCCACTATGTCGGATAAGATTATTTCTCTCTCTTCTCCTCCACTCACTACGTGTGAGGGAAGCAACTTCATTTTAGAAGAGATTGAGGACTGTAAGATCTTTTCGGACCATCTCTTTGAGAATATCTGTCATAACCCACTCTTTGATAAGGAGTTTGGGAATGATAATGACGACTTTGATCCGGAGGGAGATATTTTCTTAATTGAAAAATTGGTAAATTAACCTAAACATATTGATGTGAATGAAACCAAAGAAAAATCTTTCATTGAAAAGCCTCCCGAGCTTGAGCGTAAACATCTACCCTCTTTTTGGAATATGCTTTCTTAAAAGGAACCGACAAATTACCAGTTATAATTTCTAAAGATTTAAACAATGATGAAAAGGAAGCACTTATAAAAGTTTTAAAATAACATAAACGGGCGATTGCTTTGAAAATATCTGTCATTAAGGGTAATGACCCGAGAGTTTGCACTCATAAAATCTTAATGGAGGATGATAAGAAACCCAAAATTCAAAGTCAACGAAGGGCTAACTCAAAAATTTACGAGGTAATAAAAAGGAAGTTGTTAAACTTCTTGACGCCAGAATGATTTACCCTATCTCCGATAGCCTGTGGGTTAGTCTTGTGCATTGTGTTCCTTAGAAAGGTGGAATTACCGTAGTTAATAATGAGGAGAATGAGCCAACTAGACTTGTCACGAGATGGAGTGTTAGTATTGATTATCGTAAACTTAATGACGCCACCCCGAAATACCATTTACATTGCCTTTTATGGACCATATGTTGGAGAGGTTAGCCAGTAGTGAATTCTATTGCTTTTTGAGTGGATTTTCTGAGTATTTTGAAATTCCAATCGACCCTCGAAACCAAGAGAAAACCACATTCACTTGCGCCCACTGGACTTTTGCTTATCATATAAAACCTTTTGACTTATGTAATGCCCTCGGAACCTCCAAAGGTGTATTATAGTCATCTTCCACGACATGATTGAGAAAATGATGAAAATCTCAATGGATGTTTTCTTAGTTTTTGGTGATTCTTTTTCTTCATATCTCTCTAACTTGGAAATGATATTAAAACGTTGTGAAGAAACTAATCTTGTGTTTAATTGGGAAACAGTAATTTTATGTGTAAAGAAGGAACTGTGCTAGGGCATAAAATATCTAAGTCCGAGATTGAGGTTGATAGAGCTAAAATTGATGTGATAGTTTAACTTCCTCATCCTACCACTGTTATAGGAGTTAGGATTTTTCTTTATCATTATGGGCTCTACCGTCATTTTTTCCAAGACTTCTCTAATATAGCTCAGCCTATGACTTATCTTCTTAAAAGGGAGACTCCTTTTATCTTTTTGGAGGAATGTATTTAAGGCTTTGAGACCCTAAATAGAAATTAACCTAGGAACCAATTTTAGTTGCCCCGGATTAGGGCCTACCATTTGAATTTATGTTTGATGCTACGGACTTTACGATAGGTACGAACTTGGGGCAACGTATGACCAAACACTTTTGACTATACACTGCAAGTAAGACAATGGCCGATGCTCAAGCTAAGTATTCAAGAATTGATGTTCTCATTAGAGATAAAAAAGGCAAGAATCTCGCGGTCGAACACTAAATCCCCATCAAAGTGATCTCCAGAACAAGGAGATTAAATAAACATTTCCTATAGAGAGACTTGGGATGATATCTTTTTGTGGTGATGCTAGTACCTCATGGTTTTGTAATATTTCAAATTATCATGTGATGAAGTTTATGATTAAGGGGATGTCGTCCCAACAAAAGAAGAAATTCTTTAAGGACATTAAATACTATTTTTGGGACGACCGCTACTTGTTTAAAGTGTGGAAACCATAAATCACAGATCGATTAAGCTTACTAGGATAATCAACGTTCATATGATAAACATAGCGGAATTAGAACATTGATTATGAACAAGATGTTTCTTTTCCAACGATTACTTGTATTAAACTTCAAACGATTACAAGTAACAAGCCTAGACGTGTTTACAAGAACACACACGTCCAGAACACACGACACACGCTTTATGACTACATTGTGAATAATAAGATAAATAAAACCTACGGTCATTGTATTCTATATATACTAGAATACAAGACTTTTCTTACAAGAAAACTTTAATTACTTTAGAAGTCCCTCCATATTTTGCTAATAAGTCCTCCTTGTTGTATGAAAGGGATCCATATTCTTGTAAAGCTTGATATTTGCATATAAGTCCTTCTTGTTTCATTATACTTGTTTTGTCTCATCAAATTAATTCCCAACAATCTTCCCCTATTTGATGATGACAAAACCAATCTTCAAATCTTGATCTTTCACGAATGAAACAAGCTTCCCCTTAAAGTAAGATTTCTTGTAAAACATATCACCACATAAAATTAAGTTGCATACCTTGATCTTTGAATCTTCTTCCCCTTTTTGTCACATCCAATAGGGGTCTTCTAAAGATAAACAACTAATAAACTCTTCCCCTTGAGTGGTGCATGTAAATGAATCACGAACCATGTAGACTCTAATTGTAGATTACGAAATAAGAAAAACGAATATAACCTATTTGTTGAAGAAGTGGAATCTCCCAAGCTTGTACCTTATATCTTGCACTATCCATGTGACGTCGAACTTATATGATGAGAGTAAATATAAGCAGACTTCGATCTCTTGTCAAAATCCTCATCCTTTGTGAGACACTGAGCACGATAATGTAACTCCTTCAAGTGTTATGACAAGTCTTCGTCACCAAACATTTAAACGAACAAGCAAGTTATCTCAAAAGAGAGGCGAGTCTTTTGAGATATGATAAAATACAAACCTGCGAAAAACAACTCCAACACCAAAGAAGCAATAATCAAACCTCTTCATCGAAACCTCCAATTTGCAATGAAAATCATCTAGGTACAATATCATCTTCTTCTTTTATGCAACTGCTGCCTCTGTTGGCGTTCTGCTTCTAATCCAAGTCGGTACGTAACCGCAAGGTTAGCCTTGTCACATAATCAAATAAAACTTCATTGCACCAAACACAATCTTCCAAAACGAGCCATAAAATTTTTAAACAGACAGTTCTGTCCGAGATCCTGAGTCATCCAATATATCTTCTGTATGTACTGTCCTATATCGGACAATACGTGTCAGCGTTTGAAAACCATATATCGGACAACACGCTGTCAGCGTCCAAAAACGTGTCAGCGTCTTCTCCGTCAGCGTGTGAATTATTCTTGTCAGCGGCTCGACTCAGCCACTGACACCATTCTTCTTTTTCACAAACAAAATACTCCAATTCTTGTCTTCGTCTATTGCCAAATTAATATTTCAGGACCATATATGAATAACATACGTCCAAAATATGGCCTTTATCTCTTTCCAGAATATTAAGACACAATGAGATCCCTTCAGATACGTAAATATCAACTCCATATCCCAAAGATTTTGCAAGAATACGTACGATCCATAAATCAATGTCATCCAGGTACCATAAATCAGGAATATGAGATATTAGTCAAAAACTAATTCCTGAATATTAGGAATCTCTCGTCCAACCATACGTTCCTTAATATCAGCATCATGCTCCCCATAAATTTGGCAAATATCACGCAATAAATATACTTCCATTGTAACAGCATATAATAGCACAAAGATGGAAGATATTAGCTGTTACTTCATCACACGTTCAATCAAGGACAACAAACGTCCTTTTCTTGGTTGAGCAGCAACATTGATTGGCAAAGTGATTACACTTCTATGATCATGCTTTTCTTTGGTTTTCAATCACAGGTTACCCTATCACCAATCTTATAAAGTATCAGTCCACGATCCATTCTCATCAACATTCCCTTAAATCACGCCAAAACTGTCTTCCTATAAATCAACAACTTTCTTGGACCACAAACTGTCCTAATTGCTTGTACTGAACGAGCCTTGTACCTTCTGTTAATATACAATGCTTCAACTTTTCTTCATGTGTACTTTCTGAATACATTCGTGATGACCAGCAGCAACCGAATCAACAAAGCATGATACCCAAAAATTCTTGCATTCGTCTTGTCATTTTTGCATCCATGTTTGAATAATAGTATCATGTTGTAAGGACGGTTAACAAACCAAATCTCTGTCCCAGTTATGCTTTTAATCCCTTAGCATCGAGACAAAACCTGCTGCCACTTTTTCTTTTTGCTTCGTGGACCACATACTGTTCTTTTGCTTTACCTCACGTCCAGCAGTGCCCCACAATCACTGTATCGTATCCAACGGTAGCATATAAATATAAAAACCTTAAAGCACTTCTTTATCACAACTTGAATCCTTCGTACACTCACATCTACTCGAAACACGTGATGTGTATTCCACTTGATCTTGATCAACAGTACCTTAAAGCTAAACGTTTTGTACACATGATGTGATTACTTCTTCTTGAATAATCTTTGGATCACAGCAGTCACTCAACAAATCAAGATCTTCAATATCAAAACCATCTTCGACAGCTGCACTCAATAACCATTCAGCCATAAACATCAAACCTGGCATGATCTCTTTTATATGTTTGCTGTTCAAACAATGTACTCGGTCGACACAACTTCTTGATCTGCTGATCACCTTTTCTTGAACAGCCACATGAACTAGGCTTTATAATAAAACCCTAAAAATGATCACAGCTCCAACGATCTAGGGTTTCGGATGAAACCCTAATACTTTATCTCCTCCAAATCGTCACAAAACTTCTTGTTTTCTATTATAGAATCGATCTTAGGGTTTATAGAAACCCTAGTTTCATAATAAGAAAAACAGAAAAACAGAAAAACGAAAAACACCTCTTTGCAGCCAACTTCGACTGCTTATAACTTTCCCAAAACTGATCAGATCGATGATCGCTCCGGTGAGATCCTAGACACATGTGACGAGAACCTACAGCGCGAATTTTACGACGATCCAACGGTTAATGAAAGAGATATAGCTGTTTGAAAATCACTGTGCAGAAAGATCCGAACGTAAAATCATATACGGATTTTTCTTCATACTTCGACACGAACAAACACCTCGTTGATCCTAGCATCGAGAGCCACCCGCTCTGATACCAATTGTGGAAACCATAAATCACGGATCGATTAAGCTTACTAGGATAATCAACGTTCATATGATAAACATAGCGGAATTAGAACATTGATTATGAACAAGATGTTTCTTTTCCAACGATTACTTGTATTAAACTTCAAACGATTACAAGTAACAAGCCTAGACGTGTTTACAAGAACACACACGTCCAGAACACACGACACACGCTTTATGACTACATTGTGAATAATAAGATAAATAAAACCTACGGTCGTTGTATTCTATATATACTAGAATACAAGACTTTTCTTACAAGAAAACTTTAATTACATTAGAAGTCCCTCCATATTTTGCTAACAAGTCCTCCTTGTTGTATGAAAGGGCTCCATATTCTTGTAAAGCTTGATATTTGCATATAAGTCCTTCTTGTTTCATTATACTTGTTTTGTCTCATCAAATTAATTCCCAACATAAAGTGTGTATATCATGTGATTCATATATGTGTGCTCAATAATAAAGCTATGGATATTCTTAAAGCTTTCCGTGAAGGACCCACCGAGAGACATCATGATGCTAACTACACCGCGAAAATTTATTTGATGTCGGTTTCTTTTGGCCTAGTATTTAACGCGATTCCCACGACTTGGTAAATTCATCTTACTCGTGCCAACGTCAAGGAAAAATCTCTCAACGTGATGAAATGCAACAATGTGCCATTCAAGTTTGTGGATATTTGATGTGTGGGGCATCAATTTTATGGGTCCATTTCCATATTCAAGAGGAAATAAGTATATTATCGTGGCCGTAGAATATTTTTCAAGGTAGGTGGAATCGAAAGCGCTCCTTACGAATGATGTTCGAGTAGTTTGTGTAATTTTTAAAACAATTGTTTGCTAGGTTTGTAATTCCACGGGCCACTATTAGTGACCGATGCACCTATTTTTGTAATGACTAATTTGAAAAAGTTCTTAAAAAATATGGTACGACCCATCAACTTTCTCGGGCTTATCATCCTCAAATGAGTGGCCAAGTGGAGGTTTTAAATTTGCTCTTAAAAGGATACTAGAGACATCTATTGGTGAAAACCGTGCCTCAAGGGCCTATAAACTAGATGATGCATTGTGGGCCTTCCGAACCGGTTACAAACTCTAATTAGATATACTCCTTATAAGTTGGTTTATGAAAAGGCATGTCACTTACCAATTGAGATTGAACATAGAGCATATTGGGCTTTAAAGCATTATAACTTTGACTTGACGACCACAGGAGATCACCGAAATATTCAAATGAATAAACTTAGGGATCAGGCTTATGAGAATTCTTTTATTTGTAAAAATAAAAAAAAGAGGATTCGTGACTCAAATATCAAAAGCCGCATCTTTAATGTTGGTGATCGAGTTCTCCATTTCAATTCTTGACTTGCAAGATAAAATCCCGTTGGTCGGATCATTCACCATCACCCAAGTTTTTCCATATGGCACCATTCAGCTAACTCAAAATAACAGGCCAAAATTTAAAGTGGATGGTCATAGGGTGAAGCATTATTTTGGAGGGGGGACATACCATCGGTGGTTTTCCCGGATCTCCAAACTTTCCCTAAGGACAACTAAATTCGGGGATCGAGTCAAGATTTGGGACTTGGTTACCAAAACCAAGCGCTTCATGGGAGCCACCCCACACTTTAATTTATCTCTTATTTCTATTTTCTAATATCTAATGAGGAGGCTCGTACTCTTCCATCTATCATGTTTCGTGTTTGTGATTTGATTTTTAGGATGACCCAAATTTTTTAAGACTCTCGTGTTCAGTTTTTTCTCGTTTCACTCAAGCTTCCATCATTTGATTGCTAATTTGGGGAATCCGATATCCGATGATTTATTATTGATTAACGTATATCTTATGCATACTTAATAAATGACTTTTTCTCCCTTGATGGAATTGTTAATAAACAAAATATTTATTAAGGAATTGTGGCTTTTTCTCCCATTAGATTAGTTCACTTGTACATAAATTGCTTAATAAATATTTTGTTTACAGTTGATTTCAATATTAGTGCTTAACCATTTCTTTTAGCTCTCTTGTAATTAAATTAAGTGCATATCGAGGTTTGTCAGCGTCGTGGATAAGATGTCTCATAACCATTAAGTAGAAGGTATTCAAACTACGTGATTTCAAAATTTGGCATACCAGTAGTATCGTATTAATAATAAAGTTGCTTTATTTATGACTTAAAGAACCTAAGGGTATATGTCATAGATAAATGCCAATGAATAAAAGCACATTTAGGATTAAAAGAGCGTTAGGGTATATGATGTAAATGTAGCTTAGTTTTATTTCGTTAAAGTCTTAAAGAGCCTTCGGGTATATGAGTATGGAGGATGATAAAAGTTGCTTAAGTAAAAAATCCAAGTTTCGGGTCCAAGAATTCTACCTAAATTGTGTTAAATTAATCCCGGATGTGAACTTTATTTTATGAATCGGTTCTTTTGGAAAGGGTTAGGATCTGATTATTCTAATTTAATTGTGCTTCTTTGTTTTCAAACTTAATAACTATAAAAATAAGTCAATGGAGCCTACGGGTGTATGACAAATCTATAAAATCTTGAGATACCAAAAGTAGAAATAAGGGAGGAAAAGTATTACACAGTTATCTTGTATAAGTAGTGTTAGAATTATGACTTGTAATCACTAATGATCTTGTTTATATGCTTAGTATGGAGCGGTTGAAATCCAAGAACGATGAATTTACTCCTTAGACACTTTTGTGCTTCTTAATCCGTTATCCTAGGATTACTTTTGAATAATGAAAGCAATACATTATGGCCTTTGTATATAAAGGATGAATAATGAAAAATAGAGAGTTTAGAAGCTTTTATTTTAACATTGCGTATGGACACGGCTGTGACACCCCCCAAATTAGACATGCAGCAGAATGAACCTGGGTGTCACTGATAAGACCACAATTATACATGGTCTCATCGTCTAAATCGGGCTTAAAAGGTATAAAAATATCATAAAAACCGTGCAAAACCCTTTGTTTGTTCATTGTGTGTTTGTAGGTTTGGATATCGTGAATTCTACAAAAGATCACTAGAAACAAGGAAAAAGAAACACGAGAAACGAAGCCGCACAAAGAATCGGACTCGAGCATTGATTTTCCACAAAAGTCCTTGAAGTTTGAAGAAACTACAAGATTGGTCCTCTAAGTTTATAGACTTGTCACTTTAGACCCTTGTAAACCTAAAAAATTACAAATGGGTCCCAAGAGTTTCAAGAGATGACATGAATAGCCCTTGAAGATTGCTAATATTGCAAGAAGAGTCCTTATATCAAGTTACAAAAGTTGGAAGGACCTAATTTGTCAATAATCCAAAGATATTAATAAAGGATAAATGCCCTAAAACCTGTTGAAAATTATGAGGAGGAAAATGACAACTTGTTGGAAGATTGAGGGTCCCTTTTGCCTATAATCTAACCCATTACCATAACCAAACCCGTCCACAAGCCCAATAACCCGAAGCAATCCACCCATATATTAGTTAATTAGTTTTTAAGTGAAATTAATTATTAATAAAAAGTACGCCAAACACACCACTTATCCCTAAAACAAATCAAACAACACCCCTGTTCACTCTCAAACCCTAAACCACCCAAATCTTCAAAACAAGAAATTATCCTAATTAACTTCAGATATGTGATTTCACATTAGATAAGCAAATCACACTCTTAAAAGCCACGTCACTTCACCCATGTGACGTGTGGACCACACACCTGTCCATCATTTTCACACTCCAATACCCAAACCGGCCATATCCTTTCCCGTTGTTAATTTCTTAATTCCAACAACGTTTTGGATGGATGAGATCGTTCTACAACAGCTGTATCCACTGGAAACATCACATGCTCAAAATTCAACCAAAGACCATGAATTTTGAAATTCAAAACCAAGGGCAAATGAGAAAGATCAGTAGATTAGGGCTTTAATTATTTCAGCATTCTAGATCTTTCTTTCATGTACTATAAAAAGATGTCGACTTATGACTCTTTTTCTTAGTTCTAGTTTCTTTGTAAAAGTTTTTGAGTTAATGAATAGTTATTGTATTTTCTGAAAATCTTGCAATTGAATTTATGTTCCATATTTGCCTTTTCTTATTTTTTTAACTTCTTGCTTTATTTGATTTTCTTCAAATTAGTTTACTTATTCAAATTATTTTGCAAAAGTAATTTTTGTTAAAAAAAAGTTTGAAGATCCAAGTTTATATAAAGGGTTATGTGATCTTGCCTTGACAAATTAAGATCACATAAGGTTTATGCTTCTTGTTATTTCTTGTTAAAAGTCCTTTGTTCCCAAAAGGTTTTCCAAAATCTGGTTATCTTTCTGTTTTTAGACTAACTGTTTCAAAAGCAAACAATATAAGCTAGCTGACAACTAGCTTATGCTATTATCTTTTGAAACTTGTGTTTCTTTTCTGTTGGTGTGTTCCAAATAGGAACAAAAGATATAGCCCAACTGACGTTTGTAGTCTTTGGGCAGGACTGTTGTAGTCCAATCTCCATCATTTCATTCCAACAGCTCCCATAAACCCTAGAATCTTGAAGCACTAGTTGGTGGTATCACCAAGCTAGACTTGACCTGAAATGGCCAAGTGAAGGTTTGGTTTGAACTCCCTGGTTACTTTTGGGTTTTTGGTGCTATGTAGCTAAGTTGTGTAAATGACTGCTATGCTTTAGTTAGGAGTTAATATAGTTTCTTTGGTTAGTTTATGCATTTTCTCAGTCATTTGAAAGGATTTTAAAGTGATTTGTTAACTTTTTCTTAGATAAATTTTAAATCAGATAGCTAAAGGGTTGTTTGGATCTGTGTGTTTAAATGGTTTAGGGTGACAACTAAGTCCTACATAACAGCCTACATACTTTAAAGTGATTTGAGTGTTTGTTTCATCAGCTTAGTTGTAGTAACAATTTGCAAGTTTTGTTCAAAAATCAACCAAAAACACATCATATCCTATATCTCTTTTTTTTGGGTCATTTTGGTCTGAAATCTAGTATGCTATTATATAGGGTTGTTTTTTTTATCTGCATTTAAGTTTTTGTTCATTGGTAGCTTATACTGGCTTGTAGCTTAATCCTAAAGTCACCAAAATAATTTGTTCACGTACATATCTAAGATCTTTATTTTTATTGTTGTCAGATATAAGACAAAAGGCATTGCCTTTTTGCCCGATATCTGACATCGGGTTAAAGCTGTTTGTGCTTATTTGTGCTATCTGTGGAGTTTTTGGTTTATTTTAATGCTTACTAGTGTTTGTTTTCTGCTTATTATCACCTCTCCAATAAGCCAAAGCTTATTGGAGTTAATTCTAATCCATTAAAAAAAACAAAAAGCGTGTTGGCATAGATTCGAACTAGTGACCTGTAGCTCACAGGTTCCCAGTCTTACCATTGTACCAGTGCTTATAATTGGTAATGGTTTGCCTCGTTTTATTCTTATAGTGGTTTTCATTTTCCCTTTGTAAAATATGTCGTAGCTTATCTAGGGCTTAATAGCTTACTTTGTTTACCTTTTTGCTTTCTTCTATTTTTCCCTTGTTTTTGTTAACATTTACGATTTTTCCGTATATGTTTGAGATTTTTCCCACTGTTCATTTAGTTTTAATCATTTTACTATTTTCTGTTTTTATTAAATAATTTAAAAATAGATAATATTGCTTTTAATTTCTTGAAAAATAATTTTTAGATTTACAAAAATATAATTGAGGTTCACAAGTGAAAAAAAAATTGTTTGGGATTTTTCTTAATTATTTGAATTTTAGGACTTTAATTAGTTTTTAAATTTTAATAATAAAATAATAAAAAGTTTTCAAGAAGTTTTGTTCATTTTTCAACCTTAATTTTATTATATTAGGATTTATTTGCAATTTTTAATAACTTATTTAATTAACTTTTATTTTCGTCTCGATTTACATGCAAACGTATTTCCGTCGTAGCTTAATTTTAGCATAATCCGTTTTCTAATTTTCTCTTTTTTTACCGCAAAAAACGAACTAATCAAAATCACGTTTTTAATCTTGGCACACACATAACACCTCAATCGATAACGAACTTTCATTGTCAGATTTTACGTTTTTTCCTAAAACATAACGTCTAATTCTTATCGTTGTTGCTTTCTTTTTCCTAAAAGAAAGTGTACAATTTACGAACATCAAATTTGGCGCCGCTGCCGGGGAGGTGTTTTAGTGTCGTATTCTATATCGTGTTTGTTTGAGTAGTACGTTTTTGACCTTCCATTTTGGGAAGTGTTCATATTTGTATATACTCATTTTTTTAGTATATATATTAGCCATAAAATAAATAAAGTGTTAAATTGAAATCAGTTAACACAAAATCATTTTTTGCTTTTCTTGTGAATAATATATTGTATATACGTAGCATAATTAATACACAATATTTATCCAAATACGTGTGAAAACGCACCTCATTAATCGGCGTTCCGATGATTATTAGGTGTATCGATCAAAGGAAGAAGAAAAAAGGCAAAATAGATAAATACTCTTAATTGGTATAATCTTTATTAATATAAACTATAAGGTGGTATAAGGCGGTTGTATTTCATGACCTAAAGAAAAAAGCCTCTTAAGTGCTTCGCGCCGCCTCGTTTTCTCCACTCGCTTGTGCGTATTTTGAGAGTGACGATTAATTAAGGGTTTGTCACCTCAACGGGGCCGTCTCGTGGTTTTAAGAGGCCATGTGTCGTATTGTGTTGGAGGTCTTTTTACGCTTTTACTACAAAAATAATAACTTAACTAGTTGCGCATACGAAATTCTATTATCTATTCGGTAGTAATGCGTTTAATTTTTCATTTTACTTTATAATATACTTTGTTTTTTCAGTTAAAATTCATTGAATTTTACAAAACTTGAAAAAAAATCTCTTAAGTCTTAATTTTGAGTTGTAAACTACAGGGGTTAAACTATAAACTACATCGATTAAAAATGGACTACAATGGTTAAACATGGACTCAAAACAATAATTTTTTAGCTTAAAGTACAGGGGTTAAATATGGATAAAAGAAATGAAATACTGTATATGTCTAATGTCATCTTCTTCCCTGGACAAACTTCCTACATATTTACTCCATTAAAATCTAATTTTGAGCTCTATTTTTCCACTTTGACTCAAATCACTAAATTACAACATTGTAGGAGTTTAATTTCATCGTAGAACATCACTTTCTTGGGTCAAAACGTTCAAAAATTAGTTTAGACTAAAATCGCCTGATTTAGAAATTGGGGCCCTAAGAAAATGGAAGCTCTGTGCCGTTGCACCTCGCGCACATGCTAAAATCCGGCCATGCACCTCAAGTATTAATAATCTTATTTTTGACCTTATATTATTGAACCCTCAAAACGTTTTGGTGTTTCACCAACATTTCAAAGTCGAACGAAGGTTTTTACTTGACGTAATTTTTTCATTCCCTTTAGATTCTCTAATCGAGACCTTTGATTAGTGGATAGATTTTTGCGGATTTAATTATCTACGTAATACACCAAAAACCCAAAAAACATAATAAACAGTCAAAAACCAAAAAAAATTGAAAAAGTTTAAAAACCCCAAAAAGAATCTTCCTCGCTACCCCCATTATCTACGTTTAGTGCATGCGCACTCGGTCGTATACTTATCCGAATTCTAGGAACGTGTTGAATCGGCGTAATCAAAATCGAAGGAATCGACAACGAAGATGAGAATTAGAAACAAACGTTCCAAATATCGTTGTTGAAACTAGAGACGAGATGGCTGAGAATCGTACGATGATGGAGTTGCTCCAAGCACCCACCGAGGGTTATGGACACGCGATCGTAATTCCCAAAATCGAAGCGGAAAATTTTGAAATCAAATCGGGAATGTTATCTTTGATACAAGCGACAAAGTTTAAGGGTCGTGAGGCGGATAATCCTCACGATCACATTCAGAATTTTAATCATCTTTTAGCCACGAGCAAATTTAAGAATGTTGACACCGATGTCATTAAGCTTATGCTTTTTCCTTACTCGCTCGATGGATCCGCCGAGTATTGGTATGAGAAAGAACCACCGAATTCCATAATGACGTGGGACGATCTCGTTTCCAAATTCGTTAATCATTTTTTCCATCGTCTAAGACCACGTTTTTCAAAAACGAGATCACGAGGTTTGAACAATAGCTGAATGAGTCATTTAGAGAAGCGTGGGATCGTTTTAATAAATTGCTTAGGCAATTTCCTCACCATGGATTTTACGAGTTGCACAAAATCGACACTTTTTATAACGATCTTAATCTTCACGAGCAAGATTCGTTAAATTTTGCCGATGGCGGTAACTTTTTGTGTAAAACTTCTAGGAAAGCATTAAAGATTATCGAAAATAGATCTAAGGTTTTCCTACTCCGTAGCACACCGAGTGTTGCCAATGTCGCCAATGTTAGCCATGCTAATCGTGACATTGAGAGGGTTGATGCAAAATTCGATAAATTGACAAATACTTTTACGTCATTTTATATCGAAATAAAGAAGAAAGACGCTCCCGCTATGGTGAAAGCGGTTGAGGTTTCGTGCACGTTGAGTGATAATGCGGTTAATGGAAATTTTCAAAATCAAAATAACACCGGTCCACTATAACAAGGCAATTATAGTAATCAAGGCAATGATTTTCAAAACCAAAATCGAAATAATTTTCACAGAAATAATCAAGAAAATCGAGGAGAATATAATCAAGGTCAAAATTTGAGTTGGCAAAACTGATGTTTTAATACCAACAATCAAAACCGAAATTTTAATCAAGGACAAAACTCGAATTTTCAAAACAATAACAATCAAGGCAACAATTTATCAAGCGCCAATCAAAACAATTTTCAAATAAATAATCAAAACCAAGGAAACTTTAATCCAGATCAAAGCGAGTTTTCAAATGACTTTCAAAAATAAATGGAATCTAATGGGGCTAATATGAAAAGATTAGAGGGACAAATTGGTACTTTAAAAAATGAATTTTCTAACACTTTAATGGGTCAAAATAATAAAATTGAACAAGGTCAAAGTGAGGTTAGGTTAAGAACATGTTTGTGGCTCTAATGAACAAACCGTCTACCTCGGGCTCGTTACCAAGCAACACAGTGACTAACCCTAAGGAACACGTCAAAGCCGCATCGTCTCATGGAAAATGTAGTGTGATTACCCCTAACTTTAATGGCTTTAAAGTTGTGCATTCATCTCTACCCTCGACTTCTAAAACGTCTTCATGTTCAAAAGTCGAAGGAAAGAACGTGATGACCAAAGAAAAGAGTGCACATGCTCGTGTACCTCAAATTCCATCCACGGTTTAAAAAGAGAGTTTCATTGACCTTACAAAAGTTCACCTTAAAGAAACTTGTGCTTCAATGCATGATTAAAAAACAAATATGTCGTCATACAAATACAAGAAAAATATGAATGTACAAAACTTTAAATTTGACAGATTATATTCTTGTCTAGCCCTCCATGCATGGTGGTGATTTATAGAAAAAGCAAGTCGGTGATCATACACTAGCGTACTTATCAGGTTTTGTAAAGTCTTTGGTATGTATTTTAAATTAAGTCAATTCTATGTTATAAGTTAAACCCAATCCAAGATAGGGGTGAGCATTAGGTCCGGACGGGATCAGATCGATTAAGGACTGAATCAAAAACCAAAGTGATTCATAATCTCGGATTGAGACTAGACCAAAATGTTTTGATCCGGTCTAGATCGCCAATCGATTCGGTCCAGTTCTATTAAGCATAATCGACGGGATTTTGGTAAGATCGAACGGGACTAGACCGAACTGATGACTAAATTAGTCCAAAAGCCCGGAACGAAAGTATACCGTTCGGTTATGGTCGGTCCAGTCCGAGTCACTGATCCAAATGCTCAGCCCTAGTCCAAGATATTGTGAATCTTACTGTCAAGCCCTATATTTATGTTTTTACTAAAATGGACAATTATATAAAGTACATTCTTAGTTTATGACACTAACCGCTGGAGCAGGGGACGGAGCCACATGTGCAAGGACGGATTTTATTGAAAGCTGAATGTGATACGAGCTATATTAGATTTGAAGTTAAAAAATGTTAAAAATTTTGAAAAGTATTATTTTTCTAGAATGTGCAACACTCAATTTTTTGTGCTACTTTGATAAAAAAATGATTATGATGTAAATTTTATTATTAAAATGATATGCAACGTTTAAAAAAAATTGTGCGACACCCAGTAAAATATTCAGTGTCCGCCTCTCGTTGAGGCTAAATTAGTACGTACACGCGTTTAACATTTAATATTACTCCCTCCGTCTCATATTAAGTGTCTAGATTCTTAATGTACAAAGTTTTAGATATATTATATTCCTACTATTATTAGCTATCCAAATGACAATTATACCCTCATTTAATACAAAAAGTCAAAAAGAAAATACACACTTTAAATATGAGCCACATATTAAAGGGCATATATATAATATTAATTATCAAGATTCTCTCATTTATTATAGTGGATACTTAATATGGGACAATCAAAGATTGTATAATGGATACTTAATATGAGACGGAGGGAGTAACTCCGTTTCACATTAAATGTCCAAGTTGACTTGTTTTAGTTTTTTTTTGCCGTAATTATTTCTTTTTATGTTATATGATAGTTTGTTTAAAATTTATGAATAGATAGAGTTTGTAGTGTATTATTCATGAGCAGAATTATCATTTAGTATTATATAACTCAAACGTAGATATTTACGGTCAAAGTTAATGAAAAAAACGAAAAAATTCATTCTAAACACTTGATATAAAACGGATGGAGTACTATTTTGACAAACCTATAAGAAAAAAAAGTCACTATCCTTCGTATTTTCTATAATGTTTGGGTGAGTGAACTTGGTATGTGAATTTTCGTAAATTTTCACATAGCCAACTTTGACATTATCAGAAGACTGATACGACTCGAGAATGAGCGAACCCACTTTTTGTAGATAAAAGAAAATCCTAAGTTGTTATGTGTTGAAGCAAATTTATCCGGTTATGCTGCTGCTAGCGAATTCACTTCGGTCACAGTGATGGTGTGCAAGTCTCTTGATCTCGAACCTAGAAACACAAGGTAGCACACATTAGCCTCGTCCCAGGTTTGACCCCGAGACCAAGCTCCGGTGTGAGAGTAAGTAACTGTCACAAAGCTGGTATCCGGTGTGGAATACCGGAAGATATAGTTGTAATAATGGTGAGTAGTTAATACAGAGTGAGTAGTGTGTGTGTTAAATGTGGAGGTATTTATACTACTTTGTAGTGCGTACCTAGATGTGTGGTCACATCATTAGACTAGGTACCAAGTCCTAGGTTACGCAAATCCCTGTAATCGATGGATTTGTTTCCCCAAGGGCGGCGGCGCTTCTCTTTACCCGTTGGGTAGACGAAGGTCCCCTGGATAATGTTGTGGGTTGCTTTTACTTTTCCTTGGCTCTTGGCTTGGTTATTAAATGCTTCACTGACATTATATCAGCCCTATTAAATGCTGGTAGGTTTCGGTACCGTTGCGGGGAAGTGTATGTGTCCGGTGGCATTGGCCGGAGACATACGCGAACATGTCCCCCCCAGTATCACAGCGTTAAGGACAACTAGCGGTATGATACTTTAAATGTGCTTCGCCCGAACAGTAACGGGTTTAATAAATGCGAGTCGCCCCTTCTGACTTCACATTAATTGGTTTTGTCTTCTGGGTTCCTGCATTGTCGGCCACCATGAACTTGGTCTTCGTTTCATCGTCTAGGATCTGCTTCCACGTATCTCACTTTCTTTTCAACGGTGCAGATCGATTATGGGAAATTGTGCCACGTCTCTTCAATGTTCCCTTTCTCCATATAAATAGTTGCCTCTTCTCATTTTTATCATACTTTCCTCTCTTCTATTTCCGCCATTGTTGTTCTTCCTTCAAGATTTACCTTTTCAGCAGGTGTGCACTTCTTCTTATTCCCTCTTTTTGCTTCACATTTTTGTTATGTCTAGTGATGACTCCGAAGGCGAGGCCTCCTTTCGTGATCCTAAATGCGATATGCACATTAGGGTTTCTACCCTATCTGGCGATGACCTAAAGAAGATATGTAGGAAATATCTTATCCCAGATAAGCTTCGTCCTCGCTTGCCTGGCCCTCTTCTTACCATGAATAACCTTCCGGACCGCTTTATTGGCATCTATGAAGATTATCTAAAACATGGAGGACTTCGTATTCCTTTTTCTACCTTCTTCCTATCCGTGATCCGTCATTTCCTCGTACATATTTCTCAACTGGCTCCTATGAGCGTCAACCGTGTTATTATGTTCGAGATTCGTTGTCGAAGTTTGAATATAGCCTGTATAAAGAATTTGTTTCGTGTTTTCTATAGACTAAGTAAGCAAGGACATTGGTTTTCATTTAAAAGTCGATGGCCTCAACGGTATGGTAAGTGTTTGACGGAAACTACCTCGAGTCTGAAGCTTTGGAAGCACAAATGGTTTCTCATTGACCGAATGGCAATTCCTCACGCTATGCCTTGGAGAGATAGGGATACGGATGTTCGTGATGACTTCCCTACTACCTTTAATGCAAAGCATGCACAGTTGCTTGCCGATAATCCTATTTTGCTTCGCTCGCCTCACAGACATTTGTTGTTCCTGGCTGGTTTATGGTTTCCTTACGAGAACCCTCCTTTCCGTCAGATCATAGTTGATCTTGATAAAAAGGGTATTTTGCGTATATATTTTCCTTCACTTACCGCGGGCTCTTATTGCTCGCTCTAACCGCTATCTCCTTTTTATGCAGAGCTTACCATGGATGAGTTCATCAAGTTACCATCATTTGATAATGCCAAAGTGGGGAGGGACGAGAATGCAACTATGGCTACGCCCACGCCGAGGGTTACGCAACTGCTACCGCTGAACACTCTTATTCCCAATTTGACTCCTCAGCAAGAAGCTGTTACTAAGCCAGATCCGAAGATCTTGGCAGCCCATCTGCGTAACGAGGGGAAGAATCCGGTGATAGCCACGAAGAAAAGACCCGCTGGTGGTGAGCCTTCTGGGCGTCGATCGAAGAAGAAGGCTGGTAAATCTCAGGTCTCGTCCGACACTGAAGATACTGAAGTTCATTCAAGCCCACCTCTTAATCATTCTCATCCTTCGGGGTCTGGTGGTGAACATAGTAAAACCAGTGGTAAGGAGACAAAGACCCCCCTCACATCAACTTGAGTGACCATTCGTCTCCTTCTCATGATGATATTCATGACGATGATGTTACAGGTGTGTTTTGGTTTCTCATAACTTAGTTTGTCCCTAAATGTTGTATTTATATGTCTTTTATGTTGTTGATACTCCCTTTGTCCAGGGGACCTGCAGGGTCCTTCTCGTCGGTTTATGGCCCCATGGCGTTTGAACGAGGATGTACGCATTGATTCCCATTACTCTACCCGAGAGTTGTTGTTTCACCTGCCCACTCCTGCGGAACAAGCTGCGTTTTCCTCCCTTTCAAATTATGATGTTTTGAGTCACGCCTATCAAACCCTTGCTCGAAGCACACACACTGTGTCCGAATTAATGAAGAGGTATGAGGCTCTTAGCCGGGAGCACTCCCGTTTGTCCGCAGCTCAACAGGGACCCCAAGGGCACTTTGCCACCGGAAAGACAATGCTTGATCAAATGGCCCTAGCGCACAAGAAGCTTGAAGATAACTACAATGGCTATCTCGCCCGGGAGCAGGAACACCTTGGTATTATTGAGAGGCTGGAGAAAGAGGTCGAGGACTCTGGAGCCATGATTGCTGCAAAGGATGAGAAGATTGTGGAACTGGAGCATCTCTTAGGTGCAAGTGCTCAAGATCACATTAAAGATTCCGACAAGATTAAAGAGCTTGAGTCCGGCAACAAGCACTTGACTTCTCTTCTTGCCTAAGCCGAGGTAGACAAACAGTGTAAAACCTCTGTTTTTACCCTCATTGACTTTGTCAACTGTAGTACTATTTATATTTGGAATTTACATAATTTCACCTTTATATGAATTATTAATTATCATATACCTATTGTCATACTACCTTTCATATTTATTATATATATATATGAACCTTTAGTCATTATTGACTACCTTGGCAATTGACTGGCCACTTGATTGAATAGCATATGAACCTTTAGTCATTTGTTGACTACCTTGGCAATTGACTGGCCACTTGATTGAATAGCATATGAACCTTTAGTCATTTGTTGACTACCTTGGCAATTGACTGGCCACTTGATTGAATAACACATGAACCTTTAGTCATTTATTGACTACCTTGGCAATTGACTGGCCCCTTGATTGAATAATGAAATTCATCACCTCAGTACATATTTGAGATAAAACTGTAACCTTACTTAATTTATTTTATTAAGTACTTGAATTATTTTTATATGTACATATTTACATATAATACTTAAAAGGATTAAATGCCTAAACACTTTAAAAACAATGTATATTATTTTACATTGTCACCTATTTACTTTAATAAAGTAAATTAATTTTAGTAATGTATTTAATAATACACTTTCATTAAGTTATCTAAAAGCTTCAACAAAAATACCTACAACACAACAAATATCTATAATAATATACAAAGACTATTATTATCATACAACACTTGGCAAAATTACCAAAAACCCCTCCCCATGCATAAATAAAATGTGTAGATGTATGCATGCATACACTACCATCATTTGTGTTGGAAATACGTTTTACGTATTTATGAAGGATCGGTCGCTCCAACGATAATTAAGTAATATGCTCGTGATCCACTTAGTTTATGTATAGTCCATATAGCCCACATATATATCCCCTCCTAGCATGTTAGGAGGGGTTGTTGGTTGTTAATTTACACATTTTTTTTAATCATTCCATCTTTATTTTCTCTCTCTAACTTTCTCCCTTCTCTCCTTTCTCTCTCTACTCCTTCATCTCCTTCATCTCATCTTCTTTATATTATTTAACAATCCATACATCAAATCCATCAAATCCATCATCTTAGAATAGGCCAATGATCACGTAGACCTTCAATTGGTATCAGAGCTTGGTTAGTTTGGTTTATTCTTGTTTTTCTTTTGTTTGATTTTGATGGGTTTTGATTTAATCATGCTTAAATATTAAAAAGTTTGTATTTTTTTATAAAAAGTTTGTGTTTTTATGTGTTAAATCATGTCAAATCTTTAGATTTACTTACTTTTTAGATAAAAATCACAAATTTTTATACAAAAATCAAAAATTTCATTACCAAATCTTAAAAAGTTTGTGTTTTTATAAAAAGTTTGTGTTTTTCTCTTTTTAATTTTGTATTTTTTTGATTAAATCCTTTCTATTTTGATTGCCTTTTTGTTTGAGTTCCTTAAATTGAACATTTAATTTTATCCTTTTTTATTTTTTTAATCAATTTCCACTTTAATTTTTTTTATTATTAGTTTTTTTCTTTTATCAGTTTTTTTTATAATCAGTTTTTTATATAAATTTTTTAACCAGTCTTTTCGTTTATCAGTTTTATCATTTGTGGATTGGTCAACTGTCAAACTGTCCAAAGTTCCATCATAACTGTCCAAAACTGTCCTATCATAACTGTCATTCTTAAAGTTCCAAATCAAACCAAATGTTCCGGGTGAAGGAAAAGTTCCGGGTGAAGGAAAAGTTCCGGGTGAAGGAAAAGTTCCGGGTGAAGGAAAAGTTCCGGGTGAAGAAAAAGTTCCGGGTGAAGGAAAAATTTCGTATGAACGAAAGTTCCGAATGAACGAAACTTCCGGGTGAACGAAACTTCCGACTGAATGAAATCTTCCGAATGAAGAAATCTTCCGAATGAACACAATTCAAACATAACGGAAACAAAAACAAACACTCAACCTCACAAACCCCCTTTTTTTTTCCTTATCACCTATACCAACATCCAAACACTCTCGTTACACCCTCACCCTTACCCACCCTCGATTCGACCCAAACCCACAACCCTCGACACAAAAACAGACTCGATCCTCAACCCCACACCAACTCTACTCCAAAAACTTAAACATCACTCACATTAAACAACTGACTCGTCATTAGACTTCACAACACCCTCACAACACCAGAAACCCACTCGACACCCATCCACAGACTCTTTTCGTGACACAAAACTCATCCAACACACGTCAACATCCACAGACCCACACAAATCTTTACACAAAAAATCAATGTTTTACACAAACTCACTGAAATAAACACTCTTTACACATCTCTCGACTCACAAAATCTTGACTGACTCAAACTTTCAAACAAACCATTCTCACCCAACTCGACCCTCACACCCACCCAGACCCTCACTCTCGACTCTCTCAACCACAACAGACTCTCTCGACTGTTACAAAAACACACCCACACCTTCGAACAAAAACACACCCACACCCTCGTCTATCCATGTCACATCCTCGACAACATCAAAAAGATTAACCATCTTGATTCGACTGACATCAAACAACTCTCGACCCTGAATCTCAACTCTCGACTCACATATCCTCACAACACAACCGACCCAGACCCACGTCACGGCTCGCACACATAACAATTGACAAGACATTCGACAGAATGACGCTACAGAAGATAGAAAGACTCAACAAAACAAAAAGTTAAAATAACCTACCCGAGACCCTTTAAGCTAGGATCTTGAAGCCGAAGTTAAAGGAGATAGCTGGCGTTTGGGATTTGAGCAGATCGGGATTCATAGAAGTGGGGTTTTTGAGCAGATAGGAGTTTGGTTTTTAGATTGCTGTATTTGGAGGCGGATCAAACAAGATGTGGATTTGAGAGAATTTTTGGGTTGAGAAAAGAAAAGAGACGGAAGAGTTTTATTTATCTACAAGGCGGAGGAAACAAGGTTTGAGAGAGAGAGTGTTATAACGTTTTGGTAAAGTCAAACGTAGATTAGGAAGGATTGTGGGACGGAGGTTCCTAAGGAGAGTATTTTACTCGACAAGTGGAAGACACGTGTATTGCTCAAAAGCATAGCGAGTGGGATCTACACTTATTTCATTTCTTCCTTTTTTTTATTTAGTTGGGACACGTTTTTAGATTTTTTTTATCTTTCAAAATTTCAGATTTTCTTTTATAATTTATTTTTTTTAGTTATTTTGAAAATTAATTATTTTATTTTGGATATTAATTTTTTAATTTTGATAATCAATTGATATTTTTATTTTTATTCAAATTTTTATTTTGAAATATTTTATGATATTAAGTTATAATCGTGACGTGACAAAGTGACAACGTGACAAAGTGACGTGTCAAGATGACAAGATTTATTTGTTGACGGGTTTATTGTTTGAGTGAGCCGAGGCTGTATTGGATTCCGATTTGTTTTGTCAACGGTTGAGCCGTCAAGAAATTATTCAGCCAAGAAAAGAGATACATCATCAAACGAGGACTTTTAAGAGTTTTTTTTTTACGGATCTTTCGTTGGTTTTGTCATAATCCGGGAATTTCTGTTTCTAACTTTCTTCACGATCTGCAAAATCACGAAACAACCTCACAATTCAATGGAGTCTTTGAATTCAACTTTTCGAGAGGGAGACTTGCAACAATTACATCTCTTGCAAGACAAAGTTAGAAAAAGTGGCATCACTTCATTTCAAATGCTTCAGTGTCATATAGTTACTCTTTCACGGATTCAAGGAGGGAGCAAATTTATGAAAATCTTTGGTCAAGATCGTCATATATTCATCGACTCAATTTTCACCACTTTGACCCAACTCGCCGAGCAACTCAACAATGAAAGCTTTAATCACTCTGCATCGGCACTTGCTTATAAGGCTCTTGTGACACAACTCACGCCTTTCCTCCAATTCAATATCATCAAGTCTGAAAGTTCAATGCTTTGCCAATCACTTCTTAGAGATACACATACCGAACTTCGAGTTTTTCGTGATACAATATTGAAACTCATGACATCGGTCTTGTCTTCGATTTATGAAAGATCTCGACTTCAGCAAGCGTATGATAATGGAGTGCAAGAATCTATGATGCAGATGAAAGAGAATGGTCATACTGTTGATAACTTGGAGCCTAACAATGGCAAGAGCACGGAATCAGGAGGACAACATGATACCAGTGGCACGTCAGGGAATGTTCATGAGATATCTCTTGATGACACCTTACCCGTTTATGACGAAGAGCCTGCAAACATGGTACAATGTAATGTTGTTTATGATGTATATGCTGATGCAATGCCGCATATTGAGCATTCTGAACCTAATTATGACAAACATGGGATGGAAAAGAGTGATAGAAATACCACTTCTGATTCATCCGATGTAAGTCATAATGGGGGAGAGATTGTTCAGAATGCTATAGTACATCATGATAATTGTATTATAACTGCTTCATTGAATGCTTCTGATTCCAATATTGGAGAGCTCGAAACGATTGTAGCTCAACAATCAAAAGATCTTGAGGATGCCAAACTTGAATTTTCTAAGAAAACGGACAAATTTGAAACATACTTTGAAAAACTTGAAAAGTCAAACGTTGTTCTTGAAAGAAAATTGGATCAAACTGTTCTAGATTCTAAAGCTGAAAAGGATAATCTTTTGAAACAAATTCAACTGCTTGAATCTAAGTTGGCATCCCAAGATAACTTGCTCAAAGAGAATGAGACTTTAAAGGCCCAAGTACAGGAAAAGGTTTTTGCTATAGCTGCGTTGAAAAATGAGTTAAGGAAAACTAGAGGACCTAGTGTGGACACTAAGCTTGAAAAACCATCAATCTTGGGGAAACCGCCTACAAATCAGTTCGTCAGACAACCGATTGTCAGACAACCTACTGCATTTAGATCCGAGCGGCCACAATCCTCGAGACCGCGGTTTGCCTCCCAAGTTGATTTGGGTCATATTTCTAGAACAGTCACTCCACCAACTAGGCCTAATGTGACTAAATCAGTTTTAGCAAGACCTCATCACATGATTGCCCCTAGTTTCTCTAAGAATAGTTCAATGAACACGTCTAGAACTAGTTCAACTGATGTGCGCCATGATTTTGGTCAAAGGGAAGCTATTCAAAAGACACATGTAAGAGATAGCAATGTCCAACCTAGTCAGATGCCTTCTAGATTACCCAACACTGCTAACCGTAGCATGACGTCTCCTAGGAGCATCGATCAATCATCTAGGAATTACTCAGACATTAAATATGCTACTTGTAAAACATGTATAAAATGTGTCTTTACGGCAAATCATGATTCCTGTATCAAGAAATTGCTTAATGAGGTGAACTCCCGTGCTAGAATTAAATCCCAGTGGGTAGCTAAAATCAAACCCGTTGGCAAAATGTGGCGCCCCACTGGTAGAACTTTCACTCTTGTAGGAAACGAGTGGCCTTTAACTAGGATAGTCTCTGATTCTACGAAGACTACTAGGGAGGAAATTGCAAAGGATGATACATCACTTAAGCCTGAACTTAAGATTTTCTATAAAAGGAAACGTTTTCCAACTAAGACAAGTGAATCATCCCCTCAGGCCACCTCTGACACAAGAAAAGAAAACCGTGAACCCCCACGTGCTTCTAAAATAGATATCTCTAACCCATGCAAAAGTATACAAACTCCTAATGAGAATGCAGGTACCAAAGTTGATGTTCCAAAAGAACGAAGCGGTCCAATCATTGTATACCGTTCAACTAAGGACACTCTCAGAGTTTGGTTGCTGAAGAAGCAGATATCAGAGAAACTAGTATCTCAGGGGATTCATGGTTAAAGCTTACACAAGACTTATAGTCACATCACAGACTATAACTCGCTCTTCAAAGAAAGGAAAGTTTATCACCGATGGTAGACTTATCCTAACAACGAGAAATTCATTTTTCTCGGGCATGCGCTTATATAAAAAACATTCCAAGTTTTTAAGCTCATGCATAATGGCTCCTCGTTAAATGACAGACGACGACCCGGACTTCAGAGACAGGGAAGTTTATCTACGCAACGATAACTTGCCCTCTTAACAAGAAATTAAGTTTTCTTGGACACTAGCTTATCCTAAAACTATTCAAAGGTTTTAAGTTCGTGTAAATGGTTTATCATTAAATATCAGATGGTAACCCGTGCATCAAAGAAAGGAAAGTTTATCGCCGATGATAAACTTATCCTAACAACGAGAAATTAAGTTTTCTCGGGCATGAGCTAAAATTAAAAACATTCGAGGTTTTTTAAGCTCATGCACAATGACTTACAGTTAAATGTCAGACTGTAACTCGAACTTAAAATAAAGGAAAGATTATCTTTTATGATAACTTATCCTCTTAACGAGAAATTCACCTTTCTCGGTCATGAGCTTGTGTTAAAACATTCGAAGTTTTAAGCTCAGAAAGGAAAGTGTATCTTTTAAATAAGAGAACTTTTCCTCCTAACGAGAAATTAACCTTTCTCGGTCATGAGCTTTTCGTTAAAACAATCAAAGTTTTCAAGATCATGAAAACGACTTCTAAGTAAATGTCAACTTAGGACTCGTCCATCAGATAAAATGAAAGTTTATCGCCGATGATAAACTTATCCTTAACAACGAGAAGTTTACAACTTCTCGGACTTGAGCTTTCCTAAGATATTCCAAATCTTAAGCTCAAGTAATTGGTTTTCAAAACTTTGAACACAATTTTTCAAGAATTTCTCAAAAGGTTTTTCTAAATCTTTCAAAATTGTGTGTTCAAAAATGTTTTGATAAAAAGAGCATGTCTTCTGGAATCGATAATATTTACGAACCTAGAAATGTCATTCAATAATGACACGGGGTTGTAAAATAAAGTTCGAGCAGAAGTTCAAACTTTTAAAACATGCTCAAAATGGTTTGCTATTATTTCCGATAGTAACCCGCTTTTCACTTTGAAGTCAAGCATTTCACCGGAAAGCTTTGACTTCAGAATCCGAAGTTATCATCTCCACCAACCGTAGCAACTTACAATTGATATCTACATACTCGACGATGCGACTACTCAAACGGTGACTACAGCTCTTTCAATAGAACACGGGTCAACAATTGAGGGGGAGCAATTGTCCAGCATTCAGAATCCTTGATGCCGAGAGTGCCAAGTTCACATATTGGTGTTAAGACCACGATATCAATCATACACATAGAGTCAAGAGATAACTTCAAAAGTTACGAGGAAGACCAACATTCGTGAACAAGAACCATGTGCTTCTTTCATATGATGTTCTCCATCATTCAGGTGCAACCTCGTAAATTGCTAATCTTGTGAATTCATTATCATATATGCTCTTTGCACGTGATAAATACCTTACACTTGTGTTTAAAAGGTATTTAATTTACGTTTCAAGTACACCCTCATTAATTTGAGGGGGAGCTTGTGTAATTCATGAAGATAATTGGATTTGCATTTTTCTTCCCAAATTTTCTTAAAATGCTATTAAATCAATTGATATTAAAAACATCGATTGAGTTAATATTTTTAATATGGGGGAGAAAATGTGATTTAATATGGGAAGTGATTAATCACAAATGGTTTGACTTAACGTGTTAGCTCATCCCGACATGTGCGAAATGTTTTCGGATATCGTGGCATATGTTAAGGGGGAGCAAAATGGATTTGCACTTCAAAATGGATTTCATGGTGACATACACTTACCCAAAACATCTCTATTCACGATGGTGAAGATTGTGGTGACATAAGGATGGTAGGATAGGTTAAAGTCCAATGATTCCTCTAGAACCGGAGGAATCTTCCCAAGGACATTCCATAGCTAGAAATAGTAGTCCTTAGGAAAGATGGAGAAAGATTGTGAATGTAGCTGAATGCCGACCAAGTACTTAAGTTAGCACTGGAACAATCACAACAAGGTGCTAGTGATGACGTATTGGTAAGCATTGAAGGGGTTGAAGAATGAAAAAGAATTGTAAAGATAAAGGGTGTAAAGAAAGAAGCCCTCCTTACAACTTAGGCAGAAACCGGGTCAATACATATGCTATTAAGATCATTGTTTAATGATTCTTAATATTGAAGACAGACATCATGGACCCAGTGATGCAATGCAAAACCCCTCCCAGCTAACTCAGATATCTCTCAAAAGATATTTGTTTTAATCACACGGAGACAACACATTATCTATTGATTTATTCACTCCGAATAAATTGGTATTGAAAAGGTGGCACTCCTCTCCAGCCTCTGATCACTAAAAATTCAAAATGCACGATCGAGTCTAGAGCCATTTGAGATCATCAAATATCTCATTAGGACACACTTACATATTTCCTTGCTTCTTCACACACTGTGAAAAGTAAGAAAGATCTTAAGAGTCCTACGTAAAATCTTCATGATCTTGCCTGAACATCCGAGTAATACGAAAGTATTTACAATGAAGATGGAAATCCTTCTTGAGCGAATATCAAAAAGCTCATGGTAGGTGACTTGTGCGATTCTTTATGAATCAAACTTGTGATAACTGGAAAGCAACGGTGGTTTAATTCTTAAATGAATTTAAACACGTTCCAGGCCTCTACGCAATATCTTAGTGATCTTGTCAGAACATTCAGAGTAATACTATTAAGTAGTTACAGTGACGAATGGAAATCCTTCTAGTGTTAACATCAAACAGCACTTGGTAGGTTACTTGCAAGATTCTATATGAATCAAGCTAGTGACAACTGGAAAGCAACGACGGTGCGGTTCTTAATTGAACTTCACTTGTTCCAGGAACATGAATTGACGGCTTCAAATCATGCGGATAAGATTATCCAAATGATTCACTCTTTACGTTCGCAGTCAGCTTTGGACGGTCGAGTAAAGAGAACGGGTTTACCCGCGAAATCTTGTCAAGGAGGTTCTTTATTGAAACTACCCGCGAAATCTTGTCAAGGAGGTTCTTTATTGAAATCTTGTCAAGGGGTGAGCATTAGGTCCGGACGGGATCAGATCGATTAAGGACTGAATCAAAAACCAAAGTGATTCATAATCTCGGATTGAGACTAGACCAAAATGTTTTGATCCGGTCTAGATCGGCAATCGATTCGGTCCAGTTCTATTAAGCATAATCGACGGGATATTGGTAAGATCGAACGGGACTAGACCGAACTGATGACTAAATTAGTCCAAAAGCCCGGACCGAAGACCGAAACGAAAGTATACCGTTCGGTTATGGTCGGTCCAGTCCGAGTCACTGATCCAAATGCTCAGCCCTAGTCCAAGATATTGTGAATCTTACTGTCAAGCCCTATATTTATGTTTTTACTAAAATGGACAATTATATAAAGTACATTCTTAGTTTATGACACTAACCGCTGGAGCAGGGGACGGAGCCACATGTGCAAGGACGGATTTTATTGAAAGCTGAATGTGATACGAGCTATATTAGATTTGAAGTTAAAAAATGTTAAAAATTTTGAAAAGTATTATTTTTTTAGAATGTGCAACACTCAATTTTTTGTGCTACTTTGATAAAAAAATGATTATGATGTAAATTTTATTATTAAAATGATATGCAACGTTTAAAAAAAATTGTGCGACACCCAGTAAAATATTCAGTGTCCGCCTCTCGTTGAGGCTAAATTAGTACGTACACGCGTTTAACATTTAATATTACTCCCTCCGTCTCATATTAAGTGTCTAGATTCTTAATGTACAAAGTTTTAGATATATTATATTCCTACTATTATTAGCTATCCAAATGACAATTATACCCTCATTTAATACAAAAAGTCAAAAAGAAAATACACACTTTAAATATGAGCCACATATTAAAGGGCATATATATAATATTAATTATCAAGATTCTCTCATTTATTATAGTGGATACTTAATATGGGACAATCAAAGATTGTATAATGGATACTTAATATGAGACGAAGGGAGTAACTCCGTTTCACATTAAATGTCCAAGTTGACTTGTTTTAGTTTTTTTTTGCCGTAATTATTTCTTTTTATGTTATATGATAGTTTGTTTAAAATTTATGAATAGATAGAGTTTGTAGTGTATTATTCATGAGCAGAATTATCATTTAGTATTATATAACTCAAACGTAGATATTTACGGTCAAAGTTAATGAAAAAAACGAAAAAATTCATTCTAAACACTTGATATAAAACGGATGGAGTACTATTTTGACAAACCTATAAGAAAAAAAGTCACTATCCTTCGTATTTTCTATAATGTTTGGGTGAGTGAACTTGGTATGTGAATTTTCGTAAATTTTCACATAGCCAACTTTGACATTATCAGAAGACTGATACGACTCGAGAATGAGCGAACCCACTTTTTGTAGATAAAAGAAAATCCTAAGTTGTTATGTGTTGAAGCAAATTTCTCCGGTTATGCTGCTGCTAGCGAATTCACTTCGGTCACAGTGATGGTGTGCAAGTCTCTTGATCTCGAACCTAGAAACACAAGGTAGCACACATTAGCCTCGTCCCAGGTTTGACCCCGAGACCAAGCTCCGGTGTGAGAGTAAGTAACTGTCACAAAGCTGGTATCCGGTGTGGAATACCGGAAGATATAGTTGTAATAATGGTGAGTAGTTAATACAGAGTGAGTAGTGTGTGTGTTAAATGTGGAGGTATTTATACTACTTTGTAGTGCGTACCTGGATGTGTGGTCACATCAGTAGACTAGGTACCAAGTCCTAGGTTACGCAAATCCCTGTAATCGATGGATTTGTTTCCCCAAGGGCGGCGGCGCTTCTCTTTACCTGTTGGGTAGACGAAGGTCCCCTGGATAATGTTGTGGGTTGCTTTTACTTTTCCTTGGCTCTTGGCTTGGTTATTAAATGCTTCACTGACATTATATCAGCCCTATTAAATGCTGGTAGGTTTCGGTACCGTTGCGGGGAAGTGTATGTGTCCGGTGGCATTGGCCGGAGACATACGCGAACATGTCCCCCCCAGTATCACAGCGTTAAGGACAACTAGCGGTATGATACTTTAAATGTGCTTCGCCCGAACAGTAACGGGTTTAATAAATGCGAGTCGCCCTTCTGACTTCACATTAATTGGTTTTGTCTTCTGGGTTCCTGCATTGTCGGCCACCATGAACTTGGTCTTCGTTTCATCGTCTAGGATCTGCTTCCACGTATCTCACTTTCTTTTCAACGGTGCAGATCGATTATGGGAAATTGTGCCACGTCTCTTCAATGTTCCCTTTCTCCATATAAATAGTTGCCTCTTCTCATTTTTATCATACTTTCCTCTCTTCTGTTTCCGCCATTGTTGTTCTTCCTTCAAGATTTACCTTTTCAGCAGGTGTGCACTTCTTCTTATTCCCTCTTTTTGCTTCACATTTTTGTTATGTCTAGTGATGACTCCGAAGGCGAGGCCTCCTTTCGTGATCCTAAATGCGATATGCACATTAGGGTTTCTACCCTATCTGGCGATGACCTAAAGAAGATATGTAGGAAATATCTTATCCCGGATGAGCTTCGTCCTCGCTTGCCTGACCCTCTTCTTACCATGAATAACCTTCCGGACCGCTTTATTGGCATCTATGAAGATTATCTAAAACATGGAGGACTTCGTATTCCTTTTTCTACCTTCTTCCTATCCGTGATCCGTCATTTCCTCGTACATATTTCTCAACTGGCTACTATGAGCGTCAACCGTGTTATTATGTTCGAGATTCGTTGTCGAAGTTTGAATATAGCCTGTATAGTGAATTTGTTTCGTGTTTTCTATAGACTAAGTAAGCAAGGACATTGGTTTTCATTTAAAAGTCGATGGCCTCAACGGTATGGTAAGTGTTTGACGGAAACTACCTCGAGTCTGAAGCTTTGGAAGCACAAATGGTTTCTCATTGACCGAAGGGCAATTCCTCACGCTATGCCTTGGAGAGATAGGGATACGGATGTTCGTGATGACTTCCCTACTACCTTTACTACAAAGCATGCACAGTTGCTTGCCGATAATCCTATTTTGCTTCGCTCTCCTCACAGACATTTGTTGTTCCTGGCTGGTTTATGGTTTCCTTACGAGAACCCTCCTTTCCGTCAGATCATAGTTGATCTTGATAAAAAGGGTATTTTGCGTATATATTTTCGTTCACTTACCGCGGGCTCTTATTGCTCGCTCTAACCGCTATCTCCTTTTTATGCAGAGCTTACCATGGATGAGTTCATCAAGTTACCATCATTTGATAATGCCAAAGTGGGGAGGGACGAGAATGCAACTATGGCTACGCCCACGCCGAGGGTTACGCAACTGCTACCGCTGAACACTCTTATTCCCAATTTGACTCCTCAGCAAGAAGCTGTTACTAAACCAGATCCGAAGATCTTGGCAGCCCGTCTGCGTAACGAGGGGAAGAATCCGGTGATAGCCACGAAGAAAAGACCCGCTGGTGGTGAGCCTTCCGGGCGTCGATCGAAGAAGAAGGCTGGTAAATCTCAGGTCTCGTCCGACACTGAAGATACTGAAGTTCATTCAAGCCCACCTCTTAATCATTCTCATCCTTCGGGGTCTGGTGGTGAACATAGTAAAACCAGTGGTAAGGAGACAAAGACCCCCCTCACATCAACTTGAGTGACCATTCGTCTCCTTCTCATGATGATATTCATGACGATGATGTTACAGGTGTGTTTTGGTTCCTCATAACTTAGTTTGTCCCTAAATGTTGTATTTATATGTCTTTTATGTTGTTGATACTCCCTTTGTCCAGGGGACCTGCAGGGTCCTTCTCGTCGGTTTATGGCCCCATGGCGTTTGAACGAGGATGTACGCATTGATTCCCATTACTCTACCCGAGAATTGTTGTTTCACCTGCCCACTCCTGCGGAACAAGCTGCGTTTTCCTCCCTTTCAAATTATGATGTTTTGAGTCACGCCTATCAAACCCTTGCTTGAAGCACACACACTGTGTCCGAATTAATGAAGAGGTATGAGGCTCTTAGCCGGGAGCACTCCCGTTTGTCCGCAGCTCAACAGGGACCCCAAGGGCACTTTGCCACCGGAAAGACAATGCTTGATCAAATGGCCCTAGCGCACAAGAAGCTTGAAGATAACTACAATGGCTGTCTCGCCCGGGAGCAGGAACACCTTGGTATTATTGAGAGGCTGGAGAAAGAGGTCGAGGACTCTGGAGCCATGATTGCTGCAAAGGATGAGAAGATTGTAGAACTGGAGCATCTCTTAGGTGCAAGTGCTCAAGATCACATTAAAGATTCCGACAAGATTAAAGAGCTTGAGTCCGGCAACAAGCACTTGACTTCTCTTCTTGCCTAAGCCGAGGTAGACAAACAGTGTAAAACCTCTGTTTTTACCCTCATTGACTTTGTCAACTGTAGTACTATTTATATTTGGAATTTACATAATTTCACCTTTATATGAATTATTAATTATCATATACCTATTGTCATACTACCTTTCATATTTATTTTATATATATATGAACTTTTAGTCATTATTGACTACCTTGGCAATTGACTGGCCACTTGATTGAATAGCATATGAACCTTTAGTCATTTGTTGACTACCTTGGCAATTGACTGGCCACTTGATTGAATAGCATATGAACCTTTAGTCATTTGTTGACTACCTTGGCAATTGACTGGCCACTTGATTGAATAACACATGAACCTTTAGTCATTTATTGACTACCTTGGCAATTGACTGGCCCCTTGATTGAATAATGAAATTCATCACCTCAGTACATATTTGAGATAAAACTGTAACCTTACTTAATTTATTTTATTAAGTACTTGAATTATTTTTATATGTACATATTTACATATAATACTTAAAAGGATTAAATGCCTAAACACTTTAAAAACAATGTATATTATTTTACATTGTCACCTATTTACTTTAATAAAGTAAATTAATTTTAGTAATGTATTTAATAATACACTTTCATTAAGTTATCTAAAAGCTTCAACAAAAATACCTACAACATAACAAATACCTATAATAATATACAAAGACTATTATTATCATACAACACTTGGCAAAATTACCAAAAACCCCTCCCCATGCATAAATAAAACGTGTAGATGTATGCATGCATACACTACCATCATTTGTGTTGGAAATACGTTTTACGTATTTATGAAGGATCGGTCGCTCCAACGATAATTAAGTAATATGCTCGTGATCCACTTAGTTTATGTATAGTCCATATAGCCCACATGTAGGGTGGACTATATATATCCCCTCCTAGCATGTTAGGAGGGGTTGTTGGTTGTTGATTTACACATTTTTTTTTAATCATTCCATCTTTATTTTCTCTCTCTAACTTTCTCCCTTCTCTCCTTTCTCTCTCTACTCCTTCATCTCCTTCATCTCATCTTCTTTATATTATTTAACAATCCATACATCAAATCCATCAAATCCATCATCTTAGAATAGGCCAATGATCACGTAGACCTTCAATTGGTATCAGAGCTTGGTTAGTTTGGTTTATTCTTGTTTTTCTTTTGTTTGATTTTGATGGGTTTTGATTTAATCATGCTTAAATATTAAAAAGTTTGTATTTTTTTATAAAAATTTTGTGTTTTTATGTGTTAAATCATGTCAAATCTTTTGATTTACTTACTTTTTAGATAAAAATCACAAATTTTTATACAAAAATCAAAAATTTCATTACCAAATCTTAAAAAGTTTGTGTTTCTATAAAAAGTTTGTGTTTTTCTCTTTTTAATTTTGTATTTTTTTGATTAAATCCTTTCTATTTTGATTGCCTTTTTGTTTGAGTTCCTTAAATTGAACATTTAATTTTATCCTTTTTTATTTTTTTTAATCAATTTCCACTTTAATTTTTTTTATTATTAGTTTTTTCTTTTATCAATTTTTTTATAATCAGTTTTTTATATAAATTTTTAATCAGTCTTTTCGTTTATCAGTTTTATCATTTGCGGTGTACCTGTAGAAGTCGTTCCCACATGCTTATGTTTTTCTGCATCAAAGTTCAGCAAAAATTCAAGAAAGTGCAAAATGAAGTCTTCCGCTGTACCAAACTCTGAAGCTTTCGAGAATTCAACAAAAAGACATAAGTGTGTGGAACATGGAGTCACGAGGAGGCAAGTTTCACAAGAAGGCAAAGATCGCACGTGAAAGGCCAAAAGAACAATGCTCTAAAGCCAAAGCCTAACAGATCAAATCAAAATATTCACAACATAAAGAAAAAGAAGAAAAGACTACGAGCTAAAGAACGAAGACTTAGTATAGTATGCTAGGTTTAGAACTTTGTAACGTGGAGTGACCTCCCTTAGGGGGAGATTGTTAGAAATACGTTTTTACGTATATTAGAAGTATCGGTCACTCCACACTATTATATATGTTGTAATAGCTCGTAGTTAACAAATACTTATTTAGTTAAGTAAGAACCGGCCCATGGGCTTGTCATGGGCCGGCCCAAGTCCACATAAGGCTTGGAAGTATAAATACCCCTTTCCTCCTTGGAAAGGGGTTGGTTGTTGTTCACTTTTAGTTTCCACTTAATAAAATATCACATAGTTCTCTCTCACTTTCTCTCTCTAGTTTCTCTCTCTAGAAAACATCAACCCACTTCATAGATTCATAGGTTATCAAGATTCTACAATTTGATTTAACTAGCTACAAGTAACCTAGTGTAATCATACACTCCACTAATACCCTATGCTAATGCATGCATAACCCTACTTTACTTACACCTTAACCATGCTTACTTACACACACTTACATGCATAAGCATACCTTTTTCTACCAACCCCATGCCTTTACCTTACAAGTTTACTTACACACTCAATGAAAACACTTGTCCCCCATTTTGACTTTGGAAACACACGGCCACATACCAAATTTGGGAAGGAGTATGTTTTGCTAAAATGGACACATGTTTAAACTAACCAACCAAATATCTTACTCAAGATATGATGTATCTTGGTAGAGATACTAAGGACATGGTACCAAGATCATAATAGATCTCTCTCTCTTGATTATAGGCCGAAACACACACAACCCACATAACACAAAACATTTTCTCAATCTCACTCCTTCTCTCTCAACTCACGGCTAAAACACCATCACCACCATTTTCAAACCTTCAAGCTTTACTACTACTCCTATACTATGTCTTCTACAACCTAAAGGTTAATCCTAAGCTCAACCTACAAGAAACCTTGATCATTGAAGCAAGAACAAGAACCCTAGGAGACTCCTTGAAGCCCACGGCATACTTATGTTTTCCTAGACCTCCATTGTTGAAAGCTTGTCACTTGTCTCTACTCATCTTCATATCATTCCTAAACCTAACTAAACAAGTACGTCCAAGTTAAAACCTATCTTTTCTAATACATTACATTCATATATATTGATGTGTACATGTTTATTTTGGTAAAGTTAACATTTAAACAAGTATAGAAACCCTAAAAACCTAAGTGAAACCCACGGCTCATTTTTTTATATATGACAAAACTTGATGTAAAAACTTGTCAACCTTGAAGAACATATTAACATGACCTTGTTTAACTTATAAAATCATGAAAACCTAACCATGCAAATAATTTGGGACGTGAGCTTTAAGCTCATATTATGATTTTGAGTGATCTTGTAATATTATATAACTAGAAATAATAGCTTCATGTTATTAGGTGCCTTAAAATACTAAGATCACTACTAGGCTTCATAAGATTAGTTTAAGCTCACTATAATACTTTGCCTAGATAAATAATCATTTTTATTAAATAAATGTTTTATAAGACTCTTAGTGTCAAAATATGATTTTATAAAGTTACATGTTAAAAATATAGATCTATGATTATTTTGGATTTAAATGATAGATCTAAGAAGTTTTGGACTAAAATAATATATATATAAACTTTTGGGTTAAAAATGGCATAAATAATACTTTCGGACTAAAGTGTAATTTTAGTAAGTAAAAGGGATCTAAATGAATAAGTGTAGAACTTGGTATTTCAAAAACATAAACTTTAATCCACTTTTAAAAATATGTCGAGAGTCCAAGGGTGTGTTTTGAACATATCCGAAACTTTGTAAAGTTAAAAAGGACTAAAAAGAGATTACTAAAATATTAGGGTAAGTTGTGTAAACTTTGGAAAGCCTAAGGACTACTTTGGACACAAGCCGTGACATAATATTAACCTTAGGGACTAAAAGTGTCAAGTTACTAAACTTAATAAAACACTAAGCAACCCTAGGGACTAAACCTGCCTAAAGCCGAAACCTAAACAAGCCCTAGGGGGCATAAATGTAACTTATAATAAACCCTAATACTAGCCGAAACTATAGGGACTAAAACTGCCATTAAGTGAAACTATTATAAGCCCTAGAATATGCCGCATACTATAGGGACCAAAATTGACAATACTTGAAAGAATTAGAAACCCTAGGGGTATAAAAGTAATTTAATCGCGAGTATCCGTTTATTTAAAAGGACTAAAACGTATTTTTATACAATTATTACGAACCTTAAAACCTTATATATTTTAAGTCATTATTTAAACGTAAAACTTAAATAAATGTGACAGTTGTTATCTTTCAAACCTATAACTTAATAAATGTAAATCTTACGTAAACATGTATTTTAAATAAATGTTATACATTTATAAACCTTATTTATATATTAAATATAAATTGAAAATGGTTAACTTATAAAATAAATATATTAATTATATTTATTTTCCTATCACTTTAAATGTATATAAAACCATCCTATATGAATACTTAAAGTGTTTTATAAACAACGTAAGTACAAAATATTAATTAAGCGAATTAATTAATTAAACCTTATTATTTATTTTATACCTAAAATAAATACTATTAGAACTTGTACTACGACGAACAAATTACAAGTATTGTAATCATATACTTAAACCCGTTTAAACATGTACAGATTTATTCTGGAACTTTTATGCATTATGTTAATGCAATTACTGAGACCTTGTAATTATTTAGGTCATTGACTGTATCGTGAGCATCCTTATCAGATTTATCTTCTGACTTATTGCTGTACTACTGAGGTGAGTTCATGGCCCCACTTTATATATTGACAAACTTTTAAAGCTTTTCATGGGGAAGAAAACATGCAACATATTTGATTTTATGGACATAGATTGAACTGTGAAACCTTTGATTACCATGCCTATTGTAGATGAACAGCATGACCCGTGCATCCGAAACTGTTAGAATTATTGAATTACCTGAATGTTATAAATAGATCTATTTGGGATTGACCGTCCCCATCTGGGTGAGTCATGCTCACTGTGCCTCGGCCGGGACAACAGATGTTTCACATGTCAGCACTTATTTTTTTTATGGGTGCCTTATATGGCGTAGGGTCCTTATCTGTTAAGGACTTAACTGTCAAGTTTCAGTTTCGGGCAATATGGAAATGTAATCACTTTTAAGTATTATTGCTTTGTGCATTACTACTTCTGGGAATATCTACTGTCCAACTTAACTTAATTAAACCTATGAATTCACCAACTTTATGTTGACTTTCTAAGCATGTTTTCTCAGGTAACTGAAGCAGGTAATGGTGTGCATGAAGTCAAGCATCATGATAGATTGCATTTATAGAGCTCATCTGGGGCTTTATAAATTGGGAATAAATTTAAACTTTCAGACAATGTTAAAGACTACTGTAATACTATTTGCACTTTCAATCATGTAATAAATATAAGGATAATCTTTTATCTGTTGCTCTATATTCTGTGTGCTGTTGATCCACCTACGTGACACCCAAATATTATTTTCCGCTGCGTTGACTCAATTTGGGGGTGTCATAGAAATGGTATCAGAGCGACAGTTATAGAGAATCAGAACCAAGTTTAAAATAAATATAAAAATAAAATTTTTATATAATCTGAACTATAACTGCTTTAAAAATCTTTTGGGATTTCTGGGACTAGAATAGTTAAGCATATAGACCGTAGAGCATACATCGATTGTGTGATTGCCTGTGCATTGATTATTAACATCCGGTTAATTAATCTTATAAGTATTAACGTAACCTTTAGCATGGCGAGTGTTAAATGGCATTATTATATAATTTTAAATTATAGTTCTCAAAAATTTTAACTTGAGAAAGTTTATACTTATATCAATTAAAACTATATTACTTTCAGATTTATCATGACTTCGCCTACTGATACACCTGCTGCCGTATCTCCGACGACCGTCTTGTGTGGATGGTTATCTGCTAGTGACTCCGGCGATAGTCACGCATCTGTCGACGTTGCATCCATTGAGGCGCTTATTTCTTCACCACCTGTTTCCCCCGCTGGGGAAGAGGTCCAGCCTCCTACTGTTACACCACCTATACCCCTCGTGACTGTACTACGAGAGCATGCACCCGAGTCTCTGCCACCTCGTAAGAGGAGGTACGAGGCACCTCTCGATTCCACCTTTGAGATCGGTGAGGGCTCCCGGGCCAGACATGCTGATCCTGTCCAGGCCCAGATCACGACACTTGCCGCACGCCAGGCCCAGGACGTAGCAAACATTCTTGCTCTGCTAGCGGCCGGACAGACTGAGCGCACTGTTCTACAGCAGCGCCAGGACCTTTTATCGTGGACCGTGAGCTCAGAGGCACACGCTGCCCGAGGAGTGTGGTCGACTACTTACCATTCTCTCTAGTGGTTGCTGGATGAGAACGAGTTCCTTCGAGAGCAGATCTACCTACTGCAGAGTCAGCAGACAGAGACTCACACCGCCCTTATGACCATGGAGCAGACTCTTGCCATATTCTTCGACCTCCAGGATGTCCGCCATCAGGGGTTGACGTCAGAGACCGCTCATCTCTGGGGAGTTCAGCAGACTCTCAGAGACCAGTTCCGTGAGGCACTCCGACTGCTCAGAGAGACCAGGACTGCTATGACCGCGATGCAGGATGCCATGCAGGCACCGGCTGTCTCATCTCCGCCTGTGGCGCCAGCCGTATCCGAGGAGTCAGTTAGGCATCAGTAGATTAGATGTGCTAGATCTTTTGTACATCATGATAAGCTATTAGGGTTGCACCCCGGCTATCATGATATAAGATCTCTTGTATTTGTACTTTTCTTTAGTCAGTTGTATTCCTGTATTGTACTATTTAGATTAGGGATTCATAGATGATGTACTTAGATTTCATGTACCACCATCCCAGACAGGTGGGCTGTGCTCTGTCTTGGATTAGGTTGTGCATTTTGTTCTGTATTCCTATTCTAGACTTATGGCATGTACTCATTAACTTTTGTTATATCCGTACTGTATTATATTGTGAACTTTAAACAGGTTATCCAATTTGTTGCAAAGTATATGCATGAAATTCCTTTTCGTGTAATTATATAAAACTGTGCTAACACCTTGAACTAATGATTTCATTTTTTTGTATAATTATAGAAAAATGGTAAACACTAGAACGAACCCCGTCAATGCCGAGACTGCCCAAAACGTCACTGCTGCCCAATTAAGGGAAATGATTGACCAAGGCATCGCATCTGCGATGGCTGCCAGCAGGAACGTAGATGACAGTCAAAATTCCAACAACCGCCGGAATAATCAGACCACCATGGGTTGCTCTTACCCCGACTTCTTGAAATGTAAACCTTCCTATTACAAGGGCAAAGAAGGAGTGGTGGAACTGATGCAGTGGTTTGAGAGGATGGAAACGGTATTTCGCATCAGTGATTGTGCAGAAGAGAACAAAGTGAAGTTTTCTGCCTGCACCTTACTTGAGAGTGCTCTTACTTGGTGGAACTCTGTTGTTGCTACTCTTGGACACGATGCTGCCTATGCTCTCAACTGGACTGAGTTGAAAGAGAGGATGACTGAGAAATACTGCCCAAGGGGAGAAATGAAGAAGCTGTAGATCGAGTTATGGGATCTCAGATGCAAGAACAATGACATCACTGCGTACAACCAAAGGTTCCAAGAGTTGACCCTAATGTGCGTCAGGATGTTTGTAGAGGAGGATGAAAAGATTGAGAAGTACGTGGGTGGACTCCCAGACGCCATTCATGACAGCGTGCTCGCATCTCGACCTACTACCGTCGAGAGTGCCATTGAGTTCGCTACTGAGTTGATAAACAAAAGAGTCCGTACCCTATCTGAGAGGCAGACTGACAACAAGCGAAAGGCAGACGAGCACTTCCGCTATCAGCACCAACAATATCCTAAGAAGCAGAATGCTGGGCAAGTTTACAGTGCTACTACTGTAGGAACTAACTCGTACGAAGGCACCAAACCTATGTGCCCAAAGTGCAACTATCATCATACTTTTGATAGCCCATGCCAGACCTGCTACAGATGTGGACAAGTAGGTCACTTTGCTAAAACCTGTCGAGTTAATACTGTCACCCAGGCCCGACCCACTCAAAACACTGGAAGCTACAACAACAGGGGTGGGTACAATGCCCGTGGGAACGGGAATGGACAGCAGGGGAACCGTAATGCTACTGGAGGAAACAACAATGGACCCAAGAAGGGAGTTGTGTGCTACGAGTGTGGAGCACCAGGACACACGAGACCAGGTTGCCCTAAGCGGGCAAGCCAGAACAAGAACAGTGGAGGAGCTTCATCTAGAGTGTACGTGGTCGGCAATGCAAAAGCCAACCCCGATTCAAATGTCGTAACTGGTACGTTTCTATTGAACAATCGTTATGCATCTGTCTTATTTGATACTGGAGCAGACCGAAGTTTTATATCCACTGAATTTAGTCAAGTACTAGAAGTTGTCCCTACAAGCTTAGATCACCGTTACTCTGTAGAATTAGCTGACGGTAAAATTGTAGATGCTGACACTATCATTAGAGGTTGCACCTTAAATCTTTCCAAACACCCGTTCAACATTGACCTTATCCCTGTAAACCTTGGTAGTTTTGATATTATTATCGGCATGGACTGGTTAGCAAGATACCGCGCAGTCATTGTTTGTGACGAGAAGCTAGTCCGTATTCCGTGGGGAAACGAAACTCTAATCATTCGAGGTGACGGTAACACCGACCTCGCTGACACTAGACTTAGTGTTGTCTCTTGTACCAAAGCTCAGAAATATTTGTTGAGAGGATGTCCTATCTTCTTGGCCCATATTTCTCGAACAGATGAGGAAGAAAAACCCGAGAAGAAGCAAATCAAGGACGTACCCATCGTCCGAGATTTTCCAGAAGTCTTTCCTGATGAGTTGCCAGGCTTACCACCGACTCGACAAGTGGAATTTCAAATTGATTTGGTTCCCGGAGCAGCACCTGTAGCTAAAGCTCCATACCGGTTGGCACCATCAGAGATGAAGGAATTAGCCGAACAGCTTCAAGAACTGTCTGACAAAGGGTTCATACGACCCAGTTCCTCACCATGGGGATCTCTTGTGTTATTTGTCAAAAAGAAAGATGGTTCTTTTCGAATGTGCATCGATTACAGAGAGCTGAATAAGTTAACTGTGAAGAATCGTTATCCGCTTCCTCGCATTGACGACCTATTTGACCAACTGCAAGGGTCAAGTGTGTACTCCAAGATTGACTTGAGATCTGGATACCACCAGCTACGAGTCAGGGAGGAAGATATTCCAAAGAAAGCTTTTAGAACCCGTTACGGCCATTATGAATTCCAGGTTATGCCATTTGGGTTGACCAATGCACCAGCTATTTTCCTGGACCTTATGAACCGTGTATGCAGACCCTACCTGGATAAATTTGTGATAGTCTTCATCGACGACATACTCATTTATTCCAAGAACGAACAAGAACATGGGGAACATCTTGCACAAGTACTAAAGGTACTCAAGGAGGAGCAGCTCTATGCCAAATTCTCTAAATGTGAATTTTGGATTCCTAGAGTGCAATTCCTTGGTCATGTCATCGATTGTGACGGTATTCATGTGGATCCAGCAAAGGTCGAATCTGTCAAGGATTGGGTATCTCCTAAATCACCAACGGAGATCCGCCAATTTTTAGGCCTTGCCGGATACTATCGTAGGTTCATTGAAGATTTTTCCAAGATAGCCAAACCGATGACCAAGCTCACATAGAAGGGAATAAAGTTCAAGTGGGGAGAGAAGGAAGAATCAGCTTTCCAACTGATCAAGCAGAAGTTATGCAGTGCACCTATACTGGCCTTGCCTGAAGGCAACGATGATTTCGTTGTATACTGTGATGCCTCGCACAAAGGCTTAGGAGCCGTATTGATGCAGAGGATGAAAGTGATTGCCTACGCTTCAAGGCAATTAAAGAAGCATGAGAAGAATTACACCACTCACGATCTAGAACTTGGATCCGTAGTTTTTTCTCTCAAAATCTGGAGGCATTACCTATACGGAACAAAGTGCACAGTGCATACTGACCACAAAAGTTTGCAACACATATTGGATCAGAAGGAGTTGAACATGAGACAACGCCGTTGGATTGAGTTACTGAGTGACTACGACTGCGAGATCAAATACCACCCGGGAAAAGCAAACGTGGTTGCTGATGCTTTAAGTCGTAAAGAAACGGACCCTCCTATGAGACTTCGGGCATTGGTGATGACAATCAGTTTGGATCTACCCAAACAAATTTTAGAAGCTCAGACTCAAGCCCAATTGCCTGAAAACCTCGTGAAGGAAGATGTCGGGGGAATGCTCAGAACTGATCTTAGCAAAGAAAAATTAGAACCTAGAGCAGACGGAACCCTATGCCTTCACGGACGAAGTTGGTTACCCTGTTATGGAGATTTGAGGAACTTGATCATGCACGAATCTCATAAGTCTAAATATTCTATACATCCGGGATCTGAAAAGATGTATCAGGATATGAAGAAGTTATATTGGTGGCCGAATATGAAAGCCAACATTGCCACCCACGTTCAGAAATGTTTGACCTGTGCTCGTGTCAAAGCTGAACACCAGAGACCATCGGGTTTACTTGTACAACCCAAGATACCAGAATGGAAATGGGAAAACATCACTATGGACTTTGTCACCAAACTCCCAAAGTCATCTCACGGTTACGATACCATATGGGTAATCGTCGATCGACTCACCAAGTCCGCTCATTTCCTGCCGATTAGGGAGAATGATCCCCTTGCCAAACTAGCAAAGACGTACCTAAAGGAGATTGTGACCAAACATGGAATACCAGTGTCGATAATCTGTGATCGAGATGGTAGGTTCACGTCAACTTTTGGAAGGCTTTTCAACGAGCCTTAGGTACCAATTTGGATATGAGCACTGCTTATCATCCACAGACTGATGGTCAAAGTGAACGAACCATCCAGACTCTAGAGGACATGCTACGAGCATGTGTGATTGATTTTGGAAATGGATGGGTTGACCATATTCCTTTAGTGGAATTCTCTTACAACAACAGTTATCATGCTAACATTAAGGCTGCCCCTTTTGAAGCACTGTACGGTCGCAAATGCCGTTCGCCTGTGTGCTGGGCAGAAGTAGGTGAATTTCAGCTCACTGGACCCGAGTTAATCCAGGAGACTACTGACAAGATCGTCCTCATCAGACAAAGAATTCAAGCTGCTTACGATCGACAGAAGAGCAACGCGGACCTAAAACGCAAACCTATGCAATTTGAAGTAGGTGACCGTGTTATGCTCAAGGTATCACCTTGGAAGGGTGTTGTACGTTTTGGCAAACGTGGGAAACTGAATCCACGTTATGTTGGCCCTTTCAAAGTAATAGCCAGGATCGGGGAAGTAGCGTATCGTTTAGAGTTGCCCCAACAACTGAGTCGGGTGCACTCTACCTTTCATGTTTCTAACCTAAAGAAGTGTTATGCTGAAGAACCATTGGCTATGCCATTGGAAGGAGTTCAATTTGACGACAAACTCCAGTTTGTAGAAGAACCAGTAGAAATCATGGAGAGGATAGTTAAGAAGTTGAAACGCAGTCACATCCCGTTGGTCAAAGTACGTTGGAACTCTAGGAGAGGACCTGAGTTCACTTGGGAACGAGAAGACTCGTTCAAGACCAAGTATCCACACTTGTTCACCTGACCAATGGCTTCATCTTAAGCTTTGAGGACAAAGCTAAAATAACGGGATGGTGCTGTAAAACCTCTGTTTTTACCCTCATTGACTTTGTCAACTGTAGTACTATTTATATTTGGAATTTACATAATTTCACCTTTATATGAATTATTAATTATCATATACCTATTGTCATACTACCTTTCATATTTATTTTATATATATATGAACCTTTAGTCATTATTAACTACCTTGGCAATTGACTGGCCACTTGATTGAATAGCATATGAACCTTTAGTCATTTGTTGACTACCTTGGCAATTGACTGGCCACTTGATTGAATAGCATATGAACCTTTAGTCATTTGTTGACTACCTTGGCAATTGACTGGCCACTTGATTGAATAACACATGAACCTTTAGTCATTTGTTGACTACCTTGGCAATTGACTGGCTCCTTGATTGAATAATGAAATTCATCACCTCAGTATATATTTGAGATAAAAATGTAACCTTACTTAATTTATTTTATTAAGTACTTGAATTATTTTTATATGTACAAATTTACATATAATACTTAAAAGGATTAAATGCCTAAACACTTTAAAAACAATGTATATTATTTTACATTGTCACCTATTTACTTTAATAAAGTAAATTAATTTTAGTAATGTATTTAATAATACACTTTCATTAAGTTATCTAAAAGCTTCAACAAAAATACCTACAACACAACAAATACCTATAATAATATACAAAGACTATTATTATCATACAACACTTGGCAAAATTACCAAAAACCCCTCCCCATGCATAAATAAAACGTGTAGATGTATGCATGCATACACTACCATCATTTGATTTAACTAGCTACAAGTACCTAGTGTAATCATACACTCCACTAATACCCTATGCTAATGCATGCATAACCCTACTCTACTTACACCTTAACCATGCTTACTTACACACACTTACATGCATAAGCATACCTTTTTCTACCAACCCCATGCCTTTACCTTACAAGTTTACTTACACACTCAATGAAAACACTTGTCCCCCATTTTGACTTTGGAAACACACGGCCACATACCAAATTTGGGAAGGAGTATGTTTTGCTAAAATGGACACATGTTTAAACTAACCAACCAAATATCTTACTCAAGATATGATGTATCTTGGTAGAGATACTAAGGACATGGTACCAAGATCATAATAGATCTCTCTCTCTTGATTATAGGCCGAAACACACACAACCCACACAACACAAAACATTTTCTCAATCTCACTCCTTCTCTCTCAACTCACGGCTAAAACACCATCACCACCATTTTCAAACCTTCAAGCTTTACTACTACTCCTATACTATGTCTTCTACAACCTAAAGGTTAATCCTAAGCTCAACCTACAAGAAACCTTGATCATTGAAGCAAGAACAAGAACCCTAGGAGACTCCTTGAAGCCCACGGCACACTTATGTTTTCCTAGACCTCCATTGTTGAAAGCTTGTCACTTGTCTCTACTCATCTTCGTATCATTCCTAAACCTAACTAAACAAGTAAGTCCAAGTTAAAACCTATCTTTTCTAATACATTACATTCATATATATTGATGTGTACATGTTTATTTTGGTAAAGTTAACATTTAAACAAGTATAGAAACCCTAAAAACCTAAGTGAAACCCACGGCTCATTTTTTTATATATGACAAAACTTGATGTAAAAACTTGTCAACCTTGAAGAACATATTAACATGACCTTGTTTAACTTATAAAATCATGAAAACCTAACCATGCAAATAATTTGGGACGTGAGCTTTAAGCTCATATTATGATTTTGAGTGATCTTGTAATATTATATAACTAGAAATAATAGCTTCATGTTATTAGGTGCCTTAAAATATTAAGATCACTACTAGGCCTCATAAGATTAGTTTAAGCTCACTATAATACTTTGCCTAGATAAATAATCATTTTTATTAAATAAATGTTTTATAAGACTCTTAGTGTCAAAATATGATTTTATAAAGTTACATGTTAAAAATATAGATCTATGATTATTTTGGATTTAAATGATAGATCTAAGAAGTTTTGGACTAAAATAATATATATATAAACTTTCGGGTTAAAAATGGCATAAATAATACTTTCGGACTAAAGTGTAATTTTAGTAAGTAAAAGGGATCTAAATGAGTAAGTGTAGAACTTGGTATTTCAAAAACATAAACTTTAATCCACTTTTAAAAATATGCCGAGAGTCCAAGGGTGTGTTTTGAACATATCCGAAACTTTGTAAAGTTAAAAAGGACTAAAAAGAGATTACTAAAATATTAGGGTAAGTTGTGTAAACTTTGGAAAGCCTAAGGACTACTTTGGACACAAGCCGTGACATAATATTAACCTTAGGGACTAAAAGTGTCAAGTTACTAAACTTAATAAAACACTAAGCAACCCTAGGGACTAAACCTGCCTAAAGCCGAAACCTAAACAAGCCCTAGGGGGCATAAATGTAACTTATAATAAACCCTAATACTAGCCGAAACTATAGGGACTAAAACTGCCATTAAGTGAAACTATTATAAGCCCTAGAATATGCCGCATACTATAGGGACCAAAATTGACAATACTTGAAAGAATTAGAAACCCTAGGGGTATAAAAGTAATTTAATCGCGAGTATCCGTTTATTTAAAAGGACTAAAACGTATTTTTATACAATTATTACGAACCTTAAAACCTTATATATTTTAAGTCATTATTTAAACGTAAAACTTAAATAAATGTGACAATTGTTATCTTTCAAACCTATAACTTAATAAATGTAAATCTTACGTAAACATGGATTTTAAATAAATGTTATACATTTATAAACCTTATTTATATATTAAATATAAATTGAAAATGGTTAACTTACAAAAAAAATATATTAATTATATTTATTTTCCTATCACTTTAAATGTATATAAAACCATCCTATATGAATACTTAAAGTGTTTTATAAACAACGTAAGTACAAAATATTAATTAAGCGAATTAATTAATTAAACCTTATTATTTATTTTATACCTAAAATAAATACTATTAAAACTTGTACTACGACGAACAAATTACAAGTATTGTAATCATATACTTAAACCCGTTTAAACATGTACAGATTTATTCTGGAACTTTTATGCATTATGTTAATGCAATTACTGAGACCTTGTAATTATTTAGGTCATTGACTGTATCGTGAGCATCCTTATCAGATTTATCTTCTGACTTATTGCTGTACTACTGAGGTGAGTTCATAGCCCCACTTTATATATTGACAAACTTTTAAACCTTTTCATGGGGAAGAAAACATGCAACATATTTGATTTTATGGACATAGATTGAACTGTGAAACCTTTGATTACCATGCCTATTGTAGATGAACAGCATGACCCGTGCATCCGAAACTGTTAGAATTATTGAATTACCTGAATGTTATAAATAGATCTATTTGGGATTGACCGTCCCCATCTGGGTGAGTCATGCTCACTGTGCCTCGGCCAGGACAACAGATGTTTCACATGTCAGCACTTATTTTTGTTCTGGGTGCCTTATATGGCGAAGGGTCCTTATCTGTTAAGGACTTAACTGTCAAGTTTCAGTTTCGGGCAATATGGAAATGTAATCACTTTTAAATATTATTGCTTTGTGCATTACTACTTCTGGGAATATCTACTGTCCAACTTAACTTAATTAAACCTGTGAATTCACCAACTTTATGTTGACTCTCTAAGCATGTTTTCCCAGGTAACTGAAGCAGGTAATAGTGTGCATGAAGTCAAGCATCATGATAGATTGCATTTATAGAGCTCATCTGGGGTTTTATAAATTGGGAATAAATTTAAACTTTCAGACAATGTTAAAGACTACTGTAATACTATTTACACTTTCAATCATGTAATAAATGTAAGGATAATCTTTTATCTGTTGCTCTATATTCTGTGTGCTGTTGATCCACCTACGTGACACCCAAATATTATTTTCCGTTGCGTTGACTCAATTTGGGGGTGTCACAAACAGGTTCTGGTGAGGGATGGCTTCCCCATACTTGTGCATAAGCTTCTTGCTAGCTATGAGTACAGGAGGTCCCTTTCTTTAGGTGCCGGTGGGATGTATAATGCAGGATTTCTCAAAGTTATGGAGTTCGGACGCACACCAGAGCAAGTTGTTGCTGCCATTGCCGTTGTTGATAACCTGAACATAGAGATGGCTAAATCCTGGAAGGAGGACTTCATGGCTTTATTTTCAGCAGAATATCCCTTCGTAGCCAAGGTGTCAGCGGCCAATAAACTTTCCGTCATCGATATCATGCAGCTAGCTCCAGCTGAGAAACCCACTGCTCTAGTACCAGAGAATCCTCCTGTGACCGGAACTGCTGATACTACCAAGCTCTCGGCAAATGGCCCCGATGGTGATGACCAACAGACAACGGTGAATGATGGGGGTGTTCCATGAATTAAAGGCCCGGAATGCCGATGCACTTTGTAATCTGTCATCTTTAAAACAATAGCTGTTTGTAATAAACTCTTTATTATTTCTGGTTTTTCGAACAAGTTCCATCCCGTACTTTATGTGTGACAGCTTTATCCTAATCGTTAATGGTTATCTTTCTTCTTTACATTGTCTTTTTCTTTGCTATGATTATTATGCTTGTTAGTTACCGGAGCGTATTTATAGAGTATACCCAGATATTTGTGTACTTACACATGTGTTTCATATGTATGTGAGAGACATCGGCACCGGGCCGCTTTTGATTTGTCTCCGGATTTCTATATAAGCGCATCCAACACTTGTACGTCTAAATTTGTGTTTTTTTTGGAGACATCGGTACCAGACCGCTTTTAATTTGTCTCCGGATTGCCCCTGGGGCGCATCCAAAAATGTGTACTGACACTTACGCCTTTTTAGGCTTATATGGAAGACATCGGCACCGAGCCGCTTTTGATTTGTCTTCGGATTGCCCTTTGGGCGCATCCAACACTTTAAAGCGTATTTACATACCTTTCGGTTAGCTAGGCCGAGTTCTATAACTACTGCAATTAAATATGCTTAACGGAAGAGTTTTCATTCATTAAAACGTAACAAAGGAGTTCATACAATAAGGTTCTCATTACATGAAACATTTCTGCAAATTGGTAGCGTGCCAAGTGCGCGGTATCTCCTTTCCGTCCATGGTTTACAATTTGTACGATCCGGTTTGGTAAGCTTCCACGACCCTGTAAGGTCCCTCCCAGTTGGGACCCAGATTTCCGATCTTCTCCTGTCGGCTGGCCATGTTGCGACGGTAGACAAAGTATCCGACCTTGAAGGAACAAGGTCTAACATGCTTGTTATAGTACTGCTCGACCTTCTTTTTGTATTTAGCTTCTTGTATGGCCGCAGTCTCCCTCCTTTCTTGGAGCAGGTCCAAGTTTAACCTTAGCTCTTCTTCATTTGTGCTTTCATCAAATAGCAAGGTTCTTGCGGAAGGAATGCCTATTTTCGCCGGGATCACAACTTCACTCCCATAGGTGAGGCTGAAAGGAGTTTCTCCATTGCAGGTTTTGAGCATAGTCCGGTGGGCCCATAATACGTGTGGCAATTCGTCTACCCTTCCGGCCAACCTTCTCCCCAATCTTGCCTTTAAACCATGCATGAGCGATTTGTTGGCCCTCTCGACTAGACCGTTGGCCTGTGGGTGTGCTACCGCGGTAGTCATCTGCTTAACATGCCATTTGTCACACCATTTCCCAAAGGATCCGTGTATTAATTGCTTGCCATTATCCGTGACTATCACCCCCGGTAATCCGAACCTGCACACAATATTTTCCCAGGCGAACTTCTTGACCTCCTTCCCGGTTATCTTGGCCATCGGCTTGGCTTCAATCCATTTGGTAAAGTAATCAATGGCTACTATCACAAACTTGATGTTGCCAGAATTTCCGCTTATTGGTCCCAATATATCCATCCCCCATTGGTAAAAGGGCCATGGTGATGTTATCGGAGTCAAATTGGTCTTGGGGAGCTTTGGTATGGTACCATGTATTTTGCATGAGTCTCACTTAGAGATCTCGTCCCACGCGTCTTGGTGCATTGTGGGCCAAAAATAGCCTTGACGCATTATCTTTGCAACCACTGATCTTGCTCCAGCGTGCATTCCGCAAGCTCCCTCATGAACCTCTCGGATGATATAATTTGCTTGCAATGGTCCGACGCACCTTAGCATTGGAGATAGGTATGATTTTTTGAACAACACCCCATTTTCCATGGTATATTGGGGTATTTTCATCCTTAGGTTTCTGGCCTTTTCTGGATCTTGCGGCCATATACCTTCTTCCAAGCACCTTTTGATAGGCGACATCCAACATTCTTCCTCCTCTTCCACTATATCATTAACCTCCTGTACATCAATGGACCTTGCGTCCAAAGCTTCCACCAATACTTCCTTGGTTAGGTGGTAGAACGCAACCGTAGCAAGTTTACTTAGGACATCAGCCTTTTGGTTTTTATTCCGGAGAATGTGCTCAATGTTGAACTTTGTGAAGGTGAGAAGGCGCTCTTTGACCTTGGCCAAATACTTAGACATTCTATCATCGCTTGCTTCGAACTCTCCTTTGATTTGACAAGCTACTAGCTTGGAGTCTACTTTTGCTTGTAATTCCTTCACCCCCATCTTCTCGGCCAACCGAAGTCCAACCAGGAGAGCTTCATATTCATCCTAATTATTTGAACAGTTGAAATTAAACCTTAAAGCGTATGTGAATTCTACTCCTTCCGGATTGATTAGCACCAGACCGGCGCCAGCTCCCTTACTATTGGTTGCTCCATCTGTGAACAGAACCCACTGAGCTTCCGGTTCCTCCTCCTCAGAGATCTCATAGATCGTTGCAGCCTCTTGTTGATCTAGGGGAGCCTCATTCAGGAAGTCTGCTAACACTTGACCTTTGATAGAATTCCGAGAGACATAGAATATTTCATATGTTCCCAATTCTACTGCATACTTTTCCAGCCTTCCAGAGGCTTCGGACTTGCCTAATATTTGTTTCAAAGGTTGGTCTGTTATGACATGGATGTCATGAGCTTCGAAATGTCTCCTCAACCTTCGGGATAAGTGCAATAATCCAAGGACCAACTTTTCTAGCGGAACGTATCTTTTCTCGGCGTCATGTAGCGTCTTGCTCACATACCTCACTGGCATTTGCATCCCGTTTCGTTCCGCAAGAAGCACACCGCTAACTGCGTCTTTGGACGCGGCCAGATATACATACAAGACCTCTCCTTTGACGGGGGATGTTAATACGGAAGATCTAATATTGCCTTTTTTAGCTGCTGGAAGGCTTCTTCTCCCTTGTCTGTCCACCAAAATTCCTCTTTATTTTTTTTGGTAATATTTGTTGAGTCTTAGGATCTAGACTCATCTGGGATATCATAATCATGATTGTAATAAGCACAGCGGAATAAAAAAGAACACAATCATAATCATGGACAAGGCTTTCACTAATAAATCATACTATTAATAAAGCTACTAACTACTACTCCTGGTGCCTTATAGGCTTGACACTAGGAGGAGCGCACACACACCTTTAGTTTACATTGTATCTGAATGAGTGAATAACCATGTGTGCCTAACCCTCTTTATATAATAAAGGTACTAGGGTTACATCACAACCCTAGCTTACTATAGAAGCTAACTATTTATTATTAAGTCCTTCATCTTCTTTTGTCATATCAACTCAAGATATATAAGTCCCAACAATCTTCCCCTAGTTGATTTGACAAAACCAGTAAGCACAGGCTTCCCCTGAAGCTAATATAGATGAAGGCTAAACTTCCCCTCGATCCATGCATTCTTCCCCTTTTTGTCACATCAACTCAAAAGGGATCGTCTTCCCCTTAAGAAGTGCATGTCAAATCCAGTAGACTTCCTTGGAGTGATCACTGATGAAGAAAATCAAGTATAACGAATTTTATGAAGAAGTGAAATATCCCAAACTTGTGTCTTATATCATCTCAGTTTTTATTACATGGGACTGGTGACCCCCACAACTATAAGCCAGCTGTTAGATATAACAATATATTTAATCCAGTGATAAGGTGTATTGCTCACCTATCAGTTTTTGTTACATATGGTACTGGTAACCTCCACAACTATGATCCAGCTGTTAGCTATAACAATATATTTAGTCAAAATGACAAGGTGTATTGCTCACCAACAGTTTTTGGTACATGGGAACTGATAACCTTCACAACTATTAGCCAGTTGTAAGCTGTAACAATATATTTAGTCCAAAGACAAGGTGTATTGCTCACCTAATTGAGATATAAGAAGAAAACAAATTTGTGAAAATCAACTGCAACATCAAATAAGCAATTATTAATTGTCTAAGTCAAGGAACCATAACTCACCAGTAGGAACCATAGGCTAACCATCTCTTGAATCATGAACTCAGTAGTATAGATTATCCACTCCTTCAGTGTGAAAAAGACATGCTTATTACAATAACATGTAATAAAATGTCTTTGTATAATTCTTGTAATCAATATATGCATGGCGATCACATGCAATGGCCGATAGTCTCAGTGAGCTCTGACGGATCAACCAGAAACCACTCGATGCTTATGATCATGCTAATTTTGTGATGATCATATCATGAACTGTATGGTATCATATGCCCCCCAAATATTTGTAAAAGAGCGTGTAACTGTTCCAATCAAGAATTATAGCATAAACTGAACTTTGGAAATAAACCATATACCTCTTCATTGTTCAAGATCACCAGTAGGAACGACCAAGAGGAAACGACTAGGAGGAACCAACTAGGAGGAACCGACCAGTAGGAACCGACCAGGAGGAACCGACCAGTAGCAAGAAATAACCAACCAGGAGAAGTAAATAGTTCACCAGTAGGAATAACATAACCAAACCCTACCAGTAGCATCTCAAAACCCTCTTCTTCTTTCTCTTTTTTTTCCATTTTTTTCTCATTTTTTTCCATTTTTTTTACCACAATCTGTCACTGCGCTGTTGATAAAGCTATTGCGGCTGTTGTAAATGTTGTCCAAACTGGAACAAATGGTACGAACACTATATGGACGGTACACCCTTAGCCCATACATGTACGTGATCCGTTCCCATGAAAAGTCAGAATCATACACGTTTTGCTTCCAAAATTCTCGGATAGTAACAAAAGCTTTCCAAATTTATGAGTAGTAGTAACCCACGATCCATAGACAATCCCTAAGAAGTAGGAATTTATAACTGTAATTGAGTTATACCTTGCGTGTATATCTCTTGGACCACAAAATATACGTATATTCCCACAAAATATTAAAACATATCGTGTCTCCAAATTTGCTTCCCATAATTATCGTGAAGATACACGTTTTTGCTAGCTGTGGGTACCACAAAATTAGGAACCGATATATCTCATTCAAAGATATGAGCAAAATGTACGAGCAATCAATCATCCATAATTAGTAGCATACTTTCAGAAAATAGATACCTTATTTTTGGAATGAATAAATCCCCACGTCCATATCTTTGTATGTTCACATCTGATGTTCACCTTCGATCATATCCAAAACGTGTAGTACTACTGTTTTCTTATCACAGTTCACGTGTCATCAAGAACAAGTTCTTTGGCAGCATCAATAAATCCAGCAAGCGATATGACACATCTTTCTTTCGTCATACACTCTTGCTGCTTTTATCATGAATAGTCTGCTTCAACAAACGTAAATCTTTTGGGACCATATGTGACAACCCTGGTTTTGAGGTTCGTCACTTAGTTTTATTTTGTGCTAGTTACGTGTCTTTACGTGTTTATGTGCTTATTAGTGTGTATAGATTGTGGTTCGGATATCGTTTCCGGTACGGGGTACCTTGTGAGTGAAACGATGTGTGATGATTTCATGTTCATGAGTTCACATGGTAGCGACTATGAAGTGATATGGTGTTATTTGGTGGTTTTACGTATACGTATATGTATTATAGAAAACCGTATTTTTACGATTTACGGTTTAGCGTTTAGAGGTCTCGGATGAGGAAATTGGTCATATGGATATTTTTCGGGATGGTTTTAAGTTATTTAGGACTTAATTATAAAGTTTATTTCAAAATTTGAGATTTTTTTTAAAAGTGTATATTTTACGTCTTTTACGGTAAAACGCGTAAATTTGACTAGTTTTACGGTTTTGAGGTTTTGGAGGCTTTAGGAGCTGAAATAAATTAAGGAAAATTAAGGTAATATTATTAATATAAATATTAATAATAAAAAGGAAAAAAAGGAAATTAAATGGGTATAGGTCGGTTATGTGAAAAAAAGAAAAGAAAAGGGGAAAAAAAGGGAAAAAGGGAACCGGGCTTTTGTACATGGGCCAAGGACTTGTTAAGAAAGTATATAAAGTCTTTTAATTAATCAAAACACTCATAAAATCCTTGGAGATCAAGGTTTGGTCGGCATAAATGGTGGTTTTAGGGTTCTTCATTAATTTTTCTTCTTTCAAAAATTCTAAGGTAAAATCTTTAATACTCTTTTCAATTAAATTGTTTAATGTTTTCTTTAATCATCTTATGATGGATTTAGGTTAGGGTTTAATTTAAGAACAGTAAATTAATGTTATAATAATGAGTTCATAATGATTAAATAAATTAGGGCTCGTAATTAGAGGGATTAGGGTTAATTAATGTGGCTGATTTTGTTAAACCCGTTTTTAAAAACTGGGCAGAATTTTGAGTCAATTGTTTTGATCATATCGGGAGTTCTAGGAACATTCAAGATGCGATCCAAGTATCCCTGAAAAGGTAATTGAAGTGGCTTTCTAATACAAGAAACTAGAACTAAATTGGAGGTCGGGAAGTGGGTCAAAAATAGGTTACAACAGTCGGAGGTCAATACAGTTTTGAAGTCAGCCTGTTTTCTTTTTAAGTTTTGGGTTGTTTGGGGTACTTAGGGTTGCATTGGGATCTTCTCACGGACATGAGAGATGGTTTATATATTGTAGTAAGTATCTGCACTTGGGCTAAGATTCTGGTTTAGGGTAAGACCCTCTAATGGTAATGAAATTTTCATACGTTTAAAATCAGTGAACTCTGGATAGGTAGCAATATATACACATATATCGGGACCTTAACAGTAACTTTAAGGTTAGGGCAAGTGGTAGGTTTTAACTAACATGTATAAAAGTGTGAATATTACTTTTAAAGAAACCATGGGTATATTTAAGTTGACGTTTGACTTAAAGTTTTGAGACCTAAAACTGGGACTGTTTTGTGTAAAATTATGAACGGGATATCTATTAAACTTAACCAAGTTAGGGACTTGTTAAGGAAGGGTAATGGGGTGATTAGAGCTTATCAATGAGGTATTTATATGAGAATAGGCTAGATGTCCATCATAGGTTGATGAGCCATCTTAGTGATTGGTTTATGTATTGATTGCGTATTTTTGGTTTGTTAGCTTGTTGCTAGTGTGAGGACTTGTAAAGAAGCAATCAGGTGAGTTTCATAGTCCCATATTTACTATTGATTTTGACTTCCAGATGGGATGGAAGAGACACTGTGTTATGTTGTTTATAAATTGATGTTGTGAATGTTTTTAAGGTTTGAGATGGACTTGTGTGTACATTATATGATTAACTGCTATGTGATTCTTGTTCGGGTATGATTTGGATGGGAAAGGTACATAGGTGTATGGGCGCCTATGGTACCATGGTTGTTGGTAAGGCGTGATGCCTTGGTAATTATGGTTGTTGGTAAGGCGTGATGCCTTGGAAATTATGGTTGTTGGTAAGGCGTGATGCCTTGGTAATTGTGGTTGTTGGTAAAGCGTGATGCCTTGGAATTGTGATGGTTGATTGAACCTGAATGCTAGTTGTTAATACATAATTGTAGCGCATTGTCCATACGTTATTGTGTTGATGGTTGTTATTCACAGCTTGTAACTGATTTAGCGTTGGAGTCTAAACCTATGACTCTCACCAACTTTATGTTGACGTGTTTTAGTGTCTCTTTCAGGTGTGAATGTGTTTAAGCTTGAGGATAGAAGTGGCTAGACTTGGATGCCTTAGGATTGCATATAGAAGGAGATCCCCGTTCCTTCTTAGTTTACCTTTATGTTTTTTTTATAAGTGATACATGTTGGCACCTATATGTTTGTTTGGTTTATGTTTATTGTTTGTCTTGGGTAAGTGGTAGGGTTGTTACCTACTTACCTAGACTCCTGCATTTGATGAGATATTGTCATGACTTTTGTGTCACCATTTTATGACATTTCTTATTTCATATAGTTATCTCTATAGACACGCCATGTTGTGATGATATCCATACGTCGCGCCCCATATTCCGCCATGGTGGGGTGTGACAGAATGGTATCAGAGACCAATGGTTATAGAGAATTAGGTTGCCTAGTCGTGTAGCCTAGTCTATAGCTTAAGGGTCCCTGCATATAGGCGTCATAGGAGTATGTGTGCATTTTATAATAATTGATGTGTTTGGATGTTATTTATAGCGATGTTTTGACTAGTATGAATTGAACCATAGTATGTTCATACTTAGTCACATGTTATTTTCTTTTCGGGTTTGTGACTAGTGCGGGTTGAACCATAATCGTCCACGCTAGTCATTGTTGTATTTTGCTTAAATTGTACATTATAGTACATAATTTGGTACAAGGTAGTTTCTATCTTTTGTCGAGTTATTTTACATACCTGAGGTATGTTATTTTTTCTTTTGATGTTTAAGTCATGTTCCCTAAGAATCGTGTGGTGGTTCGAGTTACTAGGAGTACATGGGTAGGAAGTATTTTAAGTTGTTTCCACTCTTATGGGCGACATGACTTATAACTGATTATGTTTTTCGTTTTAGATTTAGTCTATGTTGTTTTAGCTAGACTATGGATTTCGGTATTCCAAGAGTTTTACTATGTTATTTTAATAGATGGGGTTTTGGACCTATTTGGTTATGTGGTTATGAGCTTATGTGAGTAGATGGATTTATGTGTTATATGTTGTATTGATTCTTATAAGTGTCATCATAGGAGGGAGTGCATTGGGGAAAGGGTAATTGTATAAGTATGGTGGCCAACATAGTTATACAAGTACCACAACTTCAATGGGTTCTCAAGTATGATTGCATGAAAGAGGATTAGTACATGATTGTATATGGTGAGATGTAGATATTGGGTATACGTATAATATATGGGTTTATGTAACGGCTGCCTACGATATGGCTATTTTTATTAGTGTGTTATATGTTTTGGGATTATAGTGGTGTTGTGTGATTTTGGGGTCACACGATATGGTTTGGTTTTGGAGGTGGGCTTTATGCCTTGTTGTGGCACGGTGAGATGGTGATTACTCGTATGGAAAAACGAGCGTATAAAGCGATTGATTGACTTAGGTGTATGATAATGAGTATGTTTTGGGAGATTTAGTAGGTATATATATGCGGATGTATGTATACTACTATGTGTTAAGTTATGGTATATGGTCGTTCACCAGTTATTATAACTTGAACGTACCTTGTGTTTGTTCGTGTTTTATGGTGCTGGAGTTTAATGGAGTTCCAACGACGTTTTAAGTCTTTTGAAGTGTGTCTTGTAGCGTATTCTTTGAGTTTCGTATTTCACGTGTACGTTTTAAAATGATTTTTTTGGTTTCAAGCCTATTGAAATAACTTGGGATTACTTTTGAGATAATGGAATCTTTTGTGTTGGGTCTTACATTTCTTTTGGTCGGTATATATTGAGAAAAAGGGGGACTTGGAAATCTATTGTAGGGTTAGATAATTGGTTGTATTCGGTAAAATAAGGGTAAGGTGTTGGAGTCATGTTTGAAACAAGGTGCAACATAAGTTTTTTTTTATCAACCCTTATTTATTTCAAATTCTAAAAGACTTTCTTTAAAATAAAGCGAAGTAAAATTTCTTTCTACTTACATAGTTTATATAATTGGGTTTAACCGATTCACGTCATTTATAATTATTAATACGAGGTTAAATTGAGTTTATGACGGTTACACATACAATTATATCTTTCATTTAAAAGGATTGTATTAATCACTAAGTTTATTCTTTAATTTTAAAACAACTAGTATAAAATTGTTTTGGTCATAACTTGTTCGTTTTTAGAGCTTTTTGGATGATTCAAAAGACTAAAATTATTTACTCGGAACGTACTTTTCAAATATTCAGAATGTATAGTCATGGGAGGTCAGTATCCTGGTCGAAATTATTGTACAAGTGTCGTGTTAAAGGTTGAGTTTGAATAGTAGTTTATTTTTTATAATTTGGGATGCACGGGATACCTAGTTTTTGAGTTGAGTTTTGAGTTCGTCAAGAGGGTTGTTTGTAGATTGTTTGAGTCACATAGATGTGGGAGGTAATAATAAGTAAAAAAGATAAGATATAAATTCTTTTGGAAAAGTCGATATTTTGCACGGTTTAAATAATATGTCACGGGGCGTAATACGTTTGGTTGCCATTGGGTGTTTCTTGGATTATTTTTCGTTGTGATGGGTCATTTTGAATTGATACACGTTTTGGGTTTGAGTTTTCTTTTGAGTCTCATGGTTTTTGACTTGTTTTAATTGGTGCACGTGAAATGTCATTAGTTATCCGTTGGTTTGATTCGTTGATTGTATCTGGTGGATTCAGGATGTAGTTTTGGTTTCGTATTGTTCGGGAGCGTTGAGGTAGTCATATGAAAGACTTGGTCGCGCCTGCACGCTTAAGTAGGTGACCATGAGAGAACGGTCGGAATATTCTTAGTGGGGAGGAAATAAGTTCGTAGACGAACTAGTGTGGTCATGAGGTCTCTTAGGAGTACTAAGGAGATGAATAGAGATTTGTGGGATACTAGCACAAGTAAAGCGCCATAGAGAGTGTTGGAAGGGGATATAATACCTCAAAGGTATTTATGATTGTTCGTAGGGCATGTAAGTTTTCCAAAAATTTCTTGAAATTTAGTAGGTTTGCCTATTACTGTGAGGTAGAACCATAAATAGAGCAAGTAGGGGAGGTGAGAGGAGTTGTAGTTAGTGCCTTTCCAAGGCAAATCGTTGATGGAGTGAATTAAAAACAAGAGCTGTTAGAAATTGCAAGGAATGCCGGATAAAGGTTGAGTTTCCTGGTAGAAAATGTGATGTGGAAGCGGTTGAGTGTCTGATAAGAGGAAGTATTGGTCTTATAGAATACGTGTAGATTTTCGCGAGTAGAACGAGGTAGAAATTCATTCGTATTGCCGCTGAGAGAGGATGCAATGAGGACGTAATTGAAACTGCTAAGGATGTTGTATGAACGCCTTGGGTTTACGGTTATGCATTTGGCTTCGCCAAAGCACTAGCGGATTTCATGAAGTCAATGAAGCGAGTGTGCATGAACGTATGTAAATGAGTTGTCATCGGGAGTATCGACGACATCTTGATCTACTCAAAGTCTAAGAAGGAGAGTGAGGCGAAGTATGTGTTGGTTTTGGAGTGGAATTATACGTGAGATTTTCAAGTGTGAGTTTTAGTATTAAGTCTACCATGATGAGTAGTTAGAGATGATGGCGTATCATGGAACCAGCAAGGGACGAAGTGAAGAAGGACGAGGAAGCATTTTGGAGGCTGAAGAGGTGGATTGGATAATGAGCCGATCTTGGCATTATCGGAAGGACTGGATGAATTCGCGAAGCATGAAGATACGTGGAGCAAGGATTTGGATGTGTACGAGAACGACAAGAAAGGCGATTTCTTATACGTTGCAGGAACTGAAGATTTGGAAGAACTGGATAGACTTAGTTAGTGGAGCTGGACTGTTATATCTGCCTAGAATGCTAGAGGCATTTGGTGTACGAGAAGTGGAGAATGATTTATACGGATCGTGAACGTCTCCAACACGTATTCGATCATCTTGATTGAACATTTGGCAAAGGTGATGGGTGGAGTTAATTGATGAAAGAAAATTGCAAGGCCAAGTACCATATGGGAAGGGCAAGCATGGTGGATGAGACATGGAATAAGAAGAATGAAGTGAAGCTGAGACGAACTTGAACTATATGTATGACGTATTAGGGTGGTTTGGATGAAGGATGTAGGTTGCACGAGTTGAGTTGTCTAAAGCAGAGAACGCGTCAACATGTATGTTGCGTGGCTTGGACAATCATATGGAGAAAAGGGACATAGACTATACTTCCTACATAGATAGGAGCAGCTTAGAAAGGGCGATGTAAGGATGAAGTTGGTGGAAGGGATACATAATGCGGTGGAGGATTAAGTACGATGGGAGTTGGGTGATAGTCGATAGACTGACTAATTCATCACATATTTCAAGAGGAAAGAAAAGTCACATAGTTGAGAAGTTGGAAGGATTGCGTACGGATGTGATGGAATAGAGGGTTCTACGTAAAAGTTAGCCTAATATGTATGGAATGCCTTATGAAGGATTATGGCAAGGGAAGAAACGATGGGAAGCATCACATCGTGATGTATGGTAGGAGTTGAGGAAGAAAGAAGGAAGTGTGTATAGAAGCGAAGCATGAATGAAATAGGTCGAGATAGGAACCGAAGGTAAAACTTTGGTAGAGCCTAATGAGTAGAATAAAGCACAACGTAGGCTAATGCTGTCGTAGTGTGGAAAAGGAAATGGCGCTGACCTATACTAATTGTTTGGGAGGCTTAGTATCGATAATCGAATGGATGAGGAGTTATAGGTGTGATGTGCCATAGGGACGAAGGGCTTGGTCTAACCGAGATAACCGTCTTTTGATGATGTGTATAGATCATAAGTTGATTTGGATTGGAAGAACTAATGGCTATGTAGAAAAGGAGGAAACCACTAGAGTTAGTGACAGAGTTATGTATGAAGTTTCACCCATAGTAACGGGTGGTATGTTTTGGTAAAATGGAAGAGTTGATGTAGAGTTTTGTAGGTCCATTTATGATCTTTGGAAAGATCGGACCAGTAGCTTATGAGCATAGAATTACTTGGGGGAAATGAGTGGTATATATGATATATTGCATGTATTAAGATTGGTAAATGTTGTTTGAGAATGCATATTTGCATGTACGGTTATTCGGGACTTGTATTAATAAGAGTCTTTGTTTTATCAAAGAGTCATCTGTGAGATTTATTGACTGTGAGGTCAAGAGTTTGGCATTGAGTTTAATTATTTTTGGTTTGTATATGTGGTATTTTGAAACTTGAACTAAAGTTCACGTGGAAATGAGAGGAGTTCGTTTAGAACAAGTATCCTCATGTGATTTGTTGTTTGTGTGTTGATCCTAAGGAGTAAATCTCGGGACGAGATTTCTATTAGGAGGGAGTGATGTGACAATCCTGGTTTTGAGGTTCGTCACTTAGTTTTATTTTGTGCTAGTTACGTGTCTTTACGTGTTTATGTGCTTATTGGTGTGTATAGATTGTGGTTTGGATATCGTTTCCGGTACGGGGTACCTTGTGAGTGAAACGATGTGTGATGATTTCATGTTCATGAGTTCACATGGTAGTGACTATGAAGTGAGATGGTGTTATTTGGTGGTTTTACGTATACGTATATGTATTATAGAAAATCGTATTTTTACGATTTACGGTTTAGCGTTTAGAGGTCTCGGATGAGGAAATTGGTCATATGGATATTTTTTGGGATGGTTTTAAGTCATTTAGGACTTAGTTATAAAGTTTATTTCAAAATTTGAGATTTTTTTTAAAAGTGTATATTTTACGTCTTTTACGGTAAAACGCGTAAATTTGACTAGTTTTACGGTTTTGAGGTTTTGGAGACTTTAGGAGCTGAAATAAATTAAGGAAAATTAAGATAATATTATTAATACAAATATTAATAATAAAAAGGAAAAAAAACGAAATTAAATGGGTATAGGTCGGTTATGTGAAAAAAAGAAAAGAAAAGGGGAAAAAAAGGGAAAAAGGGAACCGGGCTTTTGTACATGGGCCAAGGACTTGTTAAGAAAGTATATAAAGTCTTTTTATTAATCAAAACACTCATAAAATCCCTGGAGATCAAGGTTTGTTCATCATAAATGGTGGTTTTAGGGTTCTTCATTAATTTTTCTTCTTTCAAAAATTTCTAAGGTAAAATCTTTAATACTCTTTTCAATTAAATTGTTTAATGTTTTCTTTAATCATCTTATGATGGATTTAGGTTAGGGTTTAATTTAAGAACAGTAAATTAATGTTATAATAATGAGTTCATAATGATTAAATAAATTAGGGCTTGTAATTAGAGGGATTAGGGTTAATTAATGTGGTTGATTTTGTTAAACCCGTTTTTAAAAACTGTGCAGAATTTTAAGTCAATTGTTTTGATCATATCGGGAGTTCTAGGAACATTCAAGATGCGATCCAAGTATCCCTGAAAAGGTAATTGAAGTGGCTTTCTAATGCAAGAAACTAGAACTAAATTGGAGGTCGGGAAGTGGGTCAAAAACAGGTTACAACAGTCGGAGGTCAATACAGTTTTAAAGTCAGCCTGTTTTCTTTTTAAGTTTTGGGTTGTTTGAGGTACTTAGGGTTGCATTGGGATCTTCTCACGGACATGAGAAATGGTTTATAGATTGTAGTAAGTATCTGCACTTGGGCTAAGATTTTGGTTTAGGGTAAGACCCTCTAATGGTAATGAACTTTTCATACGTTTAAAATCAGTGAATTCTGGATAGGTAGAAATATATACACATATATCGGGACCTTAACAGTAGCTTTAAGGTTAGGGAAAGTGGGAGGTTTTAACTAACATGTATAAAAGTGTGAATATTCCTTTTACAGAAACCATGGGTATATTTAAGTTGACGTTTGACTTAAAGTTTTGAGACCTAAAACTGGGATTGTTTTGTGTAAAATTATGAACGGGATAGCTATTAAACTTAACCAAGTTAGGGACTTGTTAAGGAAGGGTAATAGGGTGATTAGAGCTTATCAATGAGGTATTTACATGGGAATAGGCTAGATGTCCATCATAGGTTGATGAGCCATCTTAGTGATTGGTTTATGTATTGATTGCGTGTTTTTGGTTTGTTAGCTTGTTGCTAGTGCGAGGACTTGTGAAGAAGCAATCAGGTGAGTTTCATAGTCCCATATTTACTATTGATTTTGACTTCCAGATGGGATGGAAGAGACACTGTGTTATGTTGTTTATAAATTGATGCTGTGAATATTTTTAAGGTTTGAGATGGACTTGTGTGTACATTATGTGATTAACTGCTATGTGATTCTTGTTCGGGTATGATTTGGATGGGAAAGGTACATAGGTGTATGGGCGCCTATGGTACCATGGTTGTTGGTAAGGCGTGATGCCTTGGTAATTATGGTTGTTGGTAACGCGTGATGCCTTGGAAATTATGGTTGTTGGTAAGGCGTGATGCCTTGGTAATTGTGGTTGTTGGTAAGGCGTGATGCCTTGGAATTGTGATGATTGATTGAACCTGAATGCTAGTTGTTAATACATAATTGTAGCGCATTGTCCATATGTTATTGTGTTGATGGTTGTTATTCACAGCTTGTAACTGATTTAGCGTTGGAGTCTAAACCTATGACTCTCACCAACTTTATGTTGACGTGTTTTAGTGTCTCTTTCAGGTGTGAATGTGTTTAAGCTTGAGGATAGAAGTGGCTAGACTTGGGTGCCTTAGGATTGCATATAGAAGGAGATCCCCGTTCCTTCTTAGTTTACCTTTATGTTTTTTTTATAAGTGATACATGTTGGCACCTATATGTTTGTTTGGTTTATGTTTATTGTTTGTCTTGGGTAAGTGGTAGGGCTGTTACCTACTTACCTAGACTCCTGCATTTGATGAGATATTGTCATGACTTTTGTGTCACCATTTTATGACATTTCTTATTTCATATAGTTATCTCTATAGACACGCCATGTTGTGATGATATCCATACGTCGCGCCCCATATTCCGCCATGGTGGGGTGTGACACCATAATACAACCAAAACCATTTGCTGGAACCAACGATCATAAGAAGTACCAATCTTCATGATATCATACCATGAAACAAGAATAGTATGACCCTGTTGTTGTACACATCCTCACGTACAGTCCCATCATATTTGAGCAGATGCAACCAATCGGTACAAAGATAAATCGTGACCATAGTACCACGTCTCAGCATACAACCGTATTCACAAAACCTTTCATTGTTGTTGCCATCACACGTCTCAATTAGTTTTAGCGTTTTGAAAAAAACTCTAATTCATACATCATCATAGATACTTTCTGTCCTTCTTCCAAAGCAGCACAGATAACATATCGATCAAGGGTATGAAAACCCTAAAACGAGAATCACAGCAGCCAGAAATGTTCATCACCTTAGATCATTCTAGGGTTCATTATTGATTCAGGAATCAACTCACCAAACCTAGAACAATCACTATCATTCCAACAGCAGCAACATCATAGTACCAGCAACAATTTTCTAGGGTTTGTTAGAAAAAACCCTAGATCAGCAGGAACATCTTTTATTTAAAACATAAATAAAATGAAAACCTTGTAGATCAACCAGATCGAGAGCCAACAAGCTCTGATACCACTTGTTGAGTCTTAGGATCTAGACTCATCTGGGATATCATAATCATGATTGTAATAAGCACAACGGAATAACAAAGAACACAATCATAATCATGGACAAGGCTTTCACTAATAAATCATACTATTAATAAAGCTACTAACTACTACTCCTGGTGCCTTATAGGCTTGACACCAGGAGGAACGCACACACACCTTTAGTTTACATTGTATCTGAATGAGTGAATAACCATGTGTGCCTAACCCTCTTTATATAATAGAGGTACTAGGGTTACATCGAAAACCCTAGCTTACTATAAAAGCTAACTATTTATTATTAAGTCATTCATCTTCTTTTGTCATATCAACTCAAGATATATAAGTCCCAACAATATTCTTCAATGTTTCAAAGAATGGCATTGACCTTTCGGCTGACCGGGACAAGAAACGATTGAGTGTTGCCAGCTTACCGCTCAGAGACTGCATCTCTTTCAAAGTTTTCGGGGACCTCATTTTTGTGATTGCTTTTATCTTCTTGGGATTTGCTTTTATGCCTTATGATGTTACCATGTATCCTAAGAACTTTCCTTCCTCGACCCCGAACGAACATTTTTTTGGATTTAGCTTCATGTTAATTCTTTTCAGATTGTTGAAAGTTTCTTGGATGTCTGCGAGCATGTCTTCCTCGGTTTTACTTTTGATCATCAAATCATGCACGTATGCTTCCAAGTTCGTGCCAATTTGCGAGTGGAACGCTGAGTCCACCAACCTTTGATAGGTGGCCCCAGCATTCTTCAGACCGAAAGGCATTTTCGTATAACAGTACGTGCCCTCGTCGGTATAAAATGTTGTCTTTTCCTCATCTGCTTCGTCCATTAGCACTTGGTGATATCCCTTATATGCATCTAGGAAACACTTGAACTTATATCCCATGACCGCTCCTATCTTCACGTCTATGTCCGGTAAGGGATAATAATCCTTCGGACAGGCGGAATTAAGGTTCTTGAAATCTATGCACATTCGCCAATCACCATCCGGCTTCTTTACTAGGACGGGGTTGGAGATCCATGTTGGGTATCTCAACGGTCGTATGATATCGGCCTTCATCAACTCTGTCACATCTCTTTTGACTGCTTGACTTTTCTCTTCTCCTAGCGTCCTTCTTTTTTGTGCAATCGGAGCAGCCTCTATGTTGACATTCAGCGAGTGCTTGATAATCCTCATTGGTACTCCCTTCATATCCGAAGGTTCCCATGCGAATACATCAGCGTTGTTTTTTAGCAAGTCTATGAGCTGCAACCGACACTTCTTGGTAAACAACTTTCCGATGGTGACCAATTGCTCCGGGTATCCGGGGTTAACACAGATTTGTTCCGTCATATCTCCCGCTACCCTTGCTTGCTGATTGCGCTTTTCATGAGCAATCCATTTGTCTAACTCTTTTCCCACAGCCGTTGCTTTCATTTTTTCTATTTTCTGTCCGTCCTCTATGACCCTGCATTCATATATTGCTCGTGCTTTTGTTCTCATTGTTGCAATTCCGTTAGGAGTGTGGAACTTCATGGCTGAGTGGAGGGTAGAGGGCACGGCTCTTAATTCCCTGATACCGGTTCTTCCCAATATGATATTATAAGGAGATGGTACCCTTATCACCGTGAAGCTCATTACTATTCGTCTTGTTAGGTCATGTGATCCGAAGGTTACTTCCAAATCAATTTTTCCGAGAGGTGTTGTTTCTTCTCCTAAGAAACTTAAAACCTTTGTGTGGTCGGGTGTTAACCTCCTTCGGATCGAGGGATCTAAATTTAGAAAGCAATGTTCGAACATGACTTACATTTTGGCTCCTTCATCCACAAATACCCTTTTCACCCAATATCCTTCCACCTCAGCCTCAAATATCAAAGGATTGTCAGATGCCTCGGCATCGGAGATCGGAGGGAATGTGATGGGGGTATTCATCCAATCAAGCTCTATCTTACATACCTCTTTCCTTTTCATTCCGCTACACCTGCCTTCTATCATGTTTATTGTCTTTCCTTTGAAATCTCTATTTCCTCTTCCCTGATTTCCTTTGTTTACCCTTCCTCGAAAGTCTCTTACGAGATGGTTCAGCTTACCAGACTCTAAGGCTGCTTCCAACTGTTTTCTCAACTGATGACAATCGTTGGTGAGATGACCCTTTTCTTGATGATAATCACAGTACTTATCCATGTTTTCGGGTCGGACTATTCCCTTGGTCGGCAATGGTGGGGGAAGACACAATTGCAATTCAGTGGCTAGGATTTCTTTAGGGAACTTGGTCAGAGATTCCAAACCGGGACGTTGGTATGGGAACCTCCTTCCTTGATTTTGGTTCACTGGAGGTACATATGGGAGAACGAGGGCTTAGATCGGTAATCATTTCTTTGGCGACCTCTGTTGCGTCCACGCGCACCGGAAAGGACATATCTTTCTTCCCTGTTGTATTTTACATTTCCATCACCCATTTCCCCTATTGGCAATTCCGTATTTCGGAAGGCATCCTCGGATTTTATGAAATCATCTACCCTTTGCATCATTTCCGTCACCGTCACAGGGGTATCATCTGTGAAACGTCGAACCAACTCCGGGCATTTAGCCCCATTCACAAAAGCTGATATCTTCATCACTTCCGGAACCCCTTGAATATAGCTTGCCTCATCCGTCCAGCGTTCTTTGAATACTGCCAAGGTTTCGTGTGCTTTGCGGGTGATGGTGGTGATTTCCATTGGTGTTTTGAGGCTTTTCCTTCTCAGAGAAAACCTTTCCAAGAATTGGTCCTTTAAATCATCCCAGTTATCTATGCTACCTCTCGGCAACCTTTCGAACCATCCTCCGGCAGCTCAATCCAAAGTTTGCTGAAAGAATCTACACCACACTGGAATCGGCCATTCTTCAGAATTAGCTGCACCGGCAAACCAGGTGATATGATCATTGGGATTAGTTGCCCCTGAGTATAACTTGAGGGTTGCGGGCAGTATATGCTTCGGTGAGGAGAACTGTATAATTCTTTTGGTGAAAGGAGAAGCCCTCACATCCTTGAAAGGCTTTTGCAAGTCGTCTACCGGTAGGTTGTCTTCCTTCTGGACCCTTCGTCCTTCATTTTGGTTCCTTTGTGTATCTTGTGGGTCGTCCTCGAAGACTAATCTTGTAGGTGAGATGGGCCTTTTGGATACAGCGTTATGGCGTTCTACTAGATTTTGTAACACGCTCATACTTTCCAAGATTTTTTCTCGCAGGTTTATAGGTGTTTCAGTTTCTTTTTCGACCGTCACAGGATCGCGATCGGGGGTGGTGACCCTCCCAAGACTCCTGTCATCTATAGTTGTTTGTGGAGATTCGAGTTTAGGGTCCCACGGATGGCGCCAATTGTTGAAGCAAATTTCTCCGGCTAGGCTGCTGCTAGCGAATTTACTTCGGTCACAGTGATGGTGTGCAAGTCTCTTGGTCTCGAACCTAGAAACAAAAGTTAGCACACGTTAGCCTCGTCCCAGGTTTGACCCCGAGACCAAGCTCCGGTGTGAGAGTAAGTAACTGTCACAAAGCTGGTATCCGGTGTGGAATACCGGAAGATATAGTTGTATTATTGGTGAGTAGTTAATACAGAGTGAGTAGTGTGTGTGTTAAATGTGGAGGTATTTATACTACTTTGTAGTGCGTACCTGGATGTGTGGTCACATCAGTAGACTAGGCACCAAGTCCTAGGTTACGCAAATCCCTCTAATCGATGGATTTGTTTCCCCAAGGGCGGCGGCGCTTCTCTTTACTCGTTGGGTAGATGAAGGTCCCCTGGATAATGTTGTGGGTTGCTTTTACTTTTCCTTAGCTCTAGGCTTGGTTATTAAATGCTTCACTGACATTATATCAGCCCTATTAAATGTTGGTAGGTTTCGATACCGTTGCGGGGAAGTGTATGTGTCCGGAGGCATTGGCCGGAGACATACGCGAACATTATGTAGCATTGAACTTTGTACGTCAAGTTCGACAATTTTTTCTAAACATTGTTCTTAGTATATGTAGTTGATTGATACTATGCGGTATTGAACCACATCATATGCTACAAATTAGCATTTCAACATGTTTTTTAAGAAAAACACTAGACATAAATCAACTCTTGTTTACCAATGTTTTCAGACCCGGGTTAACCCGGTCGGGTCAACCGGTTGACCCGGTTCCGATCGAAAAAACGGGTCATTTTGATTCGGGTTTTATATTTTCGAAACATGGCTTGACCCGGCGGGGTTCGGGGTGACCCGGGTCGACCCGGTTCTTGAGACCTGGCCGGGTTTGACTAAAACCGAAACCGAACCGACATATCGGTTTTTAAAAAACCAAAAACCGAAATCGTTCGGTTTTAGGCGGTTCGGTTTTTTCGGTTTGTAATCGGTTTCGGTTCGGTTTTTCGGTTTTTTCGGTTTTAAAACCGTTTATATTTGGGTACGTTCGATTTAGATTAAAAGACTTGTTTTGCGTGGAAAATAGTTTTTTTTTTATTTTCAATCTAAGTCTAATAATGTTTGTCTCAAATTTCTAATCTATAGTTAGACACATATTTTTAAGATAAACACACATGCAAGTAAATATACGTACAAACGATTATTGTCACATATGTAAATTATATATAGTCAATTAAACACAAATATATATCAAACACGCGTATAAACAATAAGATAAATATATTACTCTTATTTCCCTAAAAAACGAATATTAATTTATAAATTTGAGTAAAGTGCAAAAATCATCCCTGTGGTTTGTCAAAAGTTTGAATTACATCCCTCGTTAATACTTCGTGCAGTATACATCACTGTGGTTGCAAAATGGTGCATAATACATCCCTGCGAACGGATGGTGCAAAGAGTTTTCAGTTAAGGGTTAAAATTGTTTATGACTTTAAGGGTGTTTTGGTCTTTTTACAACCCGGGATAATTTTTGCACTTAACTTTAAAAAACAAATTTGAAAAAAGTTTTTTTCTCAAAAAATTTCAATTTTCTTTTTCAAAAAAATTTCGTAAAAGTTTTTTTTAAACTTTCGAAAAGGTTTTTTTTTAAACTCTCGAAAAAGTTTTTTTCTAAATTAAAAAAAAATCCGAATTTGAAAAAAAAAACGATATTAGAAATTAAAAAAAAAATACTTTTTTTTTAATTTTGTTTGAAAAAATACTTTCCGCAAACCCCAAACAAAACTTGTTTTAAAATTTTTCCAAAAAAGAGTTTTGTCCAAAAAATTTCAAAAAAATATTTTCTATAAAAAAAATCGAAAATATCTTCTTTTAAAAAAAAAATCGAAGGGGTGCTTTTTTTTAAAATTTCGAAAACGGTATTTTTCTTTTTAAATTTCGATAAAATTTAAAATGAAAAAAAAAAATATTTTCGAAATAAAAAAAAACACTTTTAAAAAAAAATTATAAAAAAGAGTAAAGTATTTTCTTTGATTTTTATGGAAATGTTTTTTTTCAAAATTTAAAAAAAAATTCTTTTAGGAAATCTACGAAAAAGTATTTTTTGTTTCAAAAAAAAATCGAAAACTGTTTTTTTTTCAAAAGTATTTTTTTTAAAAAAGAACTTCTTTTTCGAAAGTTTTTTGAAAAAAATTAATATTATCGAAAAAAAATTTAAAAACCTTTTTTCAAAAAAAAAAAAAAATTTCAAATTTTTGAAAAAAAAAAATTCTAAATTTTTTTAAAGTTAAGTGCAAAAATCATCTCTGGGTTGTAAAATGACCAAAACACCCTTAGAGTGACAAACAGTTTTAACCCTTAACTGTAAAGTATTTGCACCATCCGTCCTCAGGGATGTATTGTGCACCATTTTGCAACCACAGTGATGTATACTGCGCGAAGTATTAACGAGGGATGTAATTCAAACTTTTGACAAACCACATGGATGATTTTTGCACTTTACTCGATAAATTTTTATATTACTTATTTATTTATATTATATTATATTTATATTTTTTATATAATAAAATGGTTCGGTTCGATTTTAGTTGAAAACCGAAACCGAAACTAAACTTTTCGGTTTTTGCAAACGTAAAAACTGGACCATCGATTTTTATATTCGGTTGGTTTTTTAAGTTCGATTTTTTTTGTTTTTCGGTTCCGTTTTAATTTTTCGGTTTTTTTCTCACCCCTAATATAATACGACGTAGTACATCGTTTTGTGGTAATGGCATTTAACATAGTTAATGTCAAATTAAAATTAATAAAGTGGCAAAATTAACAATGCAGCTGCAAGTTTATTAGGATAACGTTCTTGAGTTTAAGTGGATAACGTTCTTGAGTTAAAGGGCTGCGAATAATTTAATCACGCGTTGAAATTGTGATTATGAAGCACATACATATAATATGTCCTTTTTTTTTATGTTCGATCATTTAGGGCCCGTTTGGTACTTGTCTTTTTAAGCTCGGATATAACTTTGGCATTAAATAAAATCGTTTGGTTATTTTTATAAAGAAAATTCTTGGGGTTGAGTCCCACTGACATACACTGTATACAATCTCTAGTGAAATATGGGTTTACAAACTTTGTGTGGTCCCACAATAATCTATCTCTCTGCATTTTATTTTCATTTGTAGTTTTATATAATAATAAACTTATATTTTAATCTACTTTTAATTAAAAATTAATTTTTTCTCTTACCCAATCAAATCAAAACCCATATATAAAAACCTAACCCTAACTAATCCTAAACCTCCTACTTTATAAATCCACACCCAAAGTAAAACCCGATCTCAAACCAAACGGACTCTTAGTTTTGACCGGACAAATAAACGAATACGGACGTTTGAACGGACGAGTTTTCTTATTTGTGTTCATTTATTAAGAAAAGGAGGTATTCATGTCCGTTTATGTTCGTTTATAACCTTAGACACGGGATACCTTTGGATTTTTACCACAACATGACTGCCATTTAGCATCACTGTTTTGTGAAAAACACTAGACCCTAAAACTCTTGTTCGACACCAATTCTATTTGTGATCTATATTACATCATTTACTATCAAACATTTGTTACTCTATGCATCACTGTTTTGTGGTAATGGCACTTACAAATTTAAGCTCAACTATAATAAAGCGGCAAAATTAACAAAAGCATCGTTAGTCTCACCGGATAACGTTCTTTAATTTAAGTTCATAAACGAAGGTTCAAATCCGGCTAAGCTTGCTTTGCTGTTTTTTGTTGTCTTTTTCTCAAAAGTCCGATGTTTGCCTACGGTTGACAGTGTTGTTATGTAGCATTCAACTTTGAGGTTGTAATTACTGTTTGTATTTAGGAAACTCATGTCACACATAGCTATGAGGATGTTTCAAATGTTGTTTTTGTCTTGTTGACATGGTTAGATTGAAGATTGCTTCAATAAGGTTTAGAAAGAATGCTTGTATCGATAAGCTCTTGCATACTTGAAAGATATCGACAATGGTTCGAATGGAAGCTACTAAACGATGATCATAGATGTCACAATGGTTCGAATGCATCAATACACGAACCACTACTCTATAATGTTGCAAAGTAATTCATGATAAACAAACGAAGATTCAGAGTTAGCAAAAACAAAGAAATTATTTCATAATATAGTACAAGATTTAAGACACTTGCATATCTTATTTTTAGCACTAAGCCACAATTACATTATGTCAAACATTTGTGCCTTCAAACATGACAGGTTGTGGTAGGGGTGCGGCGCCACAATAGCCTCTAAGAATATCACCTTCTTCTGAAGTGAAACCAAGAGACGTAAGCATTGAAGGCCAGCATCCGTATGTTATTATACGAATGGCTCTACAACAATCCATTGTCAAGTAGCTGTCTCCGTTAAGTAAGAAAAGTATGATTTCATTTGTGCACGACTTCAACTCAAGTAACGCGTTCCAACAGTCCATCAGCCCACCGTTGTCCTTTTCTCCGTTTATCCTGGAAACGAGGTCTTTCTCAGGCTTAATCTCGTGCATTTTCCGATCCGTTGAACCACTTTCGGAAGTAACAAGGCAGAATAGTAGGAGCAATGTGATGAGAAGAACCTTCATTTCAGCCATAGGAATGTAGGAGTTATCTCTAAATTATATCTAAATTTCTGTCAAGGGTATATATAATGAACTGCGTGTCACGCATTCAATTCTTCGGTGCATCTGTAGAGACGCTATGTAACAGATAAAACTAATGGGTAGTTTAATGAAAGACAACCAAGGGATCACTATGTAACCATCCCATAATGCCAGTCCATTTAATGATAGAAACCCAAAAGCTTAGAAAAATCAATAAAGGAAATTAACTACAGGTATTGATCATGGATTATCGTAACTGCAGTGATGGCGTTTGCTCGTTGCATACTTGCGATTACTTTTTCGTAAGTCATGGGACCTTCATTTATTTATTCAAGAGCCAAGAGTTCAAATATTGAAATTGACTGCATCGTCAATCATGACGCATTAACAATTTGAAAATAAAATAAAGTTTTTCGGAAGAAATATCATGACTTCAACTTCAAAACTGCAATATCTGAAAAGAACAATCTCCAGTGATGGTACACACTACTCTACACATGAACGTATACAAACGCCATTACACGATGGTCGATGGACAAACATCCCTTTTTCTCAAAATATCACGAGCTTCTAACATTAGTCATATGGGTTCCTGAAATTCTTCAATAGATCGGGAATGTCATACCCCAACATGTCATCGACCGTTTGGATCATTTTGGGCTTCAGTTTTTGGAAGTTGTCAAGATTGTAACCGCCGAGTCTCTCCCTGAAGTTTTCAACATACGGAAAATCTCCTGCTGGTAGGTGATGCTCCCTTTGAACCTGTTACATTGATCAGGTAAGTACGATAGCAAATATCATAAAGTTGAAAGATAAAGGGGTGAAGAGAACCTTTGCAAAAACGTCTTCAAGGTTATCAATGAGTTTTTGTTGAGCTTTAGCTTTGCCCATCATTGAGGGCATTTCTTTTTTTAAATGGCTAATGATAAAAGCGTGAATCTTGGCGGCTCTAGCACGTTTTACAAACTCGTTAATCTGTAAACAGAGAGACAAATATAATCAGGATTCCTGGTGCTAGTAATTTAGCTCTATGACAGAATAGAACGTCCAGCTATCTAATGGGTTGATTCAATTTATACATAATCTCCGCGGGTGAAACAGGTAAAATACAAAAAAGTGGCCCAACAATAAACAAATCAAGCTGGTTGACAAGGAACCGAAGTGTTTCTTCGATGCATACAACCTGCTAAATAATCTTAATGATATTAAATCTTAAATAAAAAAAATATCTGGGACACCATTTTAAGATAGGATAGTTCTGAAGAAGTTAAAAACAGGTGGTTTAGTCAACCAAGTTCGACGGGTGCTAAAACATAAATGTTTTGACTTTCAATCAGACGTGTTACCCCAACCCACCCACTTTTGCCATCTCTACAGGTGATCCGGTCGTTTAATGGACACCCAAGTTGGTCCATCAACTATATGCAAAAAGATGAGATGATCCAATAGAACGTGCAAAATATATTAAGAATTAAGAAACTTACTCTGCGATCACAAGCTTTCTTGGGTATGTCTTTCAAGTCACTAAGAAGATCCTCCTGCTCTTTCTCGAATAGCTCAGTCCCAAGTGGCCCAGCAGTAGCCGTATTAATAGGTTTGTCGTTGAAAGAACTGGCATTAAAAGTAAGTTTTAGACTGAGCAATCAAATGCAAAGGAGGGAACATAGTCGCTGAAAAACACTATAAAACAGAACCCTACACATTCTGGCCCAATGTATGTATACAAAATCAAAGTTAAGCATACCCGATATAAACACGCATAACCTCTGGAGTGTTAAGAACTTTACCGAGGGACCACATAAGAGCTCCATACACCCTCATCAGCTGCAACACACAAAAGCCACTTATAAGCTTCAAAAACGGCAACAACTTAGCACAAACAAACAAAGATCAAAACGGGAAATTTTTACTAGCGGAGTTAGCTTGACCCAAATAACTTTATGTCCATAAATTTTGCATGTTTTACAGATAACTTGGTATCCCAAAATGATCAAGAAAATCTAGTAATTCAATAAGATTATACTTATAAACAATACTAACTGATTACAAGTATAACCAATCAAGGTCTTTCATCTAGTAAGTCCTAGTACTATCTTCTCCAAGCTTGACTAATAGAATAAGGCAGGCGCTTAGCTTCAACTAGTTCAGCTTTACACGTTCAGAAGTGTGATCTGTGATGTGTAAAATCACCAAACAGTATAATCTAATAAACATTCAGAGGAAATCCAATCTTTCATACCTGTTGGGTATCAACCTGATCAGCCTTGTTCAAGACCACGCGTATTTTATCATCATTTCCTCTTAGGGATGCTATGACACGTTTGAACTCGTCGCTGATATCAAGCTTGTGAGGATCAAAGAGAAGCAAGATCAGATCACATTTTGCAGCGAACCATGACGTGACACCTGTAAAGTCATAGCTTCTTTGTGTTCTTTGCTTTTCGCCGGACAATACTCCAGGAGTGTCTACAAATGTAATATGCTCCAGCAGCTTTATATAGGAAAACAAGGCATACAGTTAGCATCGGAGAAGATCATGATATATCTAACACAGATAAGTTGAGGAAATTCACGAATTATACTCTTGTTAAAGTTCTCAGTTACAAAATGTGCCAATTTCTCAAGTTTGTCCCAAAATGATCAAAAAGAGTACATTCGGGACGGCAATTTAGTTAAATTTGTAATTCGCCCTAAGTTTTGGCATCGTAACTAACCGGATGTGGCATTTGCGAACACTCGAACTTCGACAAGAATGCAGTTCCAAAATTAGTTAAACCGCTATATGGCATATCAGCTTGAACAGCCACAGTATTCCCGGGAATACTTCTTTCATCGGGTCCATTCTGTGAAGAGGAAAGTGTAAGCTTTTAGTTACAGCGATATTCCATAATGTGTTGGTCGAAGACGATAAATCAGATAGTCATGTGTAATAAATTATATTTGACAGAAAACATAAGCATCCTATGAAGATTGGAAATCAAGTCCAACAAAATACAAGGAATTGCAAGGATTACGGAATGTCATATACAGAAACATATGAGTGACAACTACCGCTATTTAGAGAATTTCCTAATTTTTGTTGAGAAAATTAACACTCTCGTGTGTCATAGTCTAATTACATCTCATGCAATGAGCTATTTGTTGTTTCTAGCCAGCTTTAAAAAAGTTTCAATCTGCAAAACAATAAGCTCTCGGCAATTTTGCCTATTTACGTTTATACTCTTTCACTATGGCGTATGGAAATTTGGTCCCACAACATTTAGCTTCTGTCAAATGAATCCATGGGTGTGCATAAACAGTGTAGAGCTATTTCTGACATCCTTCTAAAATTAACCCTGCTAGAATGCACCCGGTGATGAAGTTGATGGGTTGAAGATACGACATATAGTAATAGCTTTCAATCAGTTTTGTGTTATTAAACTTATGCAGTTGATATATTGATTTCTGTCATTAAACTTAGTTGTTTAACGTCATCCTAGAACTGTTAGAACCATGTATCTACACACGAACAGATAACTGGAAGCAAGGTACTTGAAAGATCGTACGAAATGAAGAAGAGGCATACCATAACCACAACAAATCTATCTGTTGTCGGCTCAGGTCCAATATGAGCTCCTGTTAAAAAGATGGACAATAATTAGACATATAATCCGTAACAGACAGGAGACACACACACACACACACAGACAAAGTGAACAACTTGCCTGGATAACTACTTCTAAGCAAATGCTTGATGAATGTCGTTTTCCCTGTCGAGTATTGACCCAAAAGCATCACCATGGGTTTGGCATCAAAATCGCTGTTGGTCTAGAGAAACAAAAAAGTCAACATAATAATAGTAAGTATGAAACCATGTACAAAAAGAATAGGGAATAATAGGTTTACAGTTCAACTATATTACGATACAGATTACTCACCAATAAGGGAGAAACAAAATCATTGAACTGATATGTTTGTTCTAAAGGTTTCAGCTTCTGAATGTAGAGTTTCTTCAGCCCATCAATGATTGACGTAACATTACTCAATGAAACCTAGCAGACAGTATTACAATGGAATAAAGACATGATGCTTACGACGCAACCAACGATATATGCAGAAAACTAAATAAAAAATGAGATAACAATAAATATAATACTAAAAAGGGGATAATAATATATTAAGCTGGTGTAGGAAAATATGACAATAGCTTGTACTGTTTGAACCCATGGCAACAAAACAAGAAAAAGATCTCGAGTTCACAGCTGTATAGCTGGTAACACTTTTAAACGTTTATAGACCTCATTAAACTTTATGTAGAAAAAGATTATACTGCCTACCTTCTTTGCAGACTTTGACGAAGTAAACCAACTGGAAGATGGAGAAGTCTGAACCTCAGGACTACCTGAATCAATGTTACGAGTTAACATCAAAGAAATGTAGACACTCAACTGTCTTACTAATGGTAGAGGCGTAGAGCATTAAATGTCATTACCATTCGATTCAAAATCGCTTTTTGACCGCTTTTTCTTCTGCATAAATTGTTAAACAAATTGCTGTTAGAAAAGATCAATTTCTACATTCTAGGCTCATAGTAGCCCTGCTGCTTTAAATTTAATGTTAAACTGAGAGGAAGGTATACATACAGCTATGAAGGCGTCCAGACCGTCCAATGTCGGTGGGTGCAGATATTCAAAATCAACTGTATTGAAAAGAGAAAAGAAACATGTACCAAATAAAGACGATCAAATGTCTATACATTGTAAAAAGAAAAATATAACTCACTACACTTCTTACCATCAGATTGTAAGATGTCACTACGTAACACTTGTCCTGCTTGGGCCAGAGAAATCAACTGCGATCACCACATAAGACGTCATGTGCGGAGAAATAGTGGATTTAATAATAAGAATAAAAAATGCTATAACAAACTACCTGCATTGCTGTAACGAACTCTTTAAAGCCAAGATAGCCTTGCCGTCTAGAATCTGCTATCGCCCACACCTAAAGAAATCGCAAGAGAATGTCAGTAAACAAGTCGGTAGAATAGAAGAAAAGCAAAAACTATCTAAAAAGGTTTCAACAGTGTCCTGTACTACTGACGATGCTTATACTGTTAGGTACACTATGTTTGGCCATTAAACACGTGAAGAAGAAAAAAAGAAACAATGTGGTTGATGCATTAAGAAACAGTTTGTCATATATACAAGCTATTTCAGGTTTCACTTACATTTCCTAAAGAACGTCAACTATCAGATGTCAGGCTCTTCCCAAGTTCCCAGTTATAGGTATTATTTTCACCAACTTTCTTAAAGTTAAGCCTGTAAGATGTCTCTTATTTGGTCCAATGTTGTTTATATTCTAATTTTTTCAACAGGATAAGTCTATCTAGTATCTCCCCACCCACATCAGTTAATCATGAAAGGTATCTTAATGTATTTAAACGCCACATTATAAGCATGTTGAAGTCATAAATCCCATTAACTAAAATGAATAAGATACTTAACTAACAGGAGGTCTTTGCCTCTTTAAGTAAACTTTGGTGAGTTTGTGTCAACTAATTTATGGGGCTACGAGCTTATAAACTAGAGCTTATGAGGTTAGATAAGTTCATAAGCTACTAAAAGATGAGCTTATTGGCTTTTTGAATTTTTAAATAAGCTAAAATCAACACCCCTTTAAGCTTAAGAGCTAAGGCATAACCAGTAAGCCTGGATTTGTAGCTAACTTGCTTTCATTCCCGCAAAAAACCTAATAAGCTTTTATCATGAGCTAACCCTAACATTCTTTTAAGGTTTATTGTATTAATTAACAGAACTGGCAATAATCACAACAAATAGAACGACCTCATACTTTGTTGTCTAGCTATTAATTTCATTAAGTTGTTAAAATTCTACTTTTTTCACTAGGGTAAGCATGTGCCTATCTAGTATCTGCATTATTTTATCAAGGAGTATGTGTAACCCAATTACAGTTTTAAAACCAATAAGTGTTTTATCTTTACTAAATCGCCATTATATATCAATGAGTTGCAATAACAGAGTCTACGACATCCATAAACCTTATTAACTAAAATCAAAAGAAACTCATATCTTACGAGGGGTAGCTTTAGCACAGAAGTTAGAACATAAGCGTATTGGCTATTTATCACACAAATAAGCTGATAAGCTTTTAGAATTAGCTTTACCAGACACTTGTTGTAACTTTATTTTGCTTTGATAAGGAAATAAGCTAGATGGTGTCTGGATTAGCTAAATATTACGGGTTTATCAGGTTACTGAGATTTGAACAAACGGATAAGTGAGCTTATGAACTAATACTTATGACTTATTTAAGTCCACAAGCTCAAGTTAATAGGCTCATAAGATCCTGGTAAGCTTATCAGCTTTCCCAAATCTCCATGAGACAATAATATTTTAGATAATCCAAACACCCACGTACTAATATAAAACAAACTACGGTCACTATCGAGAGGCTACGTTTACCAAAACAACAACCACAAACACAAAGCCTACGGCATTGTTCCACGTCATCACACATAACTTAAACCTAAAGTTTCCTCACATGCTATCATCAATTCACCATCACCACAAACATCAATACTTCAAGTTCATTTAACAACAATAAAAAAAAGTAAAACAAACAAGCTTGTAAGCCACTATAACTGAGCTTATTTATAATTCGAAAAGCTAGTAAGCTCTTGTTAATCTGCTTATGCACTAATCAACTTGACCTTCTCAGCTCAAATGAGCAACAAACCACTATAAACGAGCGTAGAGTTTTTTATAGTTTGAATAAGCTCCTAATCCCATCAAAAAGGCTAAAACAAACACCTCCTAACAATTTATAAATTAAGCTTATTCACTGTTGTCCACATAAAAATGGTCTGACACAAACACTTATTATCAGCTTATTATTATGTTTTAATATGACAATTAGCTAGTAATAATCTCCACAGAGAAAATAAGGTAACGCTCATAACCTAGACGCTAACTTTGCAACCAAAGTACCAAACACATTAAAAGTTAATTGTAAGAAATAAAAAATCAGGGGGACACGAATAGAAAGACCTGCTTGAAATCATGTCCAGATAAACCATGGGTTACTGAGATTTCGATAAGCGGATAAGTGAGCTTATGACTTATCTAAGTCCATGAGCTCAAGTAAATCGTCTCATAAGCTCACTGTGAGCTTATGGAATCTCCATAACGCTCGCTATCCAGCAGCTACAATTACCAAAACAACAACCGCAAACACTAATATTTTACATAGTCCTAAGTGAACTTATGGCTTATCTCAGGACGCGAGTCCATAATCTCATATCCGCTTTTCCAAATCTCAATAAGCCGATAACATTTTAGATAATCCAAACACTCCCTTACTCACATAAAAAGGGTACACTCAAGCTTAGCAACACAACAACCGCAAACTGTTCCACATCATCACAATTCACACATAACTATAACACTTAAAGCAAAACAGTAATTACACAAGTAAACAAAGCTCAAACTCAGCTCACACTCGTTATCCGGGTAACTTTAGCAAAACAACAAACACAAACACTAGGCCATTGTTCCACGTCATCACATCACACATACTGTAACACTTAACCCTAATTTCTACATTAGGCAAGTAAATGAAGCTGACACTCGTTATCTGGCTACTAACTTTACCAAAACAACAACCGCAAACACAAACACTACCGTAACACTTAAACCTAAACACTACATTACGCAAGTAAACAAAGCTGACACTCATTATATGTAACTTAACCAAAACAACAACCAGAAACACTAGGCCATTGTTCCACATCATGACACATAGTCACATACTGTAACACTTAAAACCTAAACACTAGATTAGGCAAGTAAACGAAGCTGACACTCGTTATCCGGCTACTAACTATACCAAAACAACAACCACAAACACAAACACATAACTGTAACACTTAAAGCAAAACAGTAGATTAGCAAGTAAACTTAGCTGACACTCGTTATCTGGCTAGTAACTATACCAAAACAACAACCGCAAACGCAACACTTAAAGCTAAACAGTAGATTACGCAAGTAAACGAAGGTCACACTCGTTATCCGGCTAGTAACTATACCAAAACAACAACCGCAAACGCAAGACTTAAAGCAAAACAGTAGATTACGCAAGTAAACTCAGCTGACACTCGTTATCCGGCTACTAAGTTTACCAAAACAACAACCGCAAACACATAACTGTAACACTTAAAGCAAAACAGTAGATTACGCAAGTAAACGAAGCTCCGGCTAGTAACTTAACCAAAACAACAACCACAAACACTACGCGATTGTTCGAGACATCCTCATTATATATAAAAATAAAATGAATAAAGAAATAAGCACCTGCTTGAGATCGTGTCCGGATAAACCGGACATAACGAAGAAAGTTTTCGCATCGCCTCCGGTTATCCTTCCATCGCCATCTACAATAATAAAATAAATTAAAATAAAAAAAATAAAAAAAAATAAAAAAATTAATTAAATCTTATAAAAATAAATAAATAAATAAAAAGTGGACCTGAATCAGCGAGATTGAACCAATCGGTGTAGACTTTCTGATGTTCAGCTGAACATCTACTAAGCGACGATGAATCGAACTCCATTTGATGATTTGGAGCCCTAATTTTAATTTGATTTGATTATGGGGATGGATCACCGACAAACAGTGATGATTGATGAGTGGATTTGAAGATATTTATTTTTTTGGGGGTTTTTGACGTGTGAGGGGCGCCAAAGGCCTGCCTTTGAGTGTGTGATTATTTGTTAGAATGAGTTTTTGGGCTTTTATATTTTTTTTATTTTGGGGATTACGTGTTTTTTTCTTTTTAATACCTTTGATGATAAATGACGCTAAATGACGGTATATAACGATAACTAATTTCTATATGCAAATTTATGGTTTTGGTATCACGTCTAAATGCACCATTAGGTGTTTTGTTACGGGACTGAATCGAGTAAAATTGTTCGTTATATTATTTTTAGCTTTGTTAGTTTTTTTAGTTTTAATAAGTTAGCGTTTAGTTATTACGGAGTAACTTTACAAAACACGCGTGAAAAAAAAACATTTAGGTTAGGCACAACGCTGCCGTGTTTTTTCGGTCGGCAGTCGGTCGCGACCGAGTCGCCCGTTGCGGTGATTCGGTTGCCGGACTAGATCGAGCACAATTCGACTCCACAGACGAATGATTTGGAAAAAATTGGGTTGTGGTTGTGTTTGTATTTGTGTATAAAAAAGATTTAAAATTTAAACCATATACCATAAAAAGAAACGTAAACAATTTTTATTCAAAATTTAAAAAATTTATTCCATACTAAAACATGAAAATATTGAAAATACTGAAATTGGAATACAATAGGATATGAAATACAATTGAAATATATTAGTCAGTTCCCGGATCCGAATCCGAAAACTGACCAGGTAACTCCCAACGCATTGTTTTTTCTTCATCTTCTTCCGCCATAATTTGTGTCTCAAACTCCCTTCTTTCTCTTTCTTCTTCTTCCAGAGTTTGTCTCAACACTTTTTGATCTAGGTATAATTGATACACCTCATTGTCAGTCATTCTGCCATCTGAGTCGTTTCGAATTGGAAAGGGTAGATCGGGCGAATCATTTCTGCTTCGGTGTTGTTGCGACGAAGAACCGATATGAGTTGTTTGAGATTGGGACGAAGAACCCAAGTTATTCAACCATTTAGTATTTTCTTCAATTCTAGCCTCCAATTTTATCGACTTTCTAAATAAAGATATCCAGAAGGTGAAATCGATATCAGATTGATTTCTAAAATACGTGTCGATTAAATGATGCTTCTGTGGGGAGAGATCACGGCATTTCTCACATTTCGTGCGCAATTTCGTATTTTCTTCGAACGCAGCATCGAAATCATCACCTAACTTCGTAAGCTCATCGTAACGACGTTGTTGTTGAATTATTTGTTTCTGAATCATAACCATAATCTCGGCTTCGGTATGTGGGATTGAGTATGCCATTTTTTATTTCTGAATATGTGTGTGAAAAAACAGAGTTGCGTGAGAAAATATTGAGTTGTTTGTGAAAAAATGTGTGTGAAAACGTGGTATTTATAAAGAGAAAATAATGATTTAAAAAAAAATTCAACTAGGTCGCCGAGCTGTGGCAAATAGGTCGCATAAGTCGTCGGAGAAAAAATCTAGGTCGCGATTGAATAGCGTTGTGCCTAGCCTTATATAAGTAAGAAATAAAACTAATTAGCAATTTTATTAATAGTAATTTTAATTTACAAAAAGGTGAGATTTTGTATTAGCAAAAGTAAATATGGTAATACTAGTAAAAAAATTAATATAGCATTTGATAATATCAATTTTAATAAGTTTTAGTGCTGTTAGATGAGACGTTTGGTAATAGCAATTTAATTTGAGCGAAGTATGCTGGATAAAAAAACAAATAAAATATAAGTGAAAATTTAATAAATATATAAACATTAAACTATAAATTAATTTAAACGTAGATGTGGGTTGAAGCTTGCAGCTTCTTTAGTTTTTTCTTTTTTAATGGAGAACTAATAGTATATTGTCCACTATTTATATCCAACTCACTATTATACATCCTATATAAACACCAGTATATTGTTAAAAAAATAAGCTCACCACTCCCCGTAACTCACAACCTTTATTCTTCACGCGCTCAGTCTCACATAACTTAACTATAAAAAATTATCTTCTCCCTAACTGAAGGTATAAACTACCTCACTCGCCAGAATAAAAAAGCCTAGAAATAAAAATTAGTGTCTCACCCCTCTGTTTCTTAAGCCCATCCAACACGTATGCTACAAACGTGTCTCACCCCCTATGTTTCTTAATACCCACATCTCACATCCAGAAGATTCATATCACACGAAAAACATCAATGGTGGATGGGTAAATAAAAAACCCAGATCTTTCCACGGAAGCTAAAAGAAACATCAATGGTGGATTCCTGGAACAATGCTACCATTTCATATTATCACAGGTAACGTTGATTAATTTATCAATTTTTGAGTTTTATCTAAGGGGTTTGATTTCGAATTTCATTTTTGTAGTTGATGATGATGGAGAAAAAAAGTTGGCTTCAACAAGTTCTATAATAAAAATCAAGGTATGGTTTTTTGTCTAATATATGTTTACAAACTAAATGGGGTTCTTATTCACCTAATTGGATTGGTTAATTGGGGTTAATCAAGTTCAGACTTGATGGTTTTGTCTTTGATTATATTTAAATTTTGCGGGTTTTTAAAGTGTAGAGTGTTGTTACGATGTGTGAATCTTGAATGTTTGAATATGAAGGAACTCGAATAGTTGAACGCGGGCTTGATGGAGGAACCTGAAACAAGTAAAGGTTTGTGTTTTTTCTTTATTATCAGACATCCAACTCCATAAGAGAACCAATGACATTTTTACATGTATCGTCCCAACAAGTTAACACCAAAGCTTGCTACATAGTAGTCGTATCATGTAGTAGTTTACATAATTAATTCATGGGTAAAATTAAATGACGCAGTGGCAGTAGGAGAAAGGAAGGCATGCCAATATCACTACCATGAGTAGACACCAGAAGCCATTGGCTCATGCCGAAAAAAGAACTCGGGCGACTACGATTTACAACAAACCCGAATTAGTCTGGTATGTATCTTTGGTTCGTTACAGGGTGTATACATACATGGATATTATATCCATCGTGTTAATAAACTGCACCATATTAAAAATGTTTACGCTGCAATGCGAAGTCTGTTAATTTCAACATTTACTCATTAGTCGTGTTTTAGAGTTTATTTTGATTTTCTACAATTAGAATTCGTAGTCACGCGAGTGTCTATTGCAGGTGATTTATCACAAAGTTAATAGGCTGAAAGTGAATTTTGCAATATAGGATCATGAGGGTATAACTTAAATCAGTTATATATGGTTTGCTTTTAAGATGTGACATATATATAATGGATAAGCAAAATGACAGATTGTATGTCATTTGCGATTATATTAAGGATCTAAGGATTTATGTGTCAAATGGGTAGAAATAAAGATAATTGCCTGAAAATAGCTATGTGGTCGCTCAATAATCAGATAATTAGAATCAGTTTCACTATGCCCGAACGGTAGAACCTCTAGAGTTACATCTAAGTCGGTAGTCATTACTTAGAGAGGATGTTTGGGATTGCTAATTTGTATATAGCATAAGAAGTTATATGTCAACGGTCCTGCTTATAGAGTTATTAGTCGATAGGCCCGCTCCAAGCTCATGTATAGTATAATTTGCCAAGTATTAGTATTTATGATCACGCTTTTGTTTTGTTCGATTTGAAGATACGTAAAAAGCGATGCTTGATGGCAACGGTTTATACAGACCCCTCCCAACACTGATCTCTCTCACATAGTATAGTATAATTTGACATGTACCTACACAATCTTTTGTGAGTGAAGGAGAAAACGATGCTTGAGTGGCTATTTGACATTATCAGCGGTTTATAAAGGTACCCCAATTTTAAAAGTTTGTGCTTGCATCATATACTATCTGGGGGGTATTTGGACTAACTTATCTTTTTGAGCTTATGGGCATCTTCGAAAGCTAACAAGGCTATTGTTTAGGCTTTTGAGTTTATGGTGTTATAAGCTTAAGTTAATAGGCCATAGTTCATTAGCTCTAAACAGTGAGCTTACTTCAAAAAATTTAGGCCTTTTATGAACTATGTAGAGGAGAAATGAGATTCTCTCTCATTACAGAGACCTATAGCATCGACACACTTGGTGAGTATGTATGAAAGAACCCTTGAGAGAGTACTTGCGGCAAAACTGATTAGGGGTCATTGCGGTTGTATACTTATATGTCTTCAACTGTAAGCTCAAACGTATGTGTTAATTCCGATAAGTAGCATTACATGTTTATTGTATCTAATTAAGTCTATAGGCTGTTTTTCCCCGAATAACTGACCCATTTCCAGAACATTTAGCCTTATTGGTGACACGTATGTTTGATTGTTCAAGTTCGTATAAGAGTGTGACATAGATGCATAAGGCTTTCATGGTGTGCTATATCTCGAGTCCATAAATTTAACTAAAATGGAAGAGGGTTCGGATATAAATAAGAACCAATCTGAATGGAAGCCATTGTTAGAAGAGATTACATTTACGAAGTTAGGGAAGGGATTTTTATGGACCTTAAGAACAATTGGCAGATACAAAGATGATATAGATAACATGTTCCAACTTCAGCACAAGTTTCTTATACACAAGCACTTTTTTGCCATGTCATATTCGGACCGACAAAAGACGAATGCCATTAGCCGAACTCTTGCACTAAATGAGGGCTCGAAATTTGAGAGAACGTCGTGATAAGTAACTTGGTTTAGGTTACCTTCTCGCCACATTCTCTTGCATTTCGTGCCCTCCTTTATGCATGCGCTTCCTGCCACCGACCTTCGTTTTTTGTCGATCCGAAGATTTCATATCACAAGATCCATTAATTTTAGTCGAAAGACCATAAAATTTTGCTTATACATTGCATCTCATTGTTTATAACGGCCAAAGCTGAAAGTAAATATTCTCTGCTTTCGATGAATTTTTTGCTGATAAATTACGCAGTGTGTCATATGTAGGGGATGATTTGCTGAAACTGACGTGTGGGTTTGATGATGCATTCAACTATAGAGTCTCAGGGAGCAAAAAGACTTAAACTCGACTCTCCAAAGGTTGGTAGCACCGTATACTACATGAATTAATAAAAATAGGTTTATGTTATACATCAAAACAACGTCAAGCTGAATAGACTTGGCGTATTACAACATAAGTGTACGTCCGATATGTATGACACGAGCGTTCGACTATTAGGGGTATGCATTTTCAATGTTCTAATATATGTAGCTCGATCACTTACATAGCACTTTTATGTAGATTTCAAGCTGATTTGAAGGAAATCTCGTAAGATAAACCCAGTATAAAGGAGGAGGAGATGGAAGTATGTATTTATGCCCGAATTGGTGTGCTGTTATAATGGTGTTGGGGAAGAGCTATGTCAAACTCGATCTGGAGAGGAATTGTACATGCTGAATGTGAAGGGTAATACGTACTTTGGTACAAGAAGCATAGAAGAAAATAGACTACAAAAGATTATCGTAGTCTATGAGTTGAAATATACGTACATAGTGAAGGTATAATAAGTTTCTTTACTATTTTTGTTGGCACTATAATTTAAATGTTTGTTTATAGTCGATCAACCTAAACTGAACGTGGCGCCATAAAGACAAATGTTCTAATTATTAGACTAACCAAAAGTGAATCTTCAAATTATTAAAATTAACCAATGTTTGTTCTATTTAGTTTGTATATGTTTCATTACATTATTTAAGGGGTGTATGTGCACCTTATTGCAGCCACTTCTGAAGAGACCTAAATGTTTAGAGCGCATTTTAATGTATTGAAGAATTTTATTATTCATTAGCTTTGTTAAATTATGTATTATATGCATATTATATGTTGTAAGCTACATTAAAAGGGTTGATTCAAAAATAAGCATAAGATTTTAAAATAAGATCTACCAAACACCACTTACGTTGTTGTGAATCCACAAGAATGATGCAATATTTGATCAAAGTTACTTTCGACAAAATATTTGACCACTTTGGAAGGCTATGTAGGTTTTCTTTAACGTTTGGCCCCATTAATGAAACTCTTTCAGAGATGTTGTGTCAACAGAGTTACAGTAGTGGGAAAAATCTTGGTTTTAGTTGGTGGTATTCCTAACATCATGTCACTACCTTTTAGAGTATTCGAGAAAGGCCTTTTTCTACTTATATAGGAATTGTTTGCGATCACTATAGCTGATCATTGATATTGCTTATATATACTGGCTGTCTAAGATTGGTTCCAGACTCTATGTAAACTATACTTCCTTTGGTTAACAGGAGATACAAGAACGGCGCCAGCACGCCAACACCTTCATGTACGCATGACCAGGTTGCAAAAACACATTCAACAACCCGGGGCGAAGCCCGGGCTAAAGTCCTTGTTTATATCCAACAGTAGTTCATTTAGGTACTCAGTATTCAACACTCTGTTCAAACCGTTTTAATATTATCTATAGATATTTTGCCCTTAGAGTTTTAGGTACGGTTGAGCCGTCGGGTTTGTGCCGTGGACAAAAAGTGGTGTCACATCATCACTCTCTCATAACACTAAAACACCTCATAACCCCACAAACACCATCCCTGTTTAACACCACAAATTCTCGTGTTATCGTGACCCCACCACTTTTTTTTTTAATTCAACAATTTATTTTAAACTAAAAACTTAAAATTTCATTAATAATAAAAATACAAATACAAATTTAAAAACAAAATACACGAAAAAAAATACAAGTAAAAAAATTACAACTTAAAAAAAAAATTAAAAACATCAATAATTAAGGTTCCACAAATGCTCAACTAGATCACGTCGAAGGTCATCGTGAACTCTCCTATCCCGAAGTTTCTTGTTTTTTCCTTCTATGTGTCTCACATCATTCTACTCAAGTACGTTCAATATTCTCTTGAGGCGGAGCGTACATATCTTCATATTTACTAATGTCGAACGCTCAATATCATGTTATCTAGTATGATACAACAATACATGATTCTTTTAATCGTGTTGACTTTATAACTTAGTGCTGGTTGTTGAATAGTTCCCCATCGATCTTGTAATACCCCGAGCACTCGCTTAACATCTTTTCTTGCACTTTCTTGAACTCTTTTAAATTTCATTTTCTTTTCGTCCGTTGCAATTCTTAACAAACGAAGCCCGTTGACGGTAAATTTCATCTGCTAAATAATACCCTTGCTTGTATGTTTTACCGTTTACAACAAATTCAGTATCTGAAGCCTCGTCCAAAAGAAGCTTATCAAATAATGGTGAACCATATAAAACCATATCCATAATTGTTGGTCTGCAACAGCCTCGAGCATAATTGTTGGGTATTTCTATCACGCCTTTTAAAGTGACCATGTAAGGCTTTAGGACAATTTTTCCATTCCCAATGCATACAATATATGCTCCTGAGCATACCCGGAAGATTATGCTTCATATTGTGCAAATCATAAATATGCTCTACATTAGCAGCAGTAGGCGTTCTAAGATACTTTTCTACATATTATACATAAATGCATTTGGTAAAGTTCCATAAGCATTCACATGAATAATGTTCGGCTACTTTCAAGTCTTTATCTAGTAAATAGGGTGTTGTACCATACGCCAACTGGCGTATTGCCGAGGTGCATTTCATAGTCACGCTAAAACCTAAACGACCCGTTGCATCACGACGTTATTTAAAGAAATAGAAGTAGTGGGTAGTAGTGGTAGTAGTTGAACATTGTAACTTGCTATATCATGAACTATTTTTCTAAAAAGCGTAGAACTCATACGATACCTTTGGCGAAATCGATCTACCGGATACTTTGGCGGTGTTTCAAGGTCACCAAAGTAATCGACCATAAGTTTTCTTTCCGCATCTTCTCGTTCACGTGGGATGTACGTTCTAACGGACGGACCGGAATTAACCCTACTTTCTTGCTCTTCATTATCTAACATCTCGATTTGTTCCCAATATTGAAGATATCGTGCATAATCTTCCATATAATCTTGATCATAGCTTTCGTAAATTGCGGACAAATCGAAATACCCGACATTCATATTGGAAGTTAGTAGTGATAAATTGACAATAGAAGATGGTATGATTTTTTTGTAGTTTGTAAGGGAATTTATAGTGAAAAAAAAGGTAAAAGTGGGGTTTTTTAGGCTTGCAACGGTCAAAAAGTAAACCCGCCAAAAACTAGCTAATAAGTGTGAAAACACTTATCCTTTTACCACTTAATTATAATAATAACCAAGCCAAAACGTATATTTTATGTCGTAAATGTCAGAATTATGCGTGGTTTGTGTTTTTGTTGTGATTTAAGACTAAAATGTGAAAAGGGAAGAAAACACGGTCTTTCACGGGCTTTTATCGAAAAAAAAAGACAAAAGACGAAGTCAAAAGATCAATAGTGCAAAAAGAACAGAAGTCCAAGGCCTATTCTGAAGATTTATCGAAGAAAAAATATAAAGACGGAAGTTTAATAAAGTCGAAGAACTCAAGTCTAATAAATGAAGAAATTATAAGACGAGTTCAATTTATCCATCGACAAATCCCGAGACAAAGTCGAAAAAGTCGAAGAATTTATAAGACGAAAAGACGAGAAGAAGAAGAAAGCATCAACACATGTTAATCCTCCTATAAATAGTGAACTTAACCTCATTTGTGAGGTGTTAGCTAATTTGACACATTAGTCTTTCCAATTTATTTACTTGCACTTCCATATTGTCATTTACTTTATTGTCTTTAATTTCAAGTTATTTCCAAGTAAGTTTTTAATTTGTTTTGTTGAATCTTTATTTTTAATCAAGTTTTTAATTAATCTATCATTCTACCTTTCTTGTTTTGCTTAATCTTTATGCTTATTTGCTTATTGTCATGCTTAATTTATTATGCTTATTGATTTTTATGTGTTTGATTTTTATAGCTTATTGTGTGTGGTTCTTATTGTTTGATTTTGCTTATTTTGGATTAAGTGTTTTTATTAGTTTATTTTAATAAAAGTTGATTTTAAATATTTTGCTTGTTTAGAGTTTTTAAAAAAATTTAATTTTTGGCTTATTTGCTTTTTCTTAAACTTGATTTGGTTAAGTTTTTAGATAAGTGCTTATTTGGTTTTGCTTATTTTATAGTTTTGCTTAAAATTGTTTTTAGTTCGGATTACTGTTAAACCCCAATATTCAGAATTAGGTGTAGGATCAACTTATTCCGAACTACTTGCATTTCCATTTTCCCGAATTAAGTCTAATTTCCCCTTTTCCCGAACTAATTGTAACATCGGTTTCCCGAATTACATGTGAGGCCACATTCCGAATTAGTTTCATGACTCGCATTCCGAATTAAGTGTAACATCATGGATTCCGAACTGGGTATAGAAAGTACAATCAATCCGAACTAGGTTCTGCATGGGTTTATTCCGGATTAGCTCCTTCACCCTCATTCCGAATTAGGTCTATAGTGGTGGATTCCGGATTAGGTAAAAACAGCAGATTTCGCATTACATGTAATTTCTACATTCCGAATTATATGTTAGATACGGATTCCGGATTGCACACGAGATTTGTATTCCGAATTAGGTTGGGATGAGCATATTCCGAACTAGATTGTGTTGTCAGATTCCGAATTAGGTTCCCTTTTGCATTCTGAATTAGGTTAGGAACTTTGCATTCCGAATTAAGTTAGATCTTAAGTTTCCCGAATTAGGTTGGTCTTTCAGATTCCGAATTAGGTTTGAAATTTGGTTTTCCCGACTTAGGTCTTAGTACTTGTTTTCATTATAGTTTTAATTCCTTATTTTTCTCGCCATTTTATTAAGTGTTATTTTAATTGCTTTACCTTAATTTTATTTTCAAGTCTGCATTTTTATTAAAGTTTTCAAATTTATATTTTGTCAAAGTTTAATTTCTTGTCATTTAATTAATTTACTTTTAAAGTCTTAATTTTTCACCATTTACTTTTTAATCATTTTTTAGTTTTATTTACATTGCCCTTTACTTTAAAGTTTGCATCTTTTCTTTATTTTAAACAACCAAATCTATTTCTTTTTCACCAAGAACAACTGAGTCACACTTTTAACGGGTAATCAATTCGATTAGACATAATTCAAAGAACGATTTTTGAGTTATTAAAATGGCGCCGTTGCCAGCTCTTTTCGTGAAGATTAACGGTTTTTTATGAGAGACGCGTTGGATTTTGGGATCCGTTCACTCGTGAACGTTATTTTTCGTGTAAAAAAATTTCAAAAATCCTAAAAATAAAAAATCTTCAAAAATCAAAAACATTAAAAAAAACTCATAAAAAACATTTCTTTTTCAAAGTTTTGCACCAAAAAGATTTTATTTTTACGTTAACCATTATTTGTCTATTTCTTTGTTATCTTTTTCTTTTGTAGGTGTATGCGTACTAGATCTTCGTCTTATTTTTAGCCCGAGACTCTTGAAGACTTAGACATGACTGGTGTACACAACAATAATAATCCACCTCACCCTAACATGAATAATAACAACCATCTTCCTCAACCCGACCTTCGCATGATGGAGGAGCTGTGTCAACCAACAATGAATAGACGTGGAGGACCGATTGCGCCAATGCAAATCACGGCTCCAGAGTTTTCGTTGAAGCATCACATGATCCAACAAGTTCAAAACACTTGTCCATTTCGCGGATTGCCGGATGATGATGCCAACAAACATCTCGACAAATTCATTACCATCACTCAAAGCATGAAATTGCTCGGTGTTACCAGGGATTTTCTTCGCCTTCATCTATTTCCACACACTTTATCCCACCATGCTGAAAAATGGTTTGATCGTCTCCCGAAGAATTCAATTCACACATGGGACGAAATGACTCAACAATTTTTGTCGCGCTACTTTCCTCCATCCATGGTCACGAGCCTTCGGAATCAAATCAGTGGTTTCACGCAAGAACCTGATGAATCACTTTTCGATGCTTGGGAACGTTATAATGTCTTGATCGACCGTTGTCCTAATCATAATATGCTCCCCGTCACCTTAATTGATACTTTCTACAACGGTTTAACTTTTCGTGATCGTGATACGATTAATGCAGCCGCCGGTGGCACATTTATGAAAAGAAGACCCGAGGAGTGTAGAGAGCTTATAGAGAACATGACTACTCATCACAAAAAATGGGATTCATCCGCATCTTCAAGGAATAACCCGAGAGTCAATGTTCTTCTACTTTATCAAACACCGAGATGACCGAACTCACCCGCATGATGGCCGAAATGAACAAAAATATCCAACTCATGGCTACAAATTAACTACAACAAGTTAAAGCTGTAGCACTTTATTGTGAGATTTGCGGCGGTCCTCATTCATACACTGATTGTCCTTCTACTCATGACAATCCGAAAAACGTGTATGCGGCTCACGGTAACTATTCAACGGAAAGCTACCAAGCCCGACCTCAAGGTGATTGTAACTTGCTAAGTTACCGTTCTAACAACTTTCTTTCACCCGGTTTTTCTCCTCTAAACCACAACCCAAACAACTTCAATAGAAGCAATCCAAACCCACTTTGAGCTTCTACTCCATATCACCCACCCGCTCCCTAAGCTCCACCCATCACTCAACCTACGACTTATAATCATGATGTTGAAACTTTCATAAGGACCCAATGAGAGGTAGTTAAGAATCTGCAAAGCCAAATCATTAACTTGAAAGGTGATATCACTAAACAAGGGAATGATATTCGAACCGAGCTTAGACATGACATGCAAACTTCTTTAAGCAATCAAACGAATGATTTGAAGAATATGATGGCTAGTTTCTTCCAAACCACTCAACCCTCTACTTCGGGCTCTCTTCCTTCTAATACCGTCACCAACCCAAGAGCGAATGTGAATGTTATTACTACACATAGTGGAGCAACTCTAGTAGGACCATCTACCCCTCCCCCAGTTACTCCATCTACACCTCCTCCACCACCATTTATCCCGCCTACTTCCACGCCTAGTACTACTTCTCCATTACCGTATCCACCTCTTAATGAAGAAGTACCCAAGAAACACCCTTCACCAACCCCACCTTCTACCTTTAAACCTTCAACATCTCAATCTTTACCTGCTACACCTACACCACCTAAACCCAATATCCCTTATCCTTCTCGATTAGACAAGTGCAAACTGCTCACTAAAGAGGATGCTCAAGTCACTTCTTTTATGAAGATGATCTCCCAAATGAACTTTAACATTAGCCTCGTTGAAGCACTTTTCCAAATACCGAAATTTGTGAAAGCATTTAAGGAGTTTCTTAGTAAGAAGGAGAAGATGGCCGAGTTTGTTAATACTCGGTTGAATGAGAATTGTTCTGCAGTCCTTCTTAAAGAACTTCCGGAAAAACTTGGAGATCCCAGTCGTTTTGTGCTACCATGTACTTTTAACCAAACCGAAGAATTTACTGCCTTAGCCGATCTCGGGGCAAGTATAAATTTGATGCCTTTAAGTGTTCGGAAAAAGTTATCATTACCCGATCTTACACAAACAAAGATGACTCTTGAGCTAGCAAATCGAACTCTCGCTTACCCCGTTGGTATTGCCGAAGATGTGTTTGTTAAAGTTGGTACCTTCACTTTTCCGGTCGACTTTGTTGTTGTTGATTATGAAATGGACCCTCGTATTCTGTTAATACTTGGACGACCATTCTTGAGAACCGGAAAATCTTTAGTCGATGTTGTCGAAGGTGAACTAATCTTAAGGGTCAGGAATGATCAACAAGTTTTTAAGATGGGGAAGATCACAAACAAATCCAATGGAAGAGAATCGACGAATAGGATTAATGTGCTTCAAGACGAGCTTGATACAACTACTTGTGAAAGTACAAAGCTTGATGATTTTGTCGTCTACAACAATCCTCTTTTCGATTCTTGCTATGATAATCCACTTTTCCAAGATGATGTGGACGATTCTCTCTCTATTTTGGATCCTCCATCAATTTATGATGACTATGATGATGATTCTAGTTCCGATGGGAATGATTATAATAATTTTGCTTTAGAGTATAAAGACATGCCAACATATGATGATTTTGATGATGTTGATACTCTTTCGAGTGATTCTTCAACTGATGACCCTGTTCCTACTTTTGATGAAGATCCTCCACCAACAATGTTTGATCCTACTTTGGATTACTACTCATTTGAGGAAGATTTTGCTACTTTTCTCAATACCTACTTCCCCAATGAGAATGATTCTCCTCCTTTGGACTTTGATTATGGTCTTTATCCTCCTTCGGATATGAAGAAACCCGTTTCAAAGGAGAAGAAGCCGGAAGACACCAATATCCGTAGTACCTATGTCTTGACACCTCTTTATCCACCTTCTGAGGATCAGATTGTGAGATTTATGAGCGGATCTTCTTTAAGGTCTACTGAGCCTGAATGTTATTTTCCCCTAAAGGAAAAGGTGTTCGATCCCGGTATTGCAATTTTTAAGCCATCTCAGTATCCATCTGATGAAATAAAAGGAAAGATTTTTGGAAACAATGGAGATATGCTTGCACTTCATCCTACTTTCCACCATGGTGCTCAACAACTGCTTAGGGGAACCTTGCCTACTCTTCTTTGGCTTGCCATGTTCACCTTAATCCTGTGTTATTTGATGGACAAAAACCATGTATTTGACCCCGTTGGAAGTTCTTCAAGGTTCTTACCATGCTAATCAAGGTCGAGTCAGGCTCACGACTCGGTGAACAAAAACAAGCGCTTCTCGGGAGGCAACCCGAGTATCTATCCTTTTATTCCGTTTTTATAAAAAGTGTAGGGGGAGACCCTAGTATGTATTTGTTGTTTTCTTTCTTATCATATGCAGGGATTCGAGCTTTCAAAGATCCATTCTTGATGACTTTTGACGACCCGTGATTCCGTGGAACCATCTTCCCGGTTCTATCTTAAACTCTTTTGATTTACTATTTTATATTCTTCAATATTAAAATAGGAATCACTTTAGTTGTCTCTTTCTTAGCAAGATTTAAACAACGTGCACAATGTCCTAAGTGTACGGGAGGTTACTTCCACATGCTTAAACATTGAGGACAATGTTTATATTAAGAACGATTTTTCAGTTATTACTAGCCGTTACCCAACGGTCACAATATTCAAATATTTTTAAAAAACATTGATAACACGACCCATGGCGCGAGCCACGGTGCAGTTGTGGCGCCGTGGTCTCGCGCCATGGCCATGCCGTCGGCTAGAGATAACCAGCTAAGCCCCCATAACGCGACCCACAATGTGGTTGGCTGAGCCATGGGCTCTTGTTATGGTGGCTAGCCAAGCCACCAGCTACCGTACCCATGCCTCTTATTATGTGGTCTTTGTGTTTGGTGGTAATCGTATTAGAGGAGGTGTTTGTTTGAGTTTTTTTGCAGGGATGTGTCATCAGTTTTATCTTTTGGAGCTATGTTTTTGTCATCAAGTCAAGTCAAAGGTAAGAATTTGTATCATGTATTGATAACAAGGTTGAGGATCTGCCATGGATAATGTTCTTTGGTTGCGTTCAATGGTCATTTTCAATTAGCCAAAGGTGTTGTTTTAATTTCAAGATTTAATTTTAGATTGGTTTGCTTTTTGCAAACCTTCATTGTATCCACAAGATCATTTTTGATCTTTTTCAATATCAATATCATTCACTTTTGTAAAAAAAACGGAGTTAAGGTTTTATGTTAGAGAGGCTAAAAAAATTCGATAATAACATGTAACGTTTTTCTTTCAGAAGCTCAACTAAGGTTTGAGAAGAAGGTTTTAAAAGTGAGTCTTATTGCAAACTTAAAATAGGAGGTATTAAAACTTAAACTTTTGATAAATTATATAACACTAAGTTATAAAAATATAAAATTACAACATTTTAAAAAAATAGGAAAAAAACTATCATCTTTCTCCTACATATTTTTTAACTAAAAACACTCCATTAAAACAACACAATTTTTTATGATAATACCTTAAAAAGAATGGATCTATAAGGTTGCTTTTGAGAACCATCTCGTTATAAGGTAGATCCATCATTGTTAGGGGGATCGAGTACCCTCTACCCCCCCCCCCCCCCCCCCCCCCCACTTCCCCCTCCAGCTGGCTTTGTCCCTGACTGCAATCAGTCAAGGTGAGTCGCACGTGATTTCAAGCGGACTGCGGTAGAATCGCATGCGATTATCATTAGACAGAATCATAGTCTAATGAAGAATATGATTCGCCTAAGTTATGAAATGATATGCATTCTTTATTTATGAATAAGATCTCGAGTATATCTCTTAGTCTTAAGCCACAAATTTCGAGAACCCTAATTATGCTTCACCGGCTGTATAAGGAACCCTCATGGTTTCATTCAAGGTATGATATATATTTTCACCAATAATCATCACTAGATTATAAATCCTAAGTTCACTTGGTGGAGAGGCCAAAACCTTAAACACTCAAATTACCTTTAATTCGGGTTAAACAGATCTAAACCAACTTTTGTATCAATAGTTAGCAACTTCGTTGTTCGGTTTCACACTTATTACTCGAATAATAATTAGTAATTTGATTTCACAACATATACCAATAAGTTAGTCATTGTCAGCCTCAAGTCAACAAATATATAAAAACTCACGTGAAGAGACTCGAACTTGAGACATTTCGCATGTGATACCAAACTCTCCAAAGACACCATTGGTGGGGTATATGTGGTTTACCACTTTTTATCTTTTGTTATCATTTTTTCTTTAGCTTAGATCATCTTCAATGGTTAAAAACAAAAAAAGACTTTTTTTTATTGATTACATTAACTTTTTGGGAAAATGTATTAAAGTTGTCCATTTTTATCATGTTGTGTAGTCAACTTTTTTTTCATTTTACTAAAAAAACTTTTGAAATTCGAATTTTCTGTGTATCACATGACCTCCTTGGCCTGTACATCCTACGTGGCGTAGGTTTTTTTACATGTGATACACAGAAAAGTCGAATTTCAAAAGTTTTTTAGTAAAATGAAAAAAAAAGTTGACTACATAACATGATAAAAATGGACAACTTTAATACATTTTCAAGGTATTTTCCCTAAATTTTTAATAAATGACCTCTAGTAAAAAGTTATTGTGTAAACTTACTCTAATACGGTACATAACTTTTCAACAAAGCCTTTTTGAGAAAAAATATATACATTTAACAAGCAAAATAATTAATCATTAAATGCAAATTTTGCTCAAACCACTTTTAGAATTCAAAGTTTTTGTGAAAAGCTTTGTAAAAAGCTATCATTTTGCAATGGTAAAAAGTCTTTTAAAAGTTTATTCAAATAATAAAAACCTTTTAGTAAATCTTTGTATTAGAGATGCTCTTAGTGCTTTTCATAAAATATAACGAGGTATATAGCCTGTGCTTCGCGGCGAATGATGTACAACTAACGATTATAGTGAATTGATAGTACGAAAGATTTTCACGTTAATAACTAACCTTGCAAGGAACGAGTAATCTAAAGGCCTATTTTGATAAAAATATATTTTACCGTGTATCACGTTTCAAACATTTTTTATAAAATCATACGTATGTTAGAAGCATTGCAACATTGGGCTTGTTTAGTTCGCAGTTAGACAGTTTTTCCAACGGTATTTCCCTTAGAAGAATCGAGAGATATGCGCCCCATATTTGATAAATAAACATTGTTATATAAAACGTGTAGGTAGATAAAAATTAGGGTTGTTTTTGTAACATGTCGCATAATATAAAAGGGACCGTGTTGAAAAAAAATGGTCAATGACTGACCTTGCAAATAACAAATAACCTAAAGGACTATTGCCGTAAGAATTTCCTAAAATATATATTAAGCGTAAACATTTTTATAAGATTATATGTATGTCTGAAATATTTGAATATTGGGCTTGTTTGGTTCGTGATTCGACGATCTTTTCAATAGTATTTTTTTCTCGAGTGAATTGGTAGTTATACGTTTCGTATTTGATAAATAAGGTTTATTACACTAAAAAGTCGTAAATAATTAAAAGTGCGTAGCAGTTGTGGTAACATGTTACATAGTGTAAGGGGTATATTAAAATTTTAATTTTTAAAGAATCTTGTGAAGTTTCTTTCTGTTTATGAAACGACGAGTCCGGTTATTAAAGAATCTTGTATTTTGGTGGAAACCAAGGGCTCAATCTGGACCATCCATTTGGGAGGGACCAGATCAAATGATAAAAAACACGGAGGGACTAAAATTGCCAATTTATAAAAAGAAGACTGAGGGACCAAAACAAAAAATAAGTTATAAATCTCACCTACCCTTCATTTCTGTAAAACAAAAACACACAAATCTCATAACACCCTCTCTCTCTAAATCAAACCCTCTCTCTACAACAAACTCTAACAAAAAAATCCATAAATCTACACAAATTAACCTTGCAAATCACGAAATAAACACACAAATGGAAGAAATAACCATTAAATCAACCAATCCCTGAAAAAAATCGATTAAAAACGAACCGATTCATAACGCTGATTGGTGATGATAAGGTGTTTGATGAAACGCCTAAAAGAAGAATTGAAGTTGAAAGTGCTTTGAAATCTGATGAAGGTAGGTGGTCACAATAGCAGCAACAGATGGGTCACCCTTAGCAGTTTAGACCAACCCCGACTTCCATCCCAAATACCAACCCCGCCTTCTATCCCAATACATTGGTTTATTACTAGTGATAAATAACAAAAATATCACTGATGATAAAATATCACCGGTGATATTACACAGTAAAGTGATATTTCATTGGTTTATTACTAGTGATACTTCACTAGTGATAAAACAATAAAATATCACCGGTGATATTACACAGTAACGTGATATTTTATTGGTTTATTAAACAATAAAAATATCAACGGTGATATAGTAACGTGATATTTCATTGGTTTATTACTAGTGATAAAACAATAAAAATATCACCGGTGATAAAATATCACCGATGATATTACACAGTAACGTGATATTTCATTGGTTTATTACTAGTGATACTTCACTAGTGATAAAACAATAAAAATATCACCGGTGATAAATTTTCACTGATGATATTACACAGTAACATGATATGTTATTGGTTTATTACTAGTGATACTTCACTAATGATAAAACAATAAAAATATCACAAGTGATAAAATATCACTGATGATATTACACAATAACGTGTAGCGACACTACATCCGGTGAACATCCGTCTACCTCACCAACTTTTCTCAACAACTCACGTGCTTCATAAACGTAACTGAAAGAAAAACACTCAAAACCCCTCATTCAATTAAACACCATGTCAGTTACCTCCTCATTCTGATACAAAAGATCAATCAACAACACTTCATCATTAACATCTCCATTATCCATCTGGTCGGACGGTTGTGGTGGTTTGATGACGTGGCAGAGGCATTTGGTAGATGAGGATTACGATGATGATAGATGATTATGAGAAGCAAACAAGAGATCTTGAACAAAACAAGTAGAAAATCAATCACTTTTAGGGGTTTGCTACGGAGGTGATTGTGGTGGTTAGGGTTTCAGGATGGATTTGACGGTGGTGGTCAGTTGAAGAAAATGCACAGGTGGCCGGTGGTGTGGTGATGACGACTGGTGGCATGGTGGTAATGTAAATGAAGAGAGAGAATTCTTAAAACACATTTCACTGTGTGAAAAAAAAGGAAAGTAAAATGAACGATTAAAAAAATACTTTATTTAGTTAGACATAAAAATAGGTTTTGACAAATTAAATCTTAGATTAATCCCCACCCTTAGATCAAAGCTAAATGAAAGGTGGGAATTTGTCCCTTGGTTTCCACCAAAAAACAAGGCTCCAAAATAACTTTTCTCATGAAACGACATAAAGCAATGAAGAAAACGACATGTAAATACTTTAAACGACATCGTTTCCGTCCATATTTAATATATAGGTGGAATTACATATATATCTCTCCAAAAGTGAATAATTGCGTATATATATTCTTTTTACAAGTTTTTTATGCACATGTTACAATGGTTTTTATGCATATTTTGAATATATATATATATGTAATTTTGCATTTTTGAAAGGATATATATGCAAAAGCCTTATATATCTATATTAATTTATAAAGCATCTGGAATATTCTTAAAGTAGCAATGCTGAAAATTCAGACTTTTTTACCTACTAAATAAAGCAAGTTGTTGATATTTTCATCAACATTATATAGTATAACCTTTTTCAAACAATCTTTTGTAACAAACTTTTATTACAACCTTTTAAAATAACATTTTTTTAAATTGAAAAATCTTTTTATTTATTTATTATTTTTATAATCTAATTTCATTATATTTTTTAAAATTTTTTGCTTTTTAATTCGATATCCATTTTGATATATTTTTATTAATTTTTAGTCTTTTTTTAATTTTAGTGGGTTTTTAATTCGATTTTTTATAACTTTACAATGATTAAGAGATTAATATTTGTTAGTCTCAAAATTCGTTATTAGGTACTCACCGCTGCGTTGCGCGAATACCATTCTAATATATTATAATATGATAATATTTTTAATGTTGTAAGTATAACCTATGTGACATATTTTTTCATATGACAAGAAAAAAAACAATCAAAACAAGAACCACGTCTAATTTGATGATCAAAAACGTACACATCACATCTATGTATTAGGTATACTGTATGAAGATATTATTGGAAGAGAGCTAGGTGCGTTTCTGTGTTATAGGTGTCTTTTTTTTTTGAACAAAGTGTTATAGGTGTCTTATCACTACAACAAGTGATGATATTAGCGTAATACCGATAGTAGTGAAAGGCGGTGTAATGGTTAACAAGTACGGGGGCGGATCCAGTAAGCCACTAGGTACACAACGTAACACATATATTTGATATCAGATTCATTTTTAATAAATTTCCATTACGTAACAAACTGTCATCGGATTCCATGAACCCTTTGATCCACCCGGACAAGTGGCGTCATTATAACAAAAAGTTGTTATAACGAGGACCAGTGGCACCATTATAACACATAAACTACTATAACTACTAGAACTAGTGGCACACCATTATGGCATAAAAAATGCTATAGCAGGGATGTATAGCGGATTCTACTGATCACTCTAAGTCGTTCTCACTTCTTGCACATTTAATAGAAGGGTAAATTATCAGGGCAACTGGTAAAAATAAGACAACAGTCGTTAAATTTTGACAAATGTTCTAAAAAGTAAGACAACTTTAATAAATTGCCTCAAAAAATAGAGTAACAATGAACACATCGCACACGCTGCACCCGATTGCCCCAAATGCTCTGGACCTAAATGTGCAAACATTTTTAAACCCATCTCAAAATTGAAAAAAGGTCCAAAGACGTTTTTATAATTGACCCTTACTTAATAGAATTGGATAAGCATTGGTACATGACCAACTAGGCAACTAACTCATGTGACAACTTGCACAAAGTTTTGGTAAAGGTTGACATGAATCCTATGTGTTTATTTAGTACTTTTGTCTGTGATGGGGCATCAGTTAACCAATGTACCTATGGCTTCATAAACAACACACAAAACTACACATGTATCAATCGAGTAATCAGACATATGTTACTTACATTCTGACGTAATCAGTGAACAATCACCGCAATCGAAAAGAATAAACGAACAAATGACAACAGATACACGGACCATGAACAAAATTTTCAATAAAATTTTAACGCCGTTCTGAGTTCTCCTTCGCTCTTTCCAAGTTCTTTACAGCCAGTATAATGCAGTGTTCACAATGTTCTTAGCCCTCTTGGTGTAACTGTACCATGTACCAGTTGAATGCAATTTTTTACACGGTTATGATTTTGAATTGATTTTTTTTATCAAGATATACCGATGGTTTTTCCAAGTAACCATAAGACAAGTGACATTTCTATCGTCACTATGGTGTGCAGTGAAGATCTATCCAAAATAAACCCGAAAACACTTATTCCAGCTCTGTTGTTCTCAAAATATGTCACTGCAACATAGAGGAAACAAAATCATTAGTCATATTCGGTAATCGGTAGGCAGTAGACGTGTACTTATGAATGACACAAATTTAGTTGTGTTTTTTTCCAAAACAGGCCAGCTCAAAAGGTTAAATTAGAAATAGAACGGTCTGCAATTTCTGAACCGACACAATTATTATAAGAACGCACCAACTTTAGCCCAAACCTGACACGTTCATTATAAGAACACACCAACTTTTTAGGTCCGTGTTATACGGGTCGTGTCCGCTAAAAGGTTGGGATTTTTGACGTGGTTACAAACAGGTTAAAATGTCAGTGTTCTGCGTAAAAGTTAGCTTTAAATTGTATTTTAATCATACTTAACCAGTTAACCCATTAGTCATTTCTATAAATTTTCAAATAAGGACAAAAAGGGGTTGACTAGTCAACACGACGTACCCGTTTCAACATCCACAAAATGGCTACCCTTGATCCTAACAACCCAGCCCGGTTTGACCCATCAGCCCATCACCCATCCCATTCATATTCCTACCTCTAATATTCGGGTAAATACCCGTTCAAAATTCTGTAAGGGTGAAAATGATTCAAAAAGTTTAAGTGACTTACCTAAAGCCTGTCTTTTCTGAAAAGAGAGTGTGCTATAAGCATAAGCCGGTATAAGTTTAGTATTATCCAACTCATCTTCCTCATCACCAACATCATCAGAATCAGATGGTGCTTCAGGAAACACCTGGGCACTAACAACACCAACTGTTGGAGTTTCAGTATCACCTTCGGGTGTCTCAAAGACATCGATTGTTGCACATACATGCCATTTGGCAGCTAGGCATGTCACGCCTTGTGCCTTGTGGGTGATCCTAGTCGCGCTTCGCAGTAGTATCATTAGCCCTGCGAGCAGGCTTACAGAAGCCAACTGCAATACAAGAAATATGATCATTGTTGACTTTATTCCTTACAAATGGCCCAATTTAAGTTATATAATTCTCGAATAGGTCGAACTCGTAAAGTTAGAAAAGTAAACGAGTAACATTTGAAACAAGTGTAGTAATATATATGAAATCCAATAATTTTGGGCTACAAGTGATTCGTTTCAAGCTGATCCGTAACATGAGATAGGGGGTGTTTGGGATTTCTTATCTCAAACTGCTTATCTGCTTAAAAAAAAGGTAGGTGCCTGCTTATTCTTAAGTGCTTATTTCAGTATTTTCTCTATAATAAGCAGATAAGAAGTAAATCCAAACACTCAAACTTCAATAAGCAATCCAGAAACCCTCTTACGTATTTAACCCGTTGCCCAACCCGCCCATTATACCACCTCAAACACTTAAATCAATAATCCATAGCTACTAAACTTACCGCAAGTTCCCCAGATTTGAAAATGCTGAGTTCTGCGTTAGTTCGCGTAGTACTAAGAAGCGAAGCAAGCTGACTGACCGTAACAAATATTAGTGCAAACAGTATAAACGAACGATAACGATGACTTATAATTTTCAGATGCCTTCTGATCCTCAAATGTTCCCTGAGCACAGACTCAACATCAGAGTCAACTTGGAAAACCTTAGCGAAATCTTGTAAACGAAGGATTTGGAGGTAACAGATGAGGCGGAAAAGAATACAAACGAGAAAGAATACGATGGTTCTGTAGAGCCAAGAGAAGAGTTCTAATGTGCATGCTAATGTGTCGCTTACTAGCACGTTTACTAAAAAAGGGATTGCTGTGGCGCCTGAAGTATACCACCAGATTTTGTATGCACACTCGGCTGTGAAACATGGGATGACAAAGATGGAGAGGATTTTAAGCGATCGCTGCAATTACATACAAATAATGCTTGTCAGATAACCATTACATTAAAAAAAAACTTGAAGTAGTTATATGGTTTTATTAGTAAACAAGATGACATACAACTTGCAGCATAAATCAATTTCGTAAAAAGTACTGTATTTTCCAATCCTGATATACAGATTATATGCTCGTAACAGGTAGATTAGCATAACTATAAAGTCCTATGATCACGAAAGATCATGAATAAAAATCCAGTAGATTAGTATACGCAACATAATGATCCTAAAGCAACTCAGATTTTAACTAAATCATAACTTAATTCACATCAATTCATAAGCAGGAATCTAAAACATAAGCAATGTATACATAATACTATGTAATATTTAATCATGAGTATACTTGTAATTACACAACAAAATGATCCTAAATGTGATGACAAAACACATATATCATCACCTAAGATCCAAGATCTAACAAACATTGACAGACTAACAAATAATCTAAACAGAATCGACTAACAAAATAAACGTTTAGTTGACCAGTCAAGGAGGGCTTTTTGAGAAATAAGTCATGGGTTCAATGCCAACCGGCTATAAAGGTGACTCGACACGTGTTCATTGCGTGAGGCTTGGTTCTTAGGGAAAGGTCAGTCAACACCTAAAAGGATCGGGAAAACCCTCTGATCTAAACCTTTTAGAGTAAGTCAAATAGAAAATAAAGTCAAATCAAATCATTTTTAGAGATCGAAAATGTAACCAGTAAACATAAATTATTACCAAACCATAGATCAAACTATATCAGCATTGGAATTATAACAATTCTTTACAGAATAACTACTTAACTAGAGATTCAAATTATAGGTTATTTCGTTTTAGGCTTATGTTTCATAGGCTCAGTTTTTGTATAATATTTTGAAACTTTTCGGGTAGCTTATATAATATAGCCCATTTCAGCTTATATAACATAAGCCCCAATTTTATGGCTTATTTGGATACTTATGGTCTTATATAAGCCAATAAGTCTCCAAATAAGCTTAGAATTTGGGGTTTATGAAATATAAACCGAAATATAGCTTATTTTTGGCTTATATAACATCAATTTTAAAAATACTAACACCAAGAAGCAGAAATCCACAAATGTTCTGTAACCCGGGACCCATGATCCAAAACATAACCAATTCCAACCACAGCTTATCAAAAAAAGCAAGAACACTTACATCAAGTTGAGCAGTATAGCCCTTCCTGACAATCTCACTCTCATCACACAGCTTATCAAAAAACAAAAACCTCCTCAACCCAAAAACCTTCAAGAACCTAGACATGGAGACAAAAGACAAGGTAGCAATCCCACTCAAAGACACCTGCACCAACGTGTCATAAGGCCTCGCATGCCTGTTATCACAGTCGCTGCATGCAAGGTAGAAATGGGACAAAAGGGGTATGAGAAACGTAAAGGTGATGAAAACTGTCCATGATAAAGATGAAGTCCAAAAAGTGGACTGGTCTACACACATGTAACGTAGCCATGTTCTGAAACTTTGGAGTTCGTCTTGTGCATGGGATTGGCAACGTCTGAAGGGACGTTTTTTGGGGAGTAAGGAGGTTTTTGTGTCTTCTTCCATGGTGGTTTTTTTGGATCAACTCAAGGTGATGATGGTGTTGATGTTGAGTGTGATTTGAATAATGAATGTGAGTTTTTTTAATTTTTATATGGTGGAGTGAGAGTTTGGGAAAGGTGACCTTCAAGTTTGGAATGTTTCTACTTTATTCTAACAAAGTTTCTGTTTAGTTCTACACGCAAGTAAAGAGACAACATCTATTAAAGCATCTGTTCTGACGAGTATTTCGACCCGAATTTTAAAACTGAACTGGAAAATCAATTTGTGATATTCGAATTATGTTAGATACGATATCAAAACTACGAAATAAAGTGAAGAAAAATCAGAACCACTAATCAAAAAAGGCGGGGAAAAACCGGATTTCCTAGTACCGGTATCGATATCCGAAGGTACCGGTACCACTAGTATATGCTCAAGAGAAAAACGTTACCGCTAATTCGGTATGAAATCGATATGAAACTGGTACCGTGCTCATCTCTAACATTAGCTATCGATAATGGCTGTTAAAATTTTGATCTTGATTTTACAATTTCATAACTTTACGATATTGTAAGATAGGAATAATTCAGATCTTACTTTGTATGCTTAAGATCTTATGAAATATCGATTTTAACTATAAAATTTTAAAATTTACAACAGTTTTATTTTATTTTTCTCGAACCACAAAGTAAAAATTTATAAATATTATAGGTTGTGTTTAAGATAATACTTCTATGAAATATTCGTATCATTTTGTGTTTATTATATAGAATATTGATAGATGGATTTAATAAGAAGACTTAAAAACAGATCTAAGCTTACGTGTCAGGTTGTGATTGGTGAAATACAAGAGGTCCATTATTTCATATTTTCTCTTTTTTCATCTCAACTTTTCATTGCGACACTTATTTTAATTACTAGTATGTAATTAGACCTCTTTTTAGGTATACGAATTAGGTCTCTTTATCATTTTTTTTATATATAATGATTTGTGAATTTATATAATATTATTAAGAAATAATATTTTAATAAAATCTTATCATTCCAATTAGACTTTACAATTTTGATCTTGTAAAAACAAAATTGATACTTAATAAAATCCTTGTTTTGAAAATCTTTATCATCATGACTCAGATTGTTTAGTACTCTCTCATTATTGGGAAAAAAAAACCTAAGTTAATAAAAACATTAATTTTGTAATTTTTTCTCTCTTATTTTTTACATAATCATAATTTTATCATTAACCAATTAATTTATAATTTTTTTTTATTATTTGTAATAATACCCTTAAAGTGAGAGTAATATAATAAACTTAATAAATTTCTTATTTATTTTTGAACGTGAACTATTAATTTGAAACGTCCGAAATAATAATTTGACTATAATTTTGAGACGAAAGGAGTAACTCAATTTCGTCTAAGTATTTTTACTTTCATATTCACGCATCAAAATTCTTTCTCATTCCTCACTTAAGCCCGAACATTTTCTTTAAGATCAATTATACATCGAAAAACAAGAAATCAACTAAATAAACCAAAAATTTAGACTTTTTTCTTTTTCACGCGACACTAAAGACTTGGAGCTCATAAGTTAAATGAACTGATAACCTTTACTTATAAGCTTAATAAAATTTCAATTAGCTTAATTTTTAACTTATGAGCTTGATAAAATTTCGATTAGCTTAATTTTAACTTATGAGCTTTTTATTAAAATTCAACTTCATAGCAAAGATACATTTCCATTTGTTTATGTAGTTGTTAAATGATCAATCATGAACTAATAATTCAAACTAGCATACCAAAATCTTGATCCAAGGTTTAAAACATCACACATGAACATTTATAGAAAAGAAACATAAAGTATGAGGAGGCACGCATGACTTTACATCAGTGGGTTAACTCGATCGAGTCAGTGGGTCAACTCGCGAGTTATTGAGTCACGGGTTTAATCATCTAGTCAACCGGCTTGAATAACCGATTCACTGATTTAATCATCAGATTAACTTGATTGAGTCACCGAATTATTAGTTAACCACTAAATCAATTAGTATATAGTTACCTATTTCAGCTAAATAATTTTGGTAATTATACACTAATCCAAAGTTTAAAACATGACACATGAACATTTATAGAAAAGAAACATAAAGTATGAGGAGACACATGTAAAGATATAGGAAGTGGTAGAAACATGTGATTACATTGTCAAAATCTCGTGTGTACAGATCCTATTTGTATGGTTGATGACTAAACAATTACAGTTGTCAGATTTGGTTTGGTTAACTTTGCCCACCCTAGCTGTCAATTTGTCAACCAACTCAAATTGTTAAGGATTTTATATTTTTATTTCCTCAATCATGTACTAATATTGTAATGTCCCCGACATAAATAAATAATTCTAGTCTTTTATTGATTTTTTTGAGATCGACATGTTATTTCAGAGGTTCATCTCCACAAAATTGGGATCTCAATGGGCAAAAAGTTTAAGTTTGAGTTTTCAGTTTCAGTTCGGGTCCACCATCTAATTTTTTTAGAACGGCATTTCAATCTTATTGAAATCCGACCTCCGATTTATACCATTCATAAGGGGCAGGCTCCAAGACCCGAACCAATAGTGGATAACCCCTATAACTCACGGCTTCGCACTAAAGAGGAAAATCAAAGATTTTTGTCTCTTGCAAGACTTGAACCCATGACCAAACCCCCTCCCAAGCTCCAGGAAGAACCCAGGTTGCTCTAGAGCAGTTGGTTATTAAGTGTCCACAATAAAATATTTCAAGTTTTTGTTATTAAATTTTGACCATAAATATTTGTATTTGTGTCATACTATAATATTTTATGAAAGTTATATGAATAGATTCGGTTTTTAAAATGAATTTTCTATTGGTATAATTTTTATCAAGTATTATATAACACAAATAAAATATTAATAGTCAAAATAAGATTAAAAAAGACTAAAAAAATGCAAGTGGACACTTATTATGAGACGGAAGGAGTAGTTGTGTATGTTCATGTGTGTTATATGCTTTTAAAGTTTATTTATTATAGGTGGGGTGAGCAGTTAAACCGTTGATTCAGACTGGATCGGAAAACAAGAGCATATCGGAATGACCTAGACCGGACAATTTCGGTCCGGTCCGAGATCCCAGGTTTTTGATCATTTGGGTCTTTGATCTGGTTCGATTTTATCAAAAACCCAATAATTATGTTCAATAGGATCGGATTGGACTGAAACCAAACCGGACCGGACCTACCTGACCGGGTCGGACTATTTTAGTCCGGTTTGGTTCGAGGTTTTAGACCATTTTGGTCCTCAATCCTGTTCGGTCTTAACCGGTCCTGTCCGATAGCCGGTTCGATAATTAGCCTTGATTATATGTAGTTGTAGCACTAGATCATTTCATGATGGCTTTGGTCGTTTATTTAGATTAAAATGAGTGGGGGCAAACTCACTCACCTCCACGTCAACGCCACATCAGCTTTTAAAAACTCACTAAAATTCATCCACGATGGTTATGACACTCAGTTAAACTCACTCACACTACAAATTTTTTATTATTTAAACACACCGCACTAAAAAAAACACTTAAAATTAAACCTAATCTAAAAAATAAAAAACTTTTGAACCCACATATATAGGGTTAATATACAAGGAGGTTACTAAAGTTTGGTCAAAATAACGATTTTGTTACTAAAGTTTAAAACCTTACACTTAGGTTACTATTGTATACGGGTGTGGTTTATATGTTACTAAACGTTCAGAAAAACTATCCCCCCATTACTCAGTGGAAGGGTTACCGGTTAAGCAACCGGTTGGTGGACCCCATTTCTATTTTTTGGCCAAACTTTAGTAACAAAATCGTTACTTTGCCTAAACTTTAGTAACCTGCGTGTATATTTACCCTTTACGTTTTGGTCAGTTTTTTCCGTTTTCATTCGTACTTTTACGTTTTCGTCAGTAAATTTAAGTTTTCGTGAGTAAATTTATTTTTCGTCAGTAATTTTACTATTTCGTCAGTAAATTTACGTTTTTGTCAATAAACTTATGTTTTGGTCAATAGACTTACGTTTTCGTCAATAAACTTACATTTTCGTCAGTAAAATTATGTTTTCATAAGTAATTTTACATTTTTGTCGGCAAATTTACGTTTTCATCAGTATTTTTTGTTTTCGTCAGTATTTTTACGTTTTCGCCAGCAATTTTACGTTTTAGTCAATAAACTTACGTTTTATCAGTATTTTACGTTTTCGTCCGTTATATTACGTTTTCGTCAGTACTTTTACGTTTTCGTGAGTAAATTTACGTTTTCGTCAGTGGTTTTACCATTTCGTCAGTAAAGTTACGCTTTCGTCAATAAACTTACGTTGTCGTCAGTAAACTTACGTTTTCACCAGTAAATGTATGTTTTTGTAAGTAATTTCACGTTTTCGTCACTAAACTTACGTTTTCGCCAGTATTTTACGTTGTCAATAATTTACGTTTTCGTCAGTAAACCGACAGCCCAACGCCCCCTTGTTGATCCCAAACTTAGATCGATTTAGCTTTATGTATACGAGATTAGATCAAGTAATACACTTAGAGAAACCTTTGTATATGTTTATGATAATCTAAGTGTTATGCGGAATTAACACTTAAACAAGAACACACAATATATAAACAAACTTTCACTTTGATTAATGATATCAAACTTGCTTACAATGAAAGTAGTTTACGAATGAAAACTTATATGAAACATTAACCTAAAGGTCTTCTTTTATAGACATAAGAAGCCTTGTACAATAATCTACGTATCAGCTATTCTAGGTAAAGATAAATATAGAAAATACATTGTTGTTCCTATCTTTACTAGAAGTAATCTAGAATACAATAAACGCGTAGAGTATATCTTCCCATCAGTGCTTGTCTTCAATGTATCAACGCTTGACTTTATCTTGTCAACGCTTGAGCTGTCAGCGTTTGTTTTACTCCTGTCAACGCTTGATTTCCTCTTGTCAGCGCTCAAGTGATCTGGCCATAATTTATTCCCAACAATCCTCCCCTAAACTTGATATCCACTCTTATGACCAAGTTTTTGAATAAACACTAAGGACTGGGAGGAATCTTACAAACCTTCTCATATTGGTAATAAATAAATCTGATCAAGTCTTTTGTCACGTCACTTGAATAATCAATTTCCAACTGAGTGTTCTTCATCTTCTCCAAGATAGCCTTGGATATGAAATACTGACCATCCACAAGTAGATACTCAGCAAACTTTGTAGAACTCAAATGGTAAACACCAGCAGCTGAATATAATCTCCATTGAAGACCACTGAGGTCATCTTCAAGATCCTTCCAAATAGCAGGATCCTCATCTTTTGGTCCACACATTCTCTTGAATGTGGACCACAGTTTTATTCCATTAGCTGAAGTTGGTGCTTCAGCCTCATACTTGGTCTCTAGCAACCTCCATAGGTCTACCAAGTCTTCTCTATCACAACTTGCAAACAAAGATATGAGAGTGGTAAAAGTGTGTACCTCTGTGCCATACCTGCCAATTTTCCAAAACCCACATTCATCTTCTTCATAGCTCACAGTTGTGTTTCTGGAATCTAGTGGTAACACTTGCACCATATCTGAAGCTTCTAATGGTGAGAGTTTGAGGCTCTTTCTTATGACAGCTTCACTTGGGTATAGTGGATCCATATCTTTGGGAAACTTAAGAGAAATTCCCTTTTTCACTGGCCTGGGAACAAACATTGCTTTCTTGAGCTCCATTTCTTCTATAAGTTCTTCCTTTCTTTCATCAGAAAGAAGTCTAAGAGTGTTTGCTTCCTGTACTCTCACCCAAATGGGATAAGCCTTGCATTCCAACTCATCAAATGTCAATGCCCTCAATTTCTGATAAGTCCATCATACTCCATGACATCTGAGCAACATGCAGTATAACTCCCTTCTACCCCTTTTCAACTCTGAGAGAATATTGCTTGCCTTGTGCTTCAAAATAACCTGGCAATCTTTTTGAACTCTGAGGAGAATCTCTAAACCCCATATCTGATCTGAAGTGGTCAAGTGTGGATTCTCCATACATCTTTCTTCCCAAGCATTATACATTTGAACCACCTCTGGTATATCAAAGTCAACCTGCAATTTCAACTCTCTCAATTTCTCCTTGGCCAACTCATCTCCACACTCAAGTCTTTATGGTTCTATAATCATAACACTTGAGTCTGAGCTAGCTCCATCACTTCCTTCTTCTGAAGTAACAACAAATGGTGACTCTTTCACCTCCTTTCTATCTTGTTCCATGATTTGTGCAGCCAACCTTCTATCAAATCAACTTGAGCTGCATCCTTTGGAACAACCTCTTCTACCAAAATACCCTTACCTTATCTAATGGAGCAATTGTTGGTAAGGTAGATGGTGATACCTGTGAAGAAACCTCCTTGATGATGGATGATGACTGGGATACATCACCCTCATGTGCAGGTCTGTCAACGCCCAATTTTGCTGTGTCAGCGCCCAAAATATTTCTGTCAGCGTCCAAATTCTCCTTGTCAACGCCCAAAGTTCCTGCCTCATCGCCTTTTGCATTCTCTTCCAACATGGCTGTAAATGATAAATTCAAGTTGGTAGGAGAGACTAAGGACGTATCAAAACCTGTCTGTTTCTTCAAACTTGTAAGGGCCTCAGCAACATCCAAAGATTGACCATCATGGCTGCCCTTATCACTCATATTTATTGGATCTTCCTACCCTTTGGAAGATTCCTCCATACCTCTCCTTGCACTTGTAGTCTCCAAAACAACAATCCTCTCCCTCAATTGCTTGAGTTCAAGGCCTTGTGAGCTGACAACTTGTACTAAGTCTGCATTTTGCTTTTGCAAGCTCATGCAGACTGCCGTCAATTCAATTAGGGTCATTGGTTCCAGTCTGCCCTCCTCTAAAATGGGGATTTGACCTCCCAAGTCAGATTCATTGGGCATGGATGAGGACTTAATTATGGTGGGACTGCCTTGGCCAGCTTCTAAGCCAGAACCAATAGTCCCAGCCTCATCCATATCACCAACCACACTTGTGGTGGTGGTTCTCTCTGCTACATGGCTAGGACCACCAGAGGAGAACACTCCAGTAGTCCTTTGGCGTTTCATCAACCTATATTCAGGGGGTGTGGAAGATGGTGTGGAAGATTGGGTGGATGTGGGTTGGTTAAGGGGTGTTTGGGTTTGTGAAGGTTGTGTGTTAACGTTGGAAATAGGCACATCAACGCCAACATTTAATGTGTCAGCGTTGAAGGGTTCTTGTTCAATTTGCATATGTTCAGGGGAAGGTAGTTCAGGTATTGGGTCAATTTGTGGTTGGGGGTATGGTTGGGGTTGAGTTGCTGCAATGACAACAAGCATAACTTGGGTTAAGGGTAGGTCACGATGGGGGGGGGGGGGGTGAGTTCATCTTCATAAAAATAGCTTTCTTTTGCACAGGGATCTCATAAAAATCATTATAATCCCTTGTGCAGTATCCTTGAACATCAAAAACCATTTGTAAAAATCGGGGATAAGCTAAATTCATTTTGTTCCCCGTATTTTTACACATGCCCTCAAAAATTATTTTAGAATAATTAAATTTTTGCACAGTTGCAATACACACAATAGCACTTGCAATAGATCTATTGATCTCATTGTGTGCAGTGCATTTGGGACTCAAACATTGAAGGAGGACATGTATGAGGTACTTCCAGGCTGGGGGAAACTCCTGTAGAATTAGCCACCACTGTTTGTTTCTTGCATTGCCAAGATATCAACCTGCTCCCAAGAAACTGACATCCACCAGTGGTGGATTTCCTATCAAATTTATCACCTCCATAGTCACTGTCTGAATATACAATCAGCTCCAATGGTGAATCCTTTGGGTACCACAAACCAAGACTAGGATAGCATCTTAGGTACCTAAAGATCCTCTTCACAGCATAAAGGTGACATTCTTTGGGAGTCACTTGATTGCGTGCACAAGCACACACAGCAAACATGATGTCAGGTCTGGAGGCTGTAAGATACATCAAGGATCCAATCATGGATCTATAGTGCCTGACATCAACATCTTTCCCATCTCCAATCTTTCCCAAGGGTGTTCTCTATCCATAGGAGTAGTAGCCCTCTTTTCATGTGGAGAAAAGCCAAACTTCTTCAAGATCTCAGCCACATATTTATCCTGGGAGATGAAGATACCATCTTCTTTCTGCTGAACTTGTAAACCAAGAAAGAAGTTCATCTCCCCCATAGCACTCATCTTGAATTTGTCTGTCATAAGCTTGGAGAAATCCTCACTCATCTTTGGATCAGTAGACCCAAAAATGATGTCATCAACATAGACCTGGACAAGCAACACATTCTTGCCTTTCTTCTTTGTAAATAGTGTCTGATCTATGGTTCCCCTTTTGAATCCATTGTCCACCAAATAGGTAGACACAGTACCATACAATGCTCTAGGGGCTTGATGAAGTCCATACATAGCCTTTTTGACTCTATACACTTTATCAGAATTCTCTGGATCCTCAAAACCAAGAGGCTGCATCACATATACCTCCTCAACAATAGTTCCATAGAGGAAGGCACTCTTGACATCCATTTGATAGACAGTGAAGCCCATGCAGGATGCATAGGCTAAAAAGATCCTAATAGCTTCAATCCTTGCAACTGGTGCAAAGACCTCCTCATAGTCTATCCCCTCCTCTTGTGTATATACCTGAGCCACTAACCTTGCCTTGTTTCTGACCGCAATCCCTCTTTCATCTCTCTTGTTTCTTAGAACCCATCTTGTCCCTATAGGTCTGACATATATGGGACAATCAACCAGCTCCCAAACATCCTGAATTACAAATTGGTGAAGCTCATCCTGCATTGCTTCCACCCAACTTGGTTCTTTGAGAGCATCAAATATTTTCTTGGGTTCCCGTTGTGACAGAAAACAGGCAAAAAAACATGCTTGCAAAAGAGGGGTATCAACCTTCTTGTGTATATTGGCAATAAATCCACTAAGACCTTGATGAGATCTTCTAGTCTGAACTGGAGTCATAATATCACTAATGATTTGAGAAGTGGGATGATTCTTCATAGTGGAAGTAAGAACTCCTCCTTCAAAAAGTCTGGTGTCCTCAACCTCATTCTCCATGTTGCCAATATCTTCTTCATCAGACTCTCTTTCATCAACATGAGGATGAACCTCTTCATATATATTGGAAGGTTCACCTTGTTCAAAAATGGAAGAGAAAAGATGTGTAGAAGTGTTGTCAACGCCTGAACCTTGTTTGTCAGCGCTTGGGCTAACAACGCTTGAACTGTTGTTGTCAACGTCTGAACCATCAACGTCTGAATTGGTCTTGTCAGCGCTGGATTTGCCTTTGTCAGCGCCTGAAGGACCATGCATGTTTGTATCTGGTGGCACTTGGAGACCATCATTATCTTTACCACCAGCAGCAGCAGCAAAAACATCTGTCCAAATGGGAATTGTAACATATTCTTGGATAGGAGATGGCTTCTCTGCTTGTGATCCAACCTTCTCATGAACCTGTGTACCTGAAACATCAACAACTTGTTCTTCCACAACATTTGAAGTTACCTTCACAATGTCTGGATTAGTGACAGGCATATAATTTAAAGTTCTAGATAAAGGTTCCAAGGCAAACAACCAATTAGGACCACTTTCAGGATCACTAGGTTTATTTTCTAAAAACCTAACATGTACTCTTTCAAGTATACGTTTTTCCTCTTTAAGGTAAACCCTATATCCCTTGCTCTGCATTGAATACCCCATGAAGTAGCCTTCATCACCTTTTGCACTAAATTTACCTAAGGCATCACTAGTGTCTAAAACTACTACACGACAACCAAAAGGTCTGAGAAAACCAATATTAGGTTTTCTTCCCCAAAGTAACTCATAAGGTGTTTTGTTATGAATTTTGTTAACCAATGCTCTATTTTGAACATAACAAACTGTATTAACAACCTCAGCCCAAAAGGCTATAGGAAAATGAGCATCAACCAACATTGTTCTGGTTGCTTCAATTAGGGTTCTATTTTTCCTCTCAGCAACCCCATTTTGCTGTGGGGTTCTTGCAATACTAAATTGCCTAGTAATTCCTTTCCTGGCACAGAAATCATCTAACTTCTTATTCCTAAATTCACCTCCATTATCACTCCTAAGCATTTTAACTTCATTGCCAGAACTCTTCTCAATCTGAGTGATAAAATCAATTAGAATATCAGTTGTGTCACTCTTCATAGCTAGAAAGAATGTCCAAGTAAACCTAGAAAAGTCATCTGTGATGACAAAGCAATATGACTTACCATTCAAACTTTATATATTGGTTGGACCAAATAGGTCCATGTGAAGCAAATGAAGAGGTCTAGAACTAGTATGCACCTGTTTGGACTTGAATGAGACATTGTGTTGCTTGCCTTTAAGACATGCAACACAAGAGTGGTCATTGTGGAAGGCCTTCTCAGGCAAACCATCAACCAAGCCAAGTCTCACAAGCTTATTTATATTTTTAAAATTTATGTGCCCTAGTCTCCTGTGCCACAAATTACTCTCATCTACTGAAGTTTAGCATAAAAACAAGACATATTATTATTCATTTAATCCCATTCAGATTCACATTGTATATGTCTTTATGCCTAGGTGTTCTATACTCAATATATTTCTCATCATGGATCTTATAATCCTTACTTAACACCAAACATTCAGTATCAGTAAACAGAACTTTATTTTTGTTATTACAAACTTGTGATACACTAAAAAGATTGTAATCAAGTTCTTTTACCAGAAATACGTTTTCAAAACGCAAATTCTTGGTGAGAAGGGTTCCTTTGCCTGTGATAGTACCATATCCGCCTCCAAAGTAAACCTTATCACCATCCTTAATGGGAGTGAAGTTGGTCAAATAGTCTTCCTTCCCTGTCATGTGCCTTGAGCATCCACTATCCCAATATCCATAATCATTGATCTGTTTTTGAATGCCCTGCACATAAAGAAAACAAATTAGTTTTCTTTGGGAACCCAAGCCTTAGAAGACTTGGATTCATCTGGTTGTTCAATAAGAACATACTTAGTTCTCACAACAACCTCATTTTCATCCTTCTTAGGATGAAATACCCAGTTAACCCCAATAGGTTTTGTAATGACCTTTGAAATGTAATTAAATCTGTTGCAGGTCATTGAAATCCCATTATCATTAGGGTTTTGATCTTTCTTGAGTATCCATGTTAAGCTTGAAGAAGTTTTAGACCCCGTACCCTGTGGTTGCAAATATTTAGGTCTGGTCACGTTTCTGTCAGCGTTGGAATTAGTCTTGTCAACACTGAAATTACCCTTGTCAGCGTTGAACCTAGGGTTTGCTACAGAAACCCATTGTTTATTCGACCAGGTGTTTGTCTTTTGAAATGGTCTTTGTCCATGAGTATTAGACCCTCTAGTGAAGAATGGGGCAGGTCTAACAACTTGTGGACTTTGCTGCACACAAGGTTTGGGTCTGACAACGTTTGAATTTCTAACAACGTTGACTTTGTTCCTGTCAGCGCTGAATTTGTTCCTGTCAGCGCTGGCTTTGGGAGCGTTGACACACTTGTATGCCAAGTGTGAAAAGCTACCACAAGTGTAACAAGCTTTTCTAGACACAACCTTAGGTCTAGAAGAGAAGAAGCCTGTTCCATTATTGCTAACTTGGCTCTTGGGTGACGTAGTATTCCTATACATCTCTGCATATTTAATGCTAGGTTTTCTATCAGTGTTTGAGCCTAGGTCAACAGCTTTACCAGTGATTAGGTTTGTAACCTTAATTGGAGTTGACTCATTGGGACTTTCACATAGCAAGCCACCCATAACAAATAAAGTAGGGTTAGCTTTCTTCCATTCATTCAGGTCAGTCAACTTTTGTTGGTACTCTTCAACTGGAGTGACAACTCTTGGTGGAGGAATGAATTCCTCCTCTTGGAATTCTGGTAAACCAGTCCAGGATAGGTACTTTTGTTGGACACCATAGAAGTCACCAGCTGGTGGTGGAACCATAGAGTAATCATTCATCCCAATCCCAGTCATGTCCTTAGGATCTCTTTGTTTACTCACACAGTCTCCTAGGGTTTGTGTGGCTCTATCAAATCTTTAAATTTTAAGGCCAACATTATCCTTATTCTTAATGGCCTCATCTAGCTTAGCCTGTAACTCACCATTAACCCTTTCCATGATGTTTCTAATATCCATACTAGCATTTAACTCATGTTTTAAGATATTTATTTTATCTTTTAAGTCAAATTCCATTTTCTTGTATTCAGAAACTGTTTTCTTAGTTTGAGTGAGAGCTAGTTTGTAATTAGACAATTTGCACTTTTCAGTACTCACATCACTTAATAATATTAACACCTCTTTGTTAAGTTTCTCAGTGTTTAACCTACAACCTTTACTACAAAAAGCATCATTGTATACCTCATTATCAGATGAAGAGGAGGAGTGTGCCATGAGAGCATATTCAACATGCTCTTCTTCTTCAACCTCAACAACCAAAGCTTTATCCTCTTCCACATTCTTAGCCAGATAGCTCCAATCCCATCCCATACCATCAATTCCTTGAACTGCAACCATGGCTTTAGGATCTTGAGCTTTAACAACTTGACTTGAGGGTTTACCAGCATCAGATCTTCTAGGAGATCTGCATTCCCTCATGAAGTGTCCCATACGATGACAGTTGTAGCATTCAACTTTGGATTTATCAAATCCAGCTGTGTATTTTGCATTGAAGGTCATCTTCTTCTTAAACCTTCTGTTCCACCTGTTTGCTCTTATACTAGCAAGAGCCATGTTCCACTTAATTTCCATCTCTTCCAAGTGCTCATCACTTATCTACTCAAGGTCCTCATATGTAATCACTGAGCCATTGGGCAAAGAAGCAATATAAGCACATACAGTATCCAAATCTAAACCAGCAGGTTTAACTCTTGGGGAGTCACTTTTGAATGTGTCAGCGTCTGAAAAGGAGACGTTGACAGGACTTGTTCCAGCGCTGACACATGATGATCCAGTAACTGGATGCATGTAAGAGTCCTTCTGATTGAATTGGCCTTCATTGTGAGAGAAGAAGGCCATATTACTGTTGGTAGCCTTGTTTTCATGCTCTAAAAGAGTTTCATCTTCCAACAGCCTCAGTTTGTTGTAAATATCATCAAACGTGGAACTTTTGTAAGTATTATTGGCAAGAATGGATCTTGCCTCAATCTTCCACACCTCACCAAGACTTTTAAGAAAATTAGCATTGATGTCAACATCACCAACTTGTGTCCCCATGAAGGACAATTTGCTTGTAATGTCAAGCAATCTACTTCTCACACTACTCAGCTTCTCATTGGGTTGTGCTTTAAAAACAACATAATCATGCATAAGTTGTTTCTTCTTTTCTTCCCTAGTATCTGCATTACCACCATATGCAACTTCAAGAGCTGCCCAAAGATGCTTAGCAGAAAATAACCTCTATATTTATGTTGGTTCTCTTGTCCCAACGAGAGTTTCAGAATATTTAGGGTTTTCATGTCAACCCTTTTCTTTGCTATGTCATCAGCAGACACAGCTCTACCATCTTCAGGTTTTTCTTTCTTATCTTCTTCAGAACATCCAACAACAGCTGATCTTTGAGTAATAGCATCAGCAATCTTTTGGGCTTTATCGAATGTGTTTCCATATTCAATGATCTCCCAGAGTGTGTAGTCATAGATCCCTAGATATTGTTCAAAATTGAATTTCCACAATTCAAAGTTGGTTGCATCAAGCATGGGAATCTTAATGTTTGGTAAAGGTGAGGATGAGGAGGTTATTGTTTCTGACATGATGTTGTTAGGGTTTTTGAGAAAATTAGGGTTTTGGTGATTTTTAGGGTTCTTGTGTTCTTTAAGATCAAAAGTTCCTCAACAAGCTCTGCTACCACTTGTTGATCCCAAACTTAGATCGATTTAGCTTTATGTATACGAGATTAGATCAAGTAATACACTTAGAGAAACCTTTGTATATGTTTATGATAATCTAAGTGTTATGCGGAATTAACACTTAAACAAGAACACACAATATATAAACAAACTTTCACTTTGATTAATGATATCAAACTTGCTTACAGTGAAAGTAGTTTACGAATGAAAACTTATATGAAACATTAACCTAAAGGTCTTCTTTTATAGACATAAGAAGCCTTGTACAATAATTTACGTATCAGCTATTCTAGGTAAAGATAAATATAGAAAATACATTGTTGTTCCTATCTTTACTAGAAGTAATCTAGAATACAATAAACGTGTAGAGTATATCTTCCCATCAGTGCTTGTCTTCAATGTATCAACACTTGACTTTATCTTGTCAACGCTTGAGCTGTCAGCGTTTGTTTTACTCCTGTCAACGCTTGATTTCCTCTTGTCAGCGCTCAAGTGATCTGGCCATAATTTATTCCCAACACCCCTTTGGGGTGTTGCGGAATCTTTCATCCTTTTTTCTATTTATCTTACTTACTATAAATTCATTTAACGCTCGTTAATACTTAACTCTTAATTATTTAGCGATCTTTAAAGTTATATCTCGGTTTAATTTAATAAATACATAAATATATATTTATTAAATAAATAAATAAATGCAATAAATATATTTATTAAATAAATTAACTCTTTACGTATTGAGTGCAATCCCGTAATCTCGAGTTCGATCCTATCACACGACTATTAAATATAATTCCATAAACTCTCAACGTTTTCGTCCGTAATTTTACTATTTCGTCAGTAAACTTAGGTTCATCAGTATTTTATGTTTTCGTCAGTACTTTTACTATTACTGACGAAAACGTAAAATACAGATGAAAATTTTCATTTACCGACGAAAACGTAAGTTCACTGACGAAAACGTAAATTTATTGACGAAAGCGTAAAAATACTGACAAAAACATAAAAATACTGGAAAATGTAAATTTATTGACGAAAACATAAATTTACTGACGAAAATGTATATTTACTGACAAAAATATAAATTTACTGACGAAAACGTAAATTTACTGACTAAAACGTAAATTTACGGACGAAAACTTAAATTATTGACGAAAACGTAAAATTACTGACAAAAATGTAAGTTTACTGACGAAAACGTAAGTTTACTGGCGAAACGTAAGTTAACTGAAGAAAACGTAATTTTACTAACCAGAACGTAAGTTTACTGACCATAACGTAAATTTACTGATGAAAACGTAAAATTACTTCCGAAAACGTAAGTTTATTGACGAGAACGTAAGTTTACTGACAAAAACAAAAGTTACTGACGAAAACAAAAGCTTACTGACGGAAACGTAAGCTTACCGACGAAAACGTAAGTTTACTGACGAAAACGTAAGTTTACTGACGAAAACGTAAGTTTACTGACGAAAACGTAAGTTTACTGACGAAAACGTAAGTTTACTGACGAAAACGTAAATTTACGTTTACCGACGAAAACGTAAGTTTATTAACGAAAACGTAAGTTTACTGACGAAAACGTAAATTTACGTTTACTGACGAAAACGAAAACGTACGTTGGAATCCACGTAGACATGCAACTTTTAACTACGGGTAAAAACATTATGGGTAACTTGAAGTTTAGGTAAACAATACATTGGTAACCCAAGTGTAAGGTTTTAAACTTTAGTTACAAAATCGTGACTTTGGCCAAACTTTAGTAACCTGCGTGTATATTAACCCCACATATATACAACTCGTTGTGATGAGTTTGCCCCTGTTTTTTATTTGTGCGAATTTAACTTATACTATGTGAAAAAAGTAAGACTGGCTCGCGAATTTCATAAACCCACCCGCGGGTTTCCTTCCGCTCCTTTCAACCTTAGGCTGGTGGGAGTGGGTGTTAACCCACGAGCTGCATGGCCTAAGCCATGCGCAGCCCCCCCCCCCCCCATTCTACCCGCGCGCGAGTTCTTTGCTAGGAAGCAAAATCAGATGGCTAACTCACCCATGTGAGTTTATAACTCTTGGGCCCCACCACTAAAAAACTAGCCGTTTTTTTCCCAATTAAAAAAATAAAATTTTTTTTACCAAAAATTTACTTATAAATACCCCCATCATCTTCTTCATTTTTCACACACAAAAAATCAAACATCTTATCTTCATCTCCATCTTCAATCTCAAAATCATGTCTCAAGAAAACACACCCCGAACCTCCAACAAACGTCGAGGTAGGCCAAATACCCAAAATTCACCACCCACACCGTGAGGAACTTTCGACCTAGAAAACCCGTCACCCGGTATCACCATACGACCACCATCATTGTATCACCCACAACCTTACCAAAACACACCTTACCGTTGCCCGGAGCCAAGTCAATACCCTAGCCAATACCCTACCCAATACCCGAGCCAATACCAAAGCCATAGGGGTGGTTCCTCATCACAACCCCCCTATGAAACTCAAGATTGCTACATCCCGCAATATTCAGATTCGATTGAAAGTTAAGGATTTGCTTCGTATCAACAAAGCGGGTCTCCTGAGCTGGAAACCGTTCCCGAAACTCAACCAACGGTCCAAAAACCTAAACCAAAGAAGACACTATCTAAGGGACGTCAAAAGAAGAAGGCGGACGAAGATCCTCCAAAACGACAACAACATTGGACAACAACGGAGGAATCTTTTTTGACAAAAGGTTGGGTTTCCGTGTCTACTGACAACATTAATGGAAACGAAATGAGTACGCTGAGATTTTGGACAAAAATCCTTGAATAATTTGAGAGCGAAACGGGGGAACCCGGGGTTCGTACTTATGATTCTTTGAACGGGAAGTGGAAGTCAATGCGACCTTGTATAGCTCGTTTTTGTGGTGTTAATGGTCAAATGATGCAGATGGGGCCTAGAAGTGGTGCATCGGATGCTGATATGGTTAATGATGCGTTGATGCATTATGATGCTCAAGTTGGACAACCGTTCAAATTTCGTCATTGCTGGGAGATTTTGAAAGACGTTGAGAAATGGAAGGAACAAGAATTGCCTAACGAATTAGCTAGGACTTCCAAAGTAAGCAAGAGATACAAGTCATCTTGGTCTAGTTCGTTTAATACAAATTCTATGGATGCAAGTAACAGTGTGGATGTTGATGCCACTGATAATGAAGAAGTGCAACCGATCCCACGTCCAATGGGAAGGGACAGAGCTAAGGCTAAGGCTAAAGGGAGCAGAGCTTCGGGGGAGTCGAGTACAAACGACGAGGCTTTGGCTAGGTTGATGTTGTCTGGGTTTGGTGAACAACAAAAACGGGCCTTTGCTGTGTAGGGTGAACAACAGGCCGCATATTTTGAGATGAAGAATAAAGAGATTCGAATCCGGGAAAAAGAAGTGGAAATAGCCCGAAAAAAGCAGGAAAATGAAGACTTGGACTTTTATATGCAACCGATAGATCATTTGACGGGACGTGATCTCGCAGTCGCGGAGTAGCGCAAAGCTCAAATCAAGGAGGCCTATAATATCCCGTATTAGTTTTTTTTTTAAATGTTGTTTTTTAATTTTCTATGTTTTTATTTTTATTTTCGTACTGTGTTTTAATTTCCTATGTATCGTCTTTTAATTTCGTACTGTGTTTTAATTTTCTGTGTACCCGTGTTTTAATAAAAATGTATGAATAAAAAATATTTAATGAAAAAATGGGATGATGTGGAGTGAGTTTGGGTGAATTTGAGTAAGTGTTATTACCTCATGTGGTGAGTTTGGATAAGTTTTGATGAGTTTGATAAAAAAACTTACGTGACGCTGAGGTGGAGGTGAGTGGGTTTCACCCGACTCCCACTAATCTTAGGCAAGTAATCAAAATAGAGAAATGATAGTCAACACATTAAACGCACTAACATGTATAAAATAGCGTTAATTACGGCCCATAATTCAAACTATCATACGCATGCCATGTTTCTATTTTTATATACACCAGCTGTTCATATATCATTGACAATTTTTATTTTTTTTTCATTTTCTATTATTGTGGTTTCTATTTTTAATAAACATACATGGTCCAAGTTGTATACTTTTCTTGATAATAAAAAAGTTGTATACTTTTAACAAAATTTGTTTTTTCATCTTCAAACTTTGACATCATCCGACTAAAATGTGATATACAAACATGTTACAAGTTTGAAAAATGTACAAGCTAAGGTCGAATTGGATCGAAAAAAACAATCGGAGGGAGTGCAAGTGGTGTCGTCACAAAAGGTTTTCATTTAAAATGGCCTATATTCTTTATAGTATTAGTTTTGCATATAAATACAAATAATATTAAACATACACGAGCTATATAATTAAAGTTTATATTTAATTTCTTATTAGTTTACAAGTGTAATGAATTTTCTGTTTGTTGTTGTTGCCTAGGCCACCGAAAACCACATGACGGCCCTGAAAACAATGGAATAGAAAACGAGAAGGATCTATAAGTTTAGAATCCGTATAGTCTCAAAGCACGCCGTGAACCGGAACAAGTTTGGGGTTCGTAACTCATCAAATACATATATAAAGACAGTGTACATGTTCGGAAAAATAAACGAAAACCAGAATTTCGTTGTCTATACACGGGTCTAGATCTAGTTTAAAGGACAAAGTAGAAGTAGAAGATACGAATCACTGAGAACATTAGATTAGGTGAAGCTTTACGTGAATGGGTCATGAGCTGCAAATTTACACAAGACTTTGCGTTGGTTTGGTGACTAAGCTAGCCCCGCTTCAGCTTCTCACACGACATATCAATCCTTTCGTGTTCTCAGTTCTGCTACAACCCTTTAATAATCACTCTAACGCAGTGTAACAGATCCATATAACCAACGGGCTGCATTTTTTTCAAGATATACGTGCACCAATGGTTTTTCCAAGTAACCATAAAACCAATGACAACTCTACTGTCACTATCATGCGCAGCGACATCCTATCTAACATAAACCCGAAAACAGTTATCCCAGCTCTGTTGTTCTCAAAATATGTTACTGCAACAAATTGAAAACAGAATCATTAATCACATTTGTACATATGTCCTAATAAAATGGGTCGGCTTTAGTTGTGTTATAGTATAAAAAACGGGTCAACTCAAAAAAGTTTAGTTCAAAATCCCGTCGCCAAATGACTACGTTTCATCCTAACGCCCTAGCCAGTTTTGACCCATAACTCAAGGAGTCCATTATCCTTACTACAACTAATATACGGGTCAATAACCGGTTCAAGATTCAGTAAAAGTGTTACCATTTGTAAAAAAGTTCAGCTGACTTACCTAAAGCTTGTCTTTTCTGAAATGAAATTGTGCTATACGCATAAGCCGGTATAAGTTTAGTATTATCGAACTCATCTTCTTCATCACCAACATCCTCATAATCAGAAGATGACGCTTCAGCCGGGAACTCCTGGTCACGAACAGTACTAACCATTGGGGTTTCAATATCAGCTTCGGGTGTCTCAAAGACATCAATTGTGGCACATACATGCCACTTGGCAACCAGAGATGTCACCCCTTGTGCCTTGTGAGTGATCCTAGTCGCGCTCCTCAGTAGTATCAATAGACCGGCAAGCAGGCTTACAGAAACGAGCTACAAGAGACAGAAAAAACATATTACAGTATAAACTAGTTACTCATATGAAATCCTATATTTTCGGCCAAAATGTGCTGCGGGTCAAGCTGATCATTAACAAAAAGATGGTGTTTGGGATTGCTCAACTCAAACTGCTTATCTGCTTAAACAATAAGCTTATTCCTAAGTGCTTATTTGCTATAGCATCGGTAGTTAACTAGTGAAATTTAGACACTCAAAACTGCTTATCTGCAAAAAATGAGTACACAAGTACTTAAACAAGCAATCCCAAACACCCTCATGCCTATTTTGACCCGTTACTTAACCGGCCTAATTTTCATCCTCTACAGCTATAATAAAAAATCCATAACTACCAACACTTACCGCAATTTCACCAGATTTGAAAATTTGAGGGTCTGCCTTACTGCTGGTAGTGCTAAGAAGCGAAGCAAACTGACTAACAGTAACAAAAATGAGTGCCAACAATATGAATGCACGGTACCGATGACTGATAATCTTCAAATGCCTTTTAATCCTCAAATGTTCTCTCAACACCGACTCAACATCAGAGTCAACTTGGAAAAGCTGAGCAAATTCTTGTAGACGAAGGATTTGGAGTGAACAAAGAAGGCGGAAGAGGATACATATGAGGTAAAACACAACAGTTCTGTAGAGCCACGACAAAAGTTCTAAAGTGCAGGCTAATGTGTTGCTTACTAGAACATTTACTAAGAAAGGAATCGCTGTGGCGCCTGAACTGTACCACCAGATTTTGTATGCGCACTCGGCTGTGAAACATGGGATTACAAAGATGGACAGGATTTTAAGGGATCTCTGCATTACATACAATAAAAGACTAGTTAGCAGATATACGTTGAAATTCATAAACGTTATGCAGATTGCAGATACATATATAACTTTGTAGTGAAATTCATTTTTGTCTCGATGAATTCTAACCGCACACTAAGATCTAGGGAGCGTTTGTTTCGGGTTGTGGTTTATTTGGTTTTGGGTTTATGTTTCAGAAGCTCACTTTTTGTGGCTTATTTCAAACTTTTCAGCTTATATAAGTTCATTATGACATAAGAAACTTATATAAGCCGAAAAGTTTCAAAATAAGCCACAAAAGTGAATGGAAACATAAGCCCAAAACCAAATAAGCCATAAGCGGCTATATAACAACCCGAAACAAATAGGTAACCGCTAGCACGCCATCAGAGTAGCATAATTATAAAGTTTCAAGTTCATGCAAATTTCTTTAAACATCAAAGTTTGCGACATCGACAATAAGACTCTGCGCGTGATCATACCTTAAAATACAGCAGAACTAAAACTAAAATAAACATGAACATAATAACAAAGTACTTACGTTAAGTTGAGCAGTATAACCCTTCCTAACGATCTCACTTTCATCACACAGCTTATCGAAAAACAAAAACCTTCTCAACCCAAAAACCTTCAAAAACCGCGACAACGAAAGAAAAGACAACGTAGCAATACCACTCAAAGACAGCTGAACCAAACTATCATACGGCCTAGAGTACTTATTATCACAATCACTACATGCGAGATAGAAATGAGACAATATAGGAACGACAAAAGTAAAAACTACGAAAACAATCCATGACAAGGAAGAAGTCCAAAAGTTGGACTGGTCTACACACATGAAACGTAGCCATGTTCGAAAACTATGTAGCTCGTCGTACGCGTGCGACGCGCTACGTGTTAAGTGATGTCGTGTTGGTAACAAAGGTGAGTTTTTGTGTTTCATGTCGTGTTGGGATCACGGCATAGAATAGAAGTGGAGTGAATGATGTTTATAGGGTTTGAAGTTGATGAGTCGAAATTTTTGTAACGTTTTTATATGTGTGTGATCAAGTGAAAGTTTGGGAAAGGTGACCTTTAAGTTTAGAATGTTTGTACTTTATTCCTCATTGTTGTTACACCTCAAGTTTTAAGAATCAATTGCAAAAATAAGTTGTGGTCCTACCAAGTAGTCAAAAAGAGGTTTTTCATTTTCAAGCTTTGTGTGACCTCTAAGGATACCCGGAACAGCAGCGAGTTAGTGCGACATTTTTTTTTTTCATATCAGCTTTCTCTCTCCAACGACTTACAACGATTTATTTGTCTCAACAGAACGATCTATTTAAAAAAATTATTCAATAAATACAAATATTACATTTAATAAAAAAACATTATATTTAATTAAAAAAAATATTACATTTAATTAAAAAAACATTACATAAAAATTAAAAAAACACTACATTAAAGTTTAAAAAAACATTACATTAAATTAAAAAGTTAATTTATTGATCGCGGTTAGCCCAAATGTGTTCTACTAGATCGGATTTTAGGATTAGATGAGCTTGTTCGTTGGTTATCTGCTGAGTAATTGCGAGCGATTCTTCATGTGTATTTATCGGATCGTTATCAACATGCTGTTGTTCGAGATGAAATATGGGTGATATCGCCGCCTCGTTGTGTTGAATTATCATATTGTGTAATATGACGCAGGTGTACATTACGTCTGATAGTTTACGTCTTGACATTCCTCGGGTCGGGTAATTATAATTAATCAGCTTCCATTTTGTTTTTAATACACCAAATGCTCGTTCCACATCTTTTCTTGTTGTTTCGTGCTTCGTTTTATACAATCTCCGTTTATGATCATTCGTAAGCGGATATTTTATAGACTTAATAAGAACTAGCAATTTTGGATATATCCTGTCAGTAACATAATATCCCCGCCGATAATACACGTCGTTAGCCACGAATCCAGTTCTGGTGATTTTCCTGATTTAAGATTATTGAAAATAGGAGATTGACATAAAACATGTACGGCGTTATTCATCCCGACTACATCAAAAAACGCATGCCAAATCCATAAGTCTTGAGAGGCGATCGCTTCTAATAAAATGAAAGGAGTTGACCCATGATCACGTCTACAAAATTGAGCTTTGTATGCAACAGGACAATTCTCCCACGGCTAATCTGTCAATCGATACTTCCTATCATCCCAGGAAACCCATGCTTTTCCTCGTGATGAGCATAAAAATTTTCCATGTCGGTGTACGTCGACTTTCGCAAGTACTCATTACCATATAACTCCATTATGGCCTTATAAAAGTTACGAAGACAAGCACGGGCTGTTGGCGCACTCAATTGCAAATATTCGTCAAGAGCATCAGGAACGGCTCCGTACGCCATTTGACGAATATGAAAGTGCACTTCAACAATGGAATAAGACATTCTCGACCCGTACAATTAATCGCGTTTCGAAAATAATGATAGTTATTGGTGACGTCGCGAACAATTCGTAAGAATAGTTCTCGCTCCATTCGGAACCGCGTACGGAAAGTCTCTGCGTCATACTATGGCCAGTCAGTAAAATAAGTTGCCACTAGACGACTATGCGCACCCTCGTAAGCTCTATGTATGTACGCTCGTTTTGTATGGTTTGATGCTTCGTAAGCCGATTGACAAGCTTGCGTAAATATCGCAAGATCACTTGTAACTTCATCCTCGTCGTCGGAATAGTCGGAAAAAAATAAATCATAAGACATTGTAGTTTGAAGAATTATGAGTTTAATCTGTGTAAAAAATGGTTGAATAAATGAGGTTTTTATAGGGATAAAAGGTTAAATTTTTATTTTTATTTTTTTCTTTCAAATGTAACGGTAATAAACTGACACGTTTTTTCTTTTCTTCTATTTCCAACTCGGTCATACATGTGATCGAATACACTCGGCCGAATTTGACAACTCGGTCGTAGCAACGGGGAAGACCGAGTGCGACTCGGTCGCCTGTGCTCGACCGAGACTCTGTTGCGAGCAGCCTAATATGTGTGACTATATGTCCGGTTGGTAGCGAGACATTTATGTGCAACTGAAATGACATTTTGTATAATGGTAAAAGTACTGTGTTATGTCAGGTAGTTTATGATACGAGAAATTTTATATATGTCATATTTTGTATGGAGTGATAAGTTATAAAAAAAGTGATGGCCAAAAACTAAAAAATGGTATCATTAGTCATATACCCCACTTTATTGTATAAAATTAAAAAAAATATATGATGCGAGAATTTTTTGGCTGGCAACCACGGCGCCAGAAGCTATTTGGCGCCAACCCTGGTTGGTACACCATCATTTTCTGTGGTAAAATAATCATGGCACCAAGTCATAGCGTACCGTACCCTCAGATCTAAAAATATGAAACTTTCACTCATAATTATTACATATTGTTCGCAAAAAATCGCTTAAGCCAAGTTACACTTCAACCATCACTCGTAATTTACCTAAAACTTAGTTAAAAACACACATACATTCACCGACACAAAATACACTCATCACAATAAGTCTCACCATTAGCTAACATAACGACCCTCATGCACGACAAGAGAGTTGTCATAACCGAGTCAAGCGTGAGTGATATTTACGCCTCACACGTAGAGATATGTATTTGCGGGTACTCTTAAGGGTCTATATAGTAATTAGTGTTGTTGGCTCAAGAATAATTACTACCTCCGTTTCAAAATTATTCTCCATCTTTCTTTTCTCGTCTGTCCTAAAATTATTGTTCACTTCTAAAAATAAAAGTTATGTTTGTTTAAGTTTGCCATATTATCTTTAATCCAAATTGAGATTTACAAACATATAAGTAAGGTTAATTAATTATCAAATGGTAAAACTGTTTTTTTTCGTAGAAATCAAAGTAGTAATTAAATACACTTTTATTAAATTGTGTATTTTTTGTTTGTGGACAATAATTTTCAGACGAAAGTAGTATAATGTATGAGCAAACTAATGTGACCATTTGTGAGTTAAGCAACTTAGTCTAAGGTCTAGATGTGTTGTTTCAGCAAACTAATGTGACCTTTTGATACTTGAACATATATAGAAAGAATCCAATACCCATACGTTTTGGCAATACTATATTATTTTGTGGATCTAGATGCAAACACTACACACATTTTTTTAACAAAATTTAAATTATGATGCGACACATGTAAAGAGAGGTGACTATAACATGTATGAAAGTGCTTATTTGTATGGATTAGTTTCTTATTTGTATTTAATGTTAGTGGTTAGTAGGTCGAGTCGTACAATGACATTTAAACAGATAGACTGTTTTTTTTCAAATATTCGCTTAGTTATGTTAAACTCTTTATTCATTTCGTCTGAGAGACCCTTTAGTAGATCTTGAACTTAATACCTCCAAAAAAACCTGATTGAAAGAAATCTTTATTAGAACCTTGTGCCAACTGAGTTAAATGAATTGTTTAGTTTCTTATTTGTACTTGGAATCTAATTGTTTATGGGCAAACATTTACAATTACAACTGTCTGATTTGGTTTGGTCCTTAAAGTGAGCTGTTACCTTTTGTCAACTTAGCCAATCAATTTATGACAATGAACTACAGTTGTTTTTTAATAAGTGGAATAACTTATTACCCATATTATGTCATGATACAGATCGTCCAATTATTTTGAAATCAATTTATCATGATCAGGATTTTAATAACCAGAATGATATGAGTGATTGATAATCATCAAAACTGGTTGCGCACATCTACAGTTACATATCATTACCAAATGCCAAAATTACACACAAAAGGTACAAATATAACGTGTAGTTTTGATATTATACAAAGTATAAATTTCCTTTTTTCGGAAAAGTAAAGCTTTACTAAAAAGTAAATCTTAAAAAAGTCAATAATGGTAATTTTAGTATCATCACATAAATTTTGTACGATTGAGATTTATTGTACCTTTTTTTTGAACAAGAGAAAAAAAAAAAAAAAAAAACCACCACCGTAATACCACAAAAAATGCGGTTCCAAAGGATCGCGCCCCTCGCAATTGTGACTCTTTTCCCACCAAAAGACACATGTTCCCAAAAGTCTAGTTCTTTCTACCAAATCGTGTTTAATTGAATTTAACTAATTTTCGGTTATGTTTTACCCTATGTTTTATGTAACATAACTCAATTTTTCAAAACACGAGAGACATAAAAACTTTATTTTGTAACGTTCGTTATCGTTTCAATAAGCTTTTTAACACAATTTTAACTTCACAATGCTTTAATGATCTAACTCGTATAATGTTTTAGTTTCTATTTTCTAAGTAATATTTATATGTAAGTAATGTTTTAGTCTTTGGTTTAGTTGATACTCAATTTCGAAAAATTGAAAGATTTCGCAGATAAAAGGTAACAGGTTTGAATCTCGACTCATGCTCACTTCAGTGGTGCTCCGCCGAACTTGAAAAAGTTCCCAAAATTATTATTTGTGACATGAAAAATGATTAGCGTTAAAAGATAATCCAAAGTCAAAATCAAAATGTTCTCGTCACTCTATATTTTTTTTTAAAAATAATCAATGGTCTATTAGTGGAATCACATACTTTGGGCAACCATACATAAAACGTAACGTGGCTCATTTTTATATGTACTAGCCGTCCAGCCCATGTTCTTATCATCTAAATATTAAAAGCAGCTGTTCTTATCATTATTTTCAGCTTCTCAATTATTTATTTTTTTTTTTTTGAATATATCAATTTTGTTTTTCTGTATCATATGTTTTTGTGGTATCTAAATTCAACAAATTAAATTTATATGGTCCGAGTGTGATGTTTCTACATTTTAACAAGTAGACAAAAGTTCCGTAGAAAATACACATAAAAAAAGTTACTATCTCCGTCCCAAATTAATAGACCCTCGAAAAAAACACACCGATTTAGAAATTCCCTCTCTTACTTTTTTGCAAAATGACACTCTAACCCTTACACAATTAATTAAAACTTTATATATTCTTTGTAATTTATAGTACCACTAGGTGCAATATAGTAAATTGTATTATTTATATTTATTTTTGGAAGGAGATTATAATTTTGAGACGTCCCGAAATAATATAGGCGACTATAATTTTTGGACGGAGTTAGTACAAAGAAACACGTCCTCTACCAAATAGTTGAATTTGAATTCAATGATCACAAGCTATCATCTTAACCAATATAAAATAAAAAAAATATCCAAAACCTCTCATTTTTTATTTCTTTTTTTCTCTCTACAAACGAACCTAAGGCCGTAAACGAAATGAACGTTAAGCAAACTGTTCGTCGAGCGTTCGACAAAAAGCTCGTTAATGTTCGTTTATTTAATAAATGAACGAACGCGAACAAGATTTTTCATTCGTTTAGTTAATGAACAACATGAACAATGCTCTGTTCGTTTATTTGGGTTCGTGAACGCTCGATTATGTTCAATTAGTTCGTTCGTGTACGCTCGATTATTTTTGTTTGATTAAAATCCGGAATATTGAAAAGAATTTAATAAATAATATATTAAGTATCTCAAAGATTTCTAACAATAATGCAAAGTATATGTTAATTATTTGAAAGATCATATAGATAGTTTAAAGTAACAACTTACGCTCGTTATGTCTGTATACGTTTATATATGATCGTTTACATACACTTATGTCCGTTTATGTCCGTTTACGTTCGTTTAACTTATTAATAAACGAACATAACAAACTCAAATTTAGATAAACGAACATGAACAAATATTTTGGTTCGATTACGCGTTCACGTTCGTTTATTTGTTCGGCTAAAATTAAATAAACGAACATGAACATACATCTGTTCGCATTCGTCCGATTCGTTTACAGCCCTACACACAACAATTTTATTTCTCTCTCTATAACAACTCACCTGTACCCACCACCACTACTACCGCAGCTACGCCGACCGCCACCTTGACCACCACCACCTTCGAACCCCGCCGCCGCAACACAACCATCGCATGCATCTGCGATCATCAACCACATTTATCCGTCGTTGTAAAACCTACCACCATCCATCGTGGAGGCGTCGCTAGATCTGTCATACCAACCACCACCATCATATTACATTAAATCTGCTATGCCAACCATCAAGTACCATTATTGTAGCATGCTAAATCTTTTAGAACGAAGTAGTGGCTGGTGTTACATTTCCGGCGAGTTTTATTAAGTTTTCCGATGATGGTTGTTGATTGTTTAGGGATGGTAGTTCATTTTCTGACGAGGCAGAATCACATGTGTTTCAGGGCGAATCACATGTGATTTTGCTTAGTCTTTATTTGGTTGTAATAATATTTTTAATGGAACACATGTGAGTGAGTCTGAAAGACATGTAGTTGTACCTAAAACACGTGTGATTTCGCCTGAAACACATGTGTTACATGAAGTTTTTTGTTACAACCAAATAAAGACTAAGGTAGTGTTTGATAATAACTTATAGAGTCTTAATTAAAAAAAATAAGAATATGGATTAAGTCATAAGTAGTTTGTTTGTTTTGTGCTTAAAATAAACTAACGACTTTTTGGAAAAAGCCAGCAGGAGGGTGCTTTCTGTATTAAGTTATGACTTATTATCTTTATTTTACATATTTACCCTCTAACTCCCTCACTTAATTAATTTAAAAGGACAAAATAGTAAACTTGTCTGATTCAGACTCTATATTCAGCACACAAAACAAACAGTCATATATCTGTCTGCAAACAGACAACATATATTTTTACAAACACTTTAATTTTACAGGACTTAATAAAAAGACTAAACAAACACGCCTTAAGCATAATTACATGCAATTCAACCAGAAACACATGTGATTCAACCTGAAACATAAGTGATTATGCCTTGTCAAAAAATCAGCAACCATCGCCGGAAACACATGTGTTTCAGATAGAAACACATGAGTTTTATGATAAGTTTTATTACAACGAAATAAAGACTAGAATGTGATCCAACCTGAAACACATGTGACTGAGCCTAAAATACTTGTGATTCTGTCGCATTAGAAACTCAACACCATTCAATACGTTCAACAAACTACAATGTATTACGAACTATTTTCTTATTAATTCTTCCGACGACGAGGATGAAGTCACTAGCGAGTTTTAATTATTTACGAAGGCTTGTCACTTGACGACGAAAAAGAAGTTACACGAAGCTACATAGAGATGGGTCATGATGGTGCTTATGACCGTTTAATAGCAACTTACGTCTCGAAACACTTATAGTATAACGAGTCAAAATTCCAATATTGTGAAACACATCTGGAATGAATGAACTAACTAGTATGGTCGCCTTCATTATTGTTTAGCGTTTATTTGAGTTACTGGTTCGTTTTTATTTTTAAGATATTTTAATTTAAAGGAAATAACAAAATTATAATATAAAAAAATCGTTAATAAGTTGTAAAAAAGAGAAAAAACTGAGATTACGAGTTAAATGTGGTTCATTTATGTGGTTTGGAAAAGTTCACCATATACATTTCTTTTAAAATACACTTACTCAACTAATCATAATCATTTATTTTTTTCATCTAACAAAAACTATTTTGAATGCCCGTATACGCACATGACTTGAATATAAAGGATAAATTAAATAAAAAATTTGTTATTGCGATTTTATATATATTATATATATTTTATAAAATATCTAGTGTTTATATGTTTGATTGTGTTTATATGGTTGATTATGTTATTCTTCTACTGTACACCATGTAAATTATTATAAACTCATTTCAATTTTCATTTTTCGAATTTCATACTCTTTTTACTTTCGATATTTTTATTTTAAATAGTTATTTCTTAATTATTAATTAACAAAACATTTATATCAACCTTACACAACCTTACACTTACATAATTTACAAATTCATGATTTTTTAATGCTTAATATTATTTTATAAAAGAATATTAACTTTTTAATACTTAAATAATTACGATGCCCATGGACCCACAAGTGAATAGATATTTTGTATAAATACTTGTTGCACAAAAAATTTGAATTTATTTAACTGAAATGTTAGCTATTCTTTTCAAGATATTGTGTGTTTAGTAACGAATAACGACCTTGAAAAAATATATGTTGTTGTAATATGTAAAATCTAGATCTATTTATTTTCATCTCACACCGATGTCTGAGGTACGACACTCATTTTAATATTCATGTTAATATTAATAATAATTTACGTAAATTGTATTCCTTGAATTTGTTAAGTGTCAAAATAGAAATAGAAAATCATTTTTGTTTTTATTTGTGATTTATTGATTTTTTTTAATATAACATATATGTTATATTTTTAAAATAAAAAGTTTAGAAGGTATAAAGTTTATGAGAGTATTTGTTTACTTTATAATAAAAAGTATGGAAAATTATAAGTTTACTTTTAAGTCCATCTAATTTATTTAAAATTAAACCAACAAAGTTTTATCAATCTCCTCCTCTTTTGTTAAAGTTTTTATTTTCACAAATTTGACACATATATCTTTGTGTGTTTTCATCAAATTCCTCAACCAAAATTTTCAATTTTGACTTTTTTTTTCACAAATTACATCGTTTGATTTTGCTTATGTGTCAAAATCAAGTCATTAGATTGATCCAATTTTTTTTTTACAATCTTTATTTTTCACTAAAATCCAAAAAAAATTAATTCTTTTTTTTATATATAAAAGATAGCTTTTTAAAAAAAATTAAATATCTCACAAACCGTTAATCGTTACACAAAATAAAACATATCATCATGATGAAAATTAAATCATTTTTATATCGCTGGGCACATGTATTTGCTTTCGACGAACTATTTTCAGTGAGACAATCATATATGATTTTGGAAAAGCATATATGATCCGTGATACGAATCATATATGATTTTATCAGAAGAAAAAAATTTCATAGAAAGTATATATATGTGCCTTCGATAGAAAGATGATTTAATTCTCGTTGTAATTATATATTTTTTGTGTCACTTGACGATTAATCGTTTGTAGAATATTTAATTTTAAAAAGAAAATAAAAAATTGATTTAAATATATATGATTGTTTGATGTGATATATATTAAATTGAGAGTATATACATTAATCTCAACTATTATGTGGCTGCCTAAAGGGTCAAAAGGCTAATTTACATAATATGTTATCAAAGGTGCAGTTGACTTTTTAGTCCGTTTTGAATAACATAGTGAACGAAAAGCTCACCTGGAATTTTAAACTCGTAACGAATTGAATCTCGTGTTATATTGTGTTGGTAACTTTCGTCCGTTTTGTATAAGTTTATTACGTGGTAAGTGGAGTAAAAAAATTAGTCTTTTGTTCACAATTTGTAACAAACAAGAAGCTATATGAACACTAACCGTTTTTAATCTAATAGAAACACTTTTACAAGTAATAAACCTTAAATTATATTTTAAAACCCAACAAGCATTCAATTTCTCATCTGAAGATTAGAGACAACGACAATGGGCTGTATGGCTGTATAACCTAATTTGTGAGAAAAGTTGTATTTATACCGAAAATGTGTTTACTTCTAAAAGCTGAATTGGGCTTTACTTATCCATTGGGCCTTTTCTTGAATAAGCCTGTAAGGGTTAAAAATACATCCAAATCTCATAAATTAGGGTCAGTTTGGCTTGAAGTCGGGTTTTATTTTGGTTCTGGGTTTATAAAGTGAGTGGTTTATGATTGGGTATTATTAAATAAAAAGTAATGTTTGATTTGTTAAATGTTTAAAATGTTTTATATATTTAAATGAAAATCAAAGTGTATAAAATTAATATAAAAGAGCCCACTACAATAAAAAGAATTAAATTATTATGAGTGTCGATCATATATTTCCACGTAGGCAATGTCTGGCTATAATAACTTTGTTTTTCTAATCCTGGCATATGAGGTAAACTTTTGCATATGCCTAGGCGACTAAGCTGATGGTTTTGGCGGGTCTACTTTTAAATTATTTTTCAAACCAAACAGGATATATGTAGCCAAAGTTGTATCTTTAGCCTGATGGGTGAATACCAAACGTTTCCTTAGTTTTCTACATTAAAAGTAGGAATCAGTGAACCCAATGTAAAAACGGTTTTCTAGTTGATTAGGCCGAGCCATTGAATTACGGTTTTACCAACGGTTCAACTAAGTTTTACGGCCAACACCAATTTTTATCACTAGATTGATTCGCGGTTCAATTAACTGGGCCAACCCGAGTTTTAAAACACTATCACACCATATGCATGTAGACATGTACTACTCTATGTTGAGTATAAGTATATGACCAGCATTGTGAGTATATGACCACTTTTACAACTAACCAAAATAATGATCATTATGTATTTTTGTTAGAACTGTTTATTCTCATTTAAAACCAACGAGCATTCAACTTTCATCTTTAACATCTTTGGTAACAATTATCAAATATTTTAAAAGGCTTACACGATTACCAAAATAATAATTATATAAAACTTTTAATTTTACAAACCTTATTGCATTAGATATTTGTTGATACAAAAGTTGGATGCATCACCATCGACCTGAATTAAGTGTAATTTGGGTGTTAAGGCTCCGAATCATGCACCAAGTGAACTTGTATTGAGGATCTTGCACACTATGAGAAAGCACCGTTAGGTTTATCGTTGGATTGTCTCCCACGATTAGACTACGACGTGAGAGTAAGTAATCGTTTGAGATCTAGTAATCGGTTATGGTTTTAGTGATTATGAGAATCATACCTTTTGTGGAGCCGTGGGGTTCCTTTTATACTCGGTGAAACACTAGTTGGGCTCACCGAATCGTGCGACACAAGTAAGAGATAATTACCATATACACAAAATCCTTATCAGTTATCTAAGGAGAGTGTATCCTCTTAACTTTGGTGAATCATAGTCCTAATCAAACTATGATTCTGTTTGACCCTGACCGCGCGTGGTTAGAGTGCGACCCACGTAAGACCGCGTGCGACAACCTAAACTGGGCCTCATGGGACGACATCGTTTCCTTTTAACCCATTCGTGATGGATTGTATACGGAGAGTACCCGCGGGTCGGGCTCATAGCTCGCTAGGGACTATACATTATCATGTCCCCCCCCCCCCCCCCCCCCCCCCCCCAAGTCTAGTAGTCACAGGTTGTACGGCGGCTATTAGACTATAAAAATTAAACCATCCGTACTGAAAATAGACGAGGCATACTTGCAAGCGTAGTCTAGACGTTTCAAACGTTTCCGCCAAAACATGCTACCTACCTTTACCCAAGTGGTCCATTCACTCGGTAAATGTGAAAAGTGTATGACACCTCAACAAACTCTTCGTATTCTCACCGTTAGATTATGCAAGTGGGTGACACGTGTCAATTATCCAAGACAGTGAACAGTAAAACCTAATCATATATAAGCCACCATCCGCTTTTCACTGTGTATTACACAGTGAAAAAACATTCTGCCGCCATTAACAAACCTTCATCAAAGGACGATTCTTCACCAAAAAGGTAGACACACCACGAATTTGTTTGTTAAACCTCATATACGATGGTGGAACAATTATCCGAGATCACTACTATTATATCTGACCAAGCACGACAAGAGTTCATGTCAGAATTTCACATACCATAACACTGCACCCGGGAAGGTAATGGTACATAGGGAACTACCCCGTGGGTAAAGACGTGTTTTTGAATTTGCAAACAACCGTGTGCCCTTTTCAAGGTTTCTAACCAACGTGCTTAGCTACTATCGCATACACATATCGCAGTTGCACTGCATAGGTGCGGCTAAGATATCGAATTTGAAATAAACTGCCATTTATTAGATATTGAGCCGTAAGTTAACCTGTTCCATACGTTCTACCATCCCGCCTGGACAAATGGATGGATCTCGTTCTCGAAACGCACGGGTCCTCTCTAATGCTACTCGGAACAGTTATATTCCGTGAAGTATTGGAACAATATGTTCTTTTGGATAGTTGACGTCATTTTTCCGTTTGACTATGACTTCCATAACCCCGAGTCGCTAGTGAAGGATGATCGCCCTGACCCTTAGACGTACAACGAAGGAGATGCCGAGACCATAAACAGCAATCACATCCCCATCAGGTCATATCCTGACGTGTTCCTCTGCATGGTGGCCTGAGTCGCCACTTTATGATGAGCGACGACTAGATCCCTCAATTTTATAATGATAACGGCCAGAGTGGGTGATTGTCCTTCCTCCGTCCTTTCATCTTTGTAAGTTTTTGAAAACCTTCGCGCTAACCGATGTTTATTGTGTATTTGCAGCGATGGATTTGTTCGCACTCGTTCATGCCCGATAACCAAGGAAGATGCACATGGCGTCGCGTCCCTTGGAAACCGGAGAACCACCAGTCCTTGAATCCACAATTGGTCATACTCTAAACATGGAGGTTCAAGAGTCCGGCTCTTCCCGCTCTCAAAAAGTCCCAAGCCCTCATCCAATCCGTAGTGTTAAAAGAGAATGTCATTTACAACCACCTCCCGAAGAAGAAGGTGCGGATTCGGATTTCATAGACTGGTCCGCCGCACAAGAAGTGGCTATGGAGGAGGCCGAAGAACATGAGGAAATAAGCACGCGCTTGTCGTAAAAGAGGAGAAGGGAGCTCTCAGAACCCAATGCGCCAAGACATTAGAGAGTCCTACATTTCTATTCCACCTACCGAAGATGATCCTATCAATATAATAAGGACGAGTGCAACCGAGTTTGGTGTTGAGAACTTGCTTACTGAACCAACCATGGAGATTCCCCTGGAAACCAGACTAAGAGGTAAATATTCGTACATTCGTAACACATTTGTCAAAGCCATTAGCAAATGTACGTTTAGAAAATTATCCTTTTGTGTTTGTTGCAACTTGACCATTGAGAGAACTACGCCTTAAGAGACAGCAGCTACGGCCCCTTATTATTGCTTTGGGGAAGGGTATTGAGAAGACCCGTCCATTCCTTGAGGGTGATTCCCCTGCTGATGATGCAAGCCAAGAGGCAAGGATTTTTACCCCTAAATGTTGCGTGCCTGAAACGTCAGATCTGACTAGACACTACAACAAAAATGAGTTTAGGGTCGCCCCTTTTCTAGGGTCGATTTAGTCGTCCCTAGATTAAGGGGGGACCCACCACTTTTACAACAAAATCTTGGTCAAAAGGGCTGAGGGGACAAAGTGGGGCCCAACAAACCTAGGGACGACTAAGTCGTCCATAGGTTAAATAAACTTATTATTCCGTTTTTAAATCTTTTTTATATATTTAAATTTAATATAAATTTTTTTATTTAAAAAGTTTAAAATGAAAGAGGGGACCACAAACCCTAGGGACGACTTAGTCGTCCCTAGGTTGAATAAACTTATTATTCCGATTTTTAAATCTTTTTTATATATTTAAAATTAATATAAATTTTTTTTATTTAAAAAGTTTAAAATGAAACTGGGGACCACAAATCCTAGGGACGACTTAGTCGTCCCTAGGTTAAGTAAAATTATCTTATTTATTTAAAATTATTTAAACTCTATACATATTTAAAAAAATATATATATTTAGTTAAAAATAACTTTATACATATTTAAAAAAAACTTTATATATATTTAAAAAAATTTATATATTTAGAAAAAAAATTATACATATTTAAAAATAACTTTATACATATTTAAAAAAAACTTTATATTTATTTAAAAAAAAATTATATGTATTTAAAAAAAAACTTTAGATATATATTTAACACTTACAAACTAGTTACAACGATAATAGATTCATAAATAAGAAAAAAAAAACACATTACAAACTAGTTAAAATACAAATTAACACATTAAAATAACAAATAGATTCATAAATAAGAAAAAAAAACACATTACAAACTAGTTAAAATACAAATTAACACATTAAAATAACAAATAGATTCATAAATAAGAAAAAAAACACATTACAAACTAGTTAAAACTAAACGTACAGATTAACACATAATAATAAAATACAAATTAACACATTAAAATAACAAATAGATTACTACTCAAAGCTAAGATTTTCCATATCATTTAAAAACTCATGAAGTATTGCAGCCGATTGACATGCGTGGTCTTCAGGATGCCTTTCCATTTCTAGTCTTGTCTCTAGCATCTTTATCTTTAGATCTTTGATCTTGCAATTAGAGCACTCAGTTGGTGCAGATTGAGAAGGACTTGTAGAAGAACTTGGATGTGAACCTTGAGGTGTTGAAGATCCAGGGGAAGATCTTATACGGAGTTCGAGATCAAAATCATCCTTCCATTTAAAATATTTACATCCATAATCATCTGTTTTTGGCTGTTACAAAGTAAACAAATAACATGACATGTCATTTTAATAATCACACGTATTACATAACTAAAACATTTGATTGTTTACCTTCGAAAGAGGACATGCATAGTAAAGTTTACCAAAGCTATGAGGTTGATGTGACTGTCTCAACACAATATATCCCTTTCTACATGTACACTTATAAGCTTCAAGTGGATCCATATTATGCAAAATCGGGTGGTGGTGGTGGTGAGTTTGGTATGAGAGGATAAGAGTTTGTGAGGATAAGAGCTACCATAAATAAAGATAAAAATTTAGGGTCGACACATTTAGGGACGACTTAGTCGACCCTAGCTTTCCCGCCAACATTTTCCCGCCAGCATTTCCCGCCAACATTTCCCGCCAATATTTGATCACTTAAACATGCTTAAGCTCAATATTTTTAGCTTAATGGTCACCTCAGAGCAATAATAACATATTGTCTTACACTCTTACTATAACGTATAACCCTAACATATGGACTCACCGGTTGAACCTATAACGTATAACCGTAACATATGGACTCATCGGTTGAACCTATAACGTATAACCCTAACATATGGACTCGTCGGTTGAACCTATAACGTATAACCCTAACATATGGACTCACCGGTTGAACCTATAACGTATAACCGTAACATATGGACTCGTCGGTTGAACCTATAACGTATAACCCTAACATATGGACTCGTCGGTTGAACCTATAACGTATAACCGTAACATATGGACTCACCGGTTGAACCTATAACGTATAACCGTAACATATGGACTCGTCGGTTGAACCTATAACGTATAACCCTAACATATGGACTCGTCGGTTGAACCTATAACGTATAACCGTAACATATGGACTCGTCGGTTGAACCTATAACGTATAACCCTAACATATGGACTCGTCGGTTGAACCTATAACGTATAACCCTAACATATGGACTCGTCGGTTGAACCTATAACGTATAACCCTAACATATGGACTCGTCGGTTGAACCTATAACGTATAACCGTAACATATGGACTCATCGGTTGAACCTATAACGTATAACCGTAACATATGGACTCGTCGGTTGAACCTATAACGTATAACCGTAACATATGGACTCATCGGTTGAACCTATAACGTATAACCGTAACATATGGACTCGTCGGTTGAACCTATAACGTATAACCGTAACATATGGACTCATCGGTTGAACCTATAACGTATAACCGTAACATATGGACTCGTCGGTTGAACCTATAACGTATAACCCTAACATATGGACTCGTCGGTTGAACCTATAACGTATAACCGTAACATATGGACTCATCGGTTGAACCTATAACGTATAACCGTAACATATGGACTCGTCGGTTGAACCTATAACGTATAACCCTAACATATGGACTCGTCGGTTGAACCTATAACGTATAACCCTAACATATGGACTCACCGGTTGAACCTATAACGTATAACCGTAACATATGGACTCATCGGTTGAACCTATAACGTATAACCGTAACATATGGACTCATCGGTTGAACCTATAACGTATAACCGTAACATATGGACTCATCGGTTGAACCTATAACGTATAACCGTAACATATGGACTCGTCGGTTGAACCTATAACGTATAACCCTAACATATGGACTCGTCGGTTGAACCTATAACGTATAACCCTAACATATGGACTCGTCGGTTGAACCTATAACGTATAACCCTAACATATGGACTCACCGGTTGAACCTATAACGTATAACCGTAACATATGGACTCACCGGTTGAACCTATAACGTATAACCGTAACATATGGACTCGTCGGTTGAACCTATAACGTATAACCGTAACATATGAACTCGTCGGTTGAACCTATAACGTATAACCCTAACATATGGACTCGTCTTGAACCTATAACGTATAACCGTAACATATGGACTCATCGGTTGAACCTATAACGTATAACCCTAACATATGGACTCACCGGTTGAACCTATAACGTATAACCGTAACATATGGACTCATCGGTTGAACCTATAACGTATAACCCTAACATATGGACTCGTCGGTTGAACCTATAACGTATAACCGTAACATATGGACTCATCGGTTGAACCTATAACGTATAACCCTAACATATGGACTCGTCGGTTGAACCTATAACGTATAACCGTAACATATGGACTCATCGGTTGAACCTATAACGTATAACCCTAACATATGGACTCGTCGGTTGAACCTATAACGTATAACCGTAACATATGGACTCATCGTTGAACCTATAACGTATAACCGTAACATATGGACTCGTCGGTTGAACCTATAACGTATAACCCTAACATATGGACTCGTCGGTTGAACCTATAACGTATAACCCTAACATATGGACTCATTGGTTGAACCTATAACGTATAACCGTAACATATGGACTCATCGGTTGAACCTATAACGTATAACCCTAACATATGGACTCGTCGGTTGAACCTATAACGTATAACCGTAACATATGGACTCATCCGTTATTAATTATTACAAAGTAAGTATAACGTATATTTTAAAATTAATTATAATAATTTATTTTGATTTTTATTATTAATTTATATTATTAATTTTATTACATAGAAGGTAAAATGTATTTTAAATGTATGAAAAACACCTAGGGACGACTTAGTCGTCCCTAGGTTACAAAGAAAGTCGTCCCTAAAAAACCCTCCAACACTTAGCAACTTTTTGGGAAAATTGAAATTTTTTGGCGAAAATTTAAATAACCCGCTTTGGGGTTGAGGGTTCCCGGTTGAAACCTAGGGACGACTTAGTCGTCCCTAGGGTACAAAAGTCGTCCCTAAGTGTCTGTAATAAACGAAAAAAAAAATTATTTATAATGAACCTAGGGACGACTAAGTCGTCCCTAGGTTACAAAGAGAGGGTCGTCCCTAGGCATCATTTCCAGTAACTTATCTTATCTTTCTTTCCTTCATCTCTCATTATCTCTACACAAAAAAAAAAACCGGGCACCATCTTCATCTACACCACCACTCCATCCGAGCACCATCTTCATCTACACCACCACTCCATCCGAGCACCATCTTCATCTTCATCTCCACCACCACCACTTCACCTCCATCCAACCATCCAAACATCCACCGCACCACTTCACCTCCACCGCCACCGCTTCACCTCCACCGCCACCACTTCACCTCTATCCGTCTCACCTCTACCACCATTCAAACCACCATAACCACCATCTTCAAAAAGGTAACTGATTTTGCTATTTTTATTTTTTATTTTTCATTAATTTTGCTAATTGATTAATTGATTAGGATATAGATAGTAAGGATAATGATAATTTGTTTTGGCTAGGATAATGATATAAAAACCACAATCCCCGACCCCATCCCATCCGACGGTAGTCGGAACCACCACCACCACAACCAACGGCAGCAGCAGCACCACCACAACCAACGGTATAGGTGTTTGTTTTTGCTTATATGTTTCCAGCTTATATAGTAGTTTAATTTCGTTTTTTTCTAGGTTAATTCGGCTTAGTTCATTTCGGATTAATATGGATGTTTGTTTTGGATTATATTAATACTTATGAGCTTATTTGATGTTTGTCGTAGCCAAGACCCGAGTCACTACCACCATTTTCCGCCGCGGCAACAACAGCACCACCACCATTTTCCGTCGCGGCAGCAGCAGCAGCACCACCAACGGTATGGGTGTTTGTTTTTGCTTATATGTTTCCAGCTTATATAGTAGTTTAATTTTGTTTTTTTGCTAGGTTAATTCGGCTTATCTGTTTTCAGCCACCACCACCGCCGCGGAAGCAGAAGAAGCACCACGACAGGTGGGTGTTTGTTTTTGCTTATATTAAGACTTATGACCTTATTTGATTTTGGCATAACTGATTTCGGCTTAGTTGACTTCGGCTTAATATGGATGTTTGTTTTGGAATATACTAAGACTTATGAGCTTATTTGATGTTTGTCGTAGCCGAGACCCGAGTCATAGTCACAGGGAACCGAGTCACAGCCGAGAACTGAGACCCGTGTCACAGCCGAAAAAAGGTAATGTTTTTTTTTAAATCGTTGTGGTGGTGTTTGTTTCAAATTAGAAATTTTTTTGGAAACCAACTAATTTAGGTTTTTTTTATGTTTGTGTTTGGTTAGCACCAGGACAGTCGGGACAACTTCCTCATCCGGACCTCTTTTTCTATCTTTATATCTTTGCTTATTCCAGTCGTGACCGAGGTGTGTAATTAATATTATGCATATGTATATTATATTATATATATATGATATATGATTGTTAGTCTTTGTAGTAAATAATTTTAGGAATATTTTAGGATTTTATCGATTAATTTCGGAAAAATCCCGTCCGAAGTTAATCAACCTATAGAAAACCCGTCCGAAATTAATTTATTAGGAATTAATTTCGGAAAGTCCCCTGTTTGGGACTGCTTTTTGATGTTTCGTCTCATTTAGGATATGAATGCGTATAACTGGTTTATTATTTGAGATGATTTCGACAGTGTTTCTCCTTTACTCCTACGAATATGTCTTTAAACACATATTTGGGGAGTAGAAGGGAAATGCTGCCGAAATTTACTCAAATAGTAAACCGGTTATACGCATTCATATATGGGACGAAACATTCAAAAGGCGGGTTAGGATTGCCTTCCATAGTTGCACTAGGAAGAAAAAAAAGAGTTCATATTCATTTTGTTAGTATGACATTTTACGTATAAAAAAATAATTTATCTGAGTATGTTTATTTGCAACGCAGTTATGACAATTGATAAGAGTTGGACCACTGTAAACAATCGTAATTCCAATGAGTTTTTAGATGGTCTTTTTGGATTCATCCAGGATTGTGAGAAATTTTTGCACCCCATCTCACAAAAGCTCCGTTGCCCATGTAGTCATTGTTGTAACCGTGAAACGTTGGTTACCCTCGGCCAACTTGAGGCACACATATCCAAATTCGGGTTTGACAAACATTACACCACTTGGATATATCACGGTGAACCAATTCTTCCGTTACCTCCACTATTACCACATTCACCTGATCGAATTCACATGGATGCGTTCTTCGAAGATATTTCTGCAAATAATATTCCTAATCCACCATCTGAAACTCCACCCTCTCAAACTCCACCAACTCAAACAACCGGTCCTCAACCAACCCAAACATCGGGTCCTAGTAACGAGTTTGAAGAGTTACTCGCTAGGTCTGCCCAAAAGTTGTACCCGGGTTGTGATATGACCACATTGGAATTTACATCAGAGATTTCGCACATCAAGGTTTTACACAAAATAACTGATGCCGGGTTTAACAAAATTCTAGCTCTTCTCCAAAAGGCATGTTCCCCTAGTAAAGGATACAATTTCCCGTCTTCATACTATGAAATAAAAAAGACATACAAAAAGATCGGGTTAGGATACGAATCGATCCATGCTTGTATAAATGATTGTTTTTTATATTGGGGATCACCGGAAAACAAGGAGAGGCAAACTTGTCCAATCTGTAACGCGAGCAGATGGAAAAACCCAAAGAAGAAAAAGGGGACGCAATTAGTTGCCAACAAGGTGGTGCGTTACTTTCCGATAACACCTAGACTACAACGTATGTTCAACACAAAAGACATAGCAAAGTGGATGACTTGGCATGCGACCGGACAGTCTAAGGAAGACGGTAAAATGAATCACCCCTGTGACGGCAAAGCATGGAAATATTTTGACATGATGAAACCTGAGTTCTCTTGTGACCCTAGAAACGTTCGATTAGGGTTGGCTGCTGATGGTTTTAATCCTTATGGCATGATGAGCCAAACTTACAGCATGTGGCCGGTTATATTGACAACATACAACACACCACCGTGGATGTGTTTGAAAGAAACTTCTTTAATGTTGACGATGTTAATTCTCGGCCCTAAATCAGCTGCAAAGGACATTGATGTTTACTTGCAGCCTCTAATTAAAGAACTCAAAGATTTATGGGAGGGAGTCTGGACGAAAGACGCTGCTACGGGTACTCATTTCAAAATGAAAGCGGCGGTTTTATGGATCATCAATGATTTTCCAGCTCGAGGTAGTTTGTCTGGGTGGACTGGGCAAGGGTACCTCGCATGCCCTACTTGTAATGTTGACACTCCATCGATGCGTATCAACAGCAAAATCGTATATGTTGGTTACAGAAGATGGTTAAGAACAAATCATCCAGATCGGAAAAAATCCAAGGAATTCTACGGTTTTCCCGAAAATAAGCCTAAACCAAGAAAGTTTTCAGAACTTGATATTCAATTGCAGATTAGTAAAGTCTTTAAACGTAAACCGGGGAAACATAAACTAATTCTCAAAGAGAACCGCCCCAAAAATCGAGATGTTGAATTGAACTGGAGTAAGCGTTCTATCTTTTGGGATCTTGAGTATTGGCCCTTTCTTCTACTAAAACACTGTTACGATGTCATGCACATCGAAAAGAATTTCCTTGAGGCTTTACTGAATACCCTGTTACAGAACGACAAATCCAAAGACACGCCAAAGGCAAGGCTAGACTTAGAAAAAATGGGAGTTCGAAAGGAGTTGTGGTTAGTTAAAAAAGATAACGGGAAGTTCGATAAGCCTCATCCAAAGTTCTCTTTCACTCCAGAAAAAAGAAAACTTTTTTGTAAATTCATTAAAGGAGTCAGACTACCTGATGGCTTTGGATCCAACTTCAAGAAAAAAGTGACCGCTGATGATGACAATATAACGAACTTGAAATCTCATGACTGTCATATAATGATGCATCGGTTACTTCCTTATGGAGTGCAACAATACTTGCCCAAAGACGTTGCAAAACCTATAATCGACATTTGCTTATTCTTTAAGCAGCTTTGTGCCCGAAGTTTAACTGTGCAGGACATGAAAGAAGCTAAAAACAAATTGATCATTATGATGGTTAATTTAGAGCAAATCTTTCCTCCTGCTTTTTTCGACATAATGACTCATTTGGTTATACATCTACCCGATGAGGCTATTCTAGGTTCCGTTACTCGCGGCAGGTGGATGTATCGATTTGAAAGATACATGAAAAAGCTAAAGAATTATGTACGAAATAAAGCAAAGCCTGAAGGTTCTATTGCTGAGGGTTATGTTGCAGAAGAGGCATTAACTTTTTGTTCGCGTTACCTTAAGGATGTCGAGACGAGATTTAACCGCCTTGGCAGAAATGAAGACGATTTGCCTGGACAACCAGATAAATTTGAGGTGTTCCGGACAGTATGCACACCGACGGGTGGAATCAAACCAACTCGTATGACTAATGACGACATGCAGGCAGTTACGTGGTTTATACTTAACAACAGTCCTGAAGTCGAAGCCGACATCTCAGCTTACAGCGAGTATGTTTCTTCCTAATTTTTTATAATTTTGAAAATTCTTCTTTCTCGATGACTTCTGCTAATATCATGAACCTTTGCAGAGAGGTGCCTGATAATGTGGAAACGAGTTTTCCTGCGTGGTTTAATAACATGGTAAATACATTAGATATATTACCTTGGAGTTATTCCTCATCTAATAAACCTTTTTGTATCTCATTTTTGTAGACTCGTGAAAAAAAAGTGAGTGTGGGCTGTAGTGACGAGTTATTCTCTTTGGCATGTGGACCTATTAGTTCATGTACATACCCCTCTTGCATAGTGAACGGTGTGAAGTTTGTGGTACGTGAACGCGATATACTTCGTACCACTCAATGCAGCGGAGTTTCAACACCCGGGGTTGATGGAGAGATGTATTATGGTCAACTCGAAGAAATTCTGGAGCTCACTTATATCGGCAACCGCAAGGTTTTGTTGTTTCGATGTAAATGGTTTGACACAATTAACCCTACCAATTGCACCAAACGCAACAGACGTTCTTACACTGAGCAAGGCATACATCATATTTTGACCGATAGGCTATTTCACCAAAATAACCCATACATTTTCCCGACACAAGCAACACAAGTATTCTACCTTGAAGACCTTGCTAGACGACCGCTTCATTGGAAGGTCGTCGAACAGGTTTATCATCGAGATGTGGTAGAGTCCGATGAAGATGTTATACATGGTAGCAGTTCATCAGATGTTACACTGTCTGTTGCTTTGCCTAATTTGGGTATTACGGATTTGAGTGTAAATACTCAACCAACGGAAGTGGACGCCCCACCGGTTGATGATGATATTATTAATATTGAAGATGATGAAGTAGTTGCACACGTCATTGGTGATGTTGATGATGATGATTTAGTGTCGGATGATGATGAAGTGAACCCTAATAATGATGTTCAAGAAGTTTTATCTAGCGATGATTCTGAAGATGATGACAATTGATATTAAGTTGTATTTTGAATGAAACAGTTGTTATATGCTTTAATGTGTAATTTTTTATTTGTAAACGATTGTTATATGCTTAAGTTGTTGTTTGAATGAAACAATTTTTATACGTTTAAATGATGATGAGTTGTTTTTATTTGTTTAAATGTGTAATTTTGTATTTTAATGAAAACGTTTTTATATGTTAAAATGTGTATATTGATATGAATTTGTGTATTAGTATTAATTGGTTAATTAAATTGTGTAATTTTGTTTTTTTAATGAAAATGTTTTTATATGTTAAAATGTGTATATTGATAAAATGTGTATACTGATATGAACTTGTTATTTTACAGATGGCATGTGTAGCTCCTAGGTCACACGGTGGGGATGCTGGTGGTAGTCCACCCAGACGGCCCACACGTCCTGTACCGGCCGAGTGTTAGCGTAAGAAATCATTATATTTTTTTATAACACTGATATTTATAATTTATGTCACTTGAATTTTTACGAGTAAATAACATATCTTTTGTAGGTTCAAATCAACGCTTTGTGACCAACCTAGGAAAATTAAGGACGGCGTACAGAAATAATAACGAAAAACCTTTGACAATTGGCTTTGAATTTAAAGATCTGAAAACCTTCCATTTTCTGGGCAATTATGCATCATTGTTGACTCATCTTATGGGGGAATTAATCCGGTCACTTCCCCTGAACTGCGAATGGGACGAAATTCCAGAGTCTGATAAAGCTCATATTTATCCTACAATTGAGGTGAAAATTGTTTATTTTACTTATATTGTTATTGTTATCGACATTTAGATATGTGTGTTATGTTTAATTTGTTTGTTTATTTAAATTCATATGTTTTTATGCAGACATATTTCGACCTCGAGCCATGGTACAATGATCGTACTGAGGTGGTGTGTGGCAGTGGTGTGTATGAGGTGTGTACTCGGGTTAGGCTTGCGTTGGAATATCATCTGAGGTTGTTGTATAGAAAATACAAGAACAGGATCAAGAAACATTTTTATTCGAAATATGAGACGCCCGCACTGGCACAAGAACATGTACCGCTGTCGAGTGTGTGGGACAGTAGAACCGAAGGTGATTGGGCTGAATTGGTTCAGTGGTGGTCAGACCCAAAGAGGGTGGCAAGAAGTCAGGTTAATACTGTTAATCGTTCCAAAAACACGGTACCGACCACTCAAGGCAAAAAACCATTCGCCCGAGGAAGGAATGAATACGTAAGACTCTTTATAATTTTTGTGATTTATTTAAAAGCGTTTATATTGTTTATTTATTATAGCTCGTTACTAATTTATTTGAGATTTTACAGAAAGTCAAGGAAGGGGTTTACGAGGACCTGGTTGAAACATGGAGGAAGGGGCACTCAAGTGGTGGCACGTTTAAAAGTAAAGAAAACGAGGAAAGATATGTAAGTAATATATAACTCTTTACATGCCTTAGTAACTAATTTCATTTGTTTTAAATCGTTTTTTTTTCCAGCAAAAGATGAAAGCCCTCAGTGACCAAGTGAGAGCCGGTATAGTCCCGCACATGTCTGATAAAGAAATAGTGGCTCAAATCATGCCAAGTCAAAATAAGCAAAATGTGTCGGGACAAGGCAGAAAGTTACCGGGTGGTGCCAATAACACAACTCGCAGGTTATATATCCTCAATAAAACAAAATGTAAATCAATTGTTCATATTTATGTCTTGTTGTATATAATGAAACATTGTTGTTGTAACTTATCGCAGGCGGGGTGCTCCACGTCGACCAGATGTTCCTTCTCGTAGTGAATTTCAAGAATTGATAGAACGAAATGAGCGACAGATGGAGCTGCTGAGGAAAGAGAATCAGGAGGCGCAGCAACGGGCTTACTTGGCAGCGTTAAAGGCAGATGCGGCGCAACAATATAGTCAGACGTCGTACCAGCATATGGCGCAATATCAGAGTCAATTGGGTGAGTTTTTCCAGAACTACAACTCAAATACTGATCACCCAATTAGACCTCCTACTTTTGTACCCCCGCCCCGACCCTTTGTTATGCCCACCCTAGCTCCTGATTGGGCTCATTTAGTCCAACCCCCTATCCTTGGGCACAACCAGTGCAACCTCCTTCCATCGACCCATACCGACCATCTTTGCCCGACAATCTCCAACCACTCCAACCTCCCTATACCGGCACTTATCCTATTGCTCCCGTCACCAACAATAACACATTTAACTATTGTTATCGTCCCACCACACACTCGGCTTATGAGATCGGCTCTACTTCACAATCCATACCCGGAGGTTCTCGTGTAATCACAAATCCCCATGAGCACGATTACCGGTCCGTTGACGAGTTGGGTCGAGATAGGAATGTACAAAACAGTGGTGACGACTTATCAGGCGATGACGAGGGGAATGACGAGGGGAGTGACGAGGGGGTGACGAGGAGGGTGACGATGGGGAAGGTGACTTTTCACCTAACGAGGATGCGGAGTAGAGGTTGTGGTAGTATTTTTCTTATTATGCATGTTTAATAAAGTTTGAGACTTGTAGCGTTTGAAACATTTGATTTAGGATTGAATAAGTGTATTTGATGAATATTGTATCGTGACGTTGGATAATTTATCGTAATATGGTAGTGTAACGTTTATTGATTTGTTATTATTCTGTATTTGTCGAATTCTGCCATTTTGAATTGTGGATTTTGTCCGGAAAAAGTTCCGGAAAAAATCTGGAAACTGCAAAATAGCCCAGTTTTTTTTTTAGCCCCCAGGTACACCTAGGGACGACTTAGTCGTCCCTAGGTTATTAAATATCATCCAGGTTATCACCCTAGGGACGACTTAGTCGTCCCTAGGTTTCAAAATGACCAGGTGTCAAAACCTGGGGACGACTTAGTCGTCCCTAGGTTTTGAAAACCTGGACATTTTGAAACCTAGGGACGACTAAGTCGTCCCTAGGGTGATAAATAAATTTTTTTTTATTTTCTGAAAATGTTTTTCTTAATATTTATAAAAAAAGATTTTATTAAAAATAATAAAAAAAAGAATTTTTAAGAAAAATTTTGAAAAAGATTATTTTTATTTATAACCTAGGGACGACTTTGTCGACCCTAGGTTTCAAAGGGAGTCGTCCCTAGGTTAGTCAATTTTTTCAACGTAGTGGGTTGCGGGACCCACTAAGTCGTCCCTAGGTTACAAAGAGGTGTTCGTCCCTAGGATCCTAGAGACGATTTTTTAGGCACTACCTCCTAGGGTCGACTTAGTCGTCCCTAGGAGTTTAGGGTCGAATATTGGCTTCCCTAGGGACGAATAAGTCGTCCCTAGGGTAGAAAATTGTTGTAGTGAGAGCTTTCGAGTGTTAGAGTTTCATGGACAATCTTACACCACCATGGCGAGCTCAAAGGTTGCAAGGCTTGCATGTTGCGGTACTACTTGATGAGGTCAATGTTGTCATTCCGCACCAGATAACACTGGTAGCGCAGTTGAATAACAGATTTTCATATCAAATGCAACAGTTGACCATCACCCAAGCCGAATGTTGAACTCCCAACTTGCTGCGGATAAGGCTCGCGGTGACATTGATGCCACGACTGCACGGGTGTTAGCTGAAGAAAAGACAACGATAGTCGCAGAACTTGTACAAGAGCGCTCTAAATATGAGAAGCAGCAAACGGACAACAAGTGGGCGATGGGGGCACTTGGAGGTTGCAAATAATGAGCTTTTTTGATAACCTTGATTCTTTTTCTAGCAGGGTACAAAACAACTTGATTCCAAGGAAGAAAAACTATTTCGTATGAACTTAGAGTACGACGAAGAGTTGTACCCGTAGCTGATATCCACCATTAAGGAAAGAAGATGGTAGATTGGCCATGGCCTGCGTGTGGGTGCCCTAAACACTCTTGAGTTGCCAAACATTAAAGAAAGCTTTGTTGAGGTCGTGACCGCAGCTATCGATCATGAAAGGAGTGTCGCGCTGCAAGATGTTGCTGAGGATAGGCTACTAAAGGAAGATTTGTCTAGCATTGTTGAGTTTGACCCCAAGGCCCAAGAAAAGATGAACACGACAATGGGCAAGCTCAAGGAGTGCACTCTTCCCATTATCAGCATGATAGAACATGATCAAGATTATACCATCGATACTATCATGACGTGTATAATGCTTGCACGACACATGTCCGAGGACGTAGAGACCCACACTGATTTCTTTCTAAAACCCGATGTGTCTCAACGTCAGGTACCTATCTTTTCTCTCCCCCACTACCCTTTTAATCCTTTTGCTCTCTCGAGAGAAGTGTCGTTTCAAGAAGTGTTGGATCTGCATATCACCCGTGCCGCTCTGAATAAGAAAAACAAAGGCAAAGCTGTAGTTTATGGGATTGGAGCCGTGCACCAGACGATATCTGATGGTGTGCCTGTCAGTGTGCCCACGGTTTCATTCCATGACGCCAAGATATTCCTGGACATGAAAATGGCAATGGCAGTGCACCATGGAGGGTCTTCTTCGAGCGCTGTGAATGAGCTAAGGTGTACCAAGTCTTTCAATTATCTGCATTCCAATATTGTTTTGTTGTAAACTGATAATCATGAGACATGGTGTGTCAGACGATAATTATTTTTTGTGCGTGGATGTCCACTGCTACGATGTAATAGTTATCTCTAGGATTTTTGTTGATGACTGATGTGTGCGCGTGCCCCTTGATACACTTAAGTTTATTTCCTACATCGTGTGTAATATTTGAAACTTATGTATGTTCTAAGTCGTTTGTCGAAGTATATGCGATATTAAAACTTTGTAGTTTGTCAAGTTTTGAACCACAAGCGTATGCGGAGTAGTTGACCTTGAACTTAAGTATGTAACATAAGTATAAGGCGTGTCTTAGGTATCAGTTTATGGAATGATCATGAAATTATGTGCGGCGTGCCGCAACTACCATAACTTTATCATATACGACAAATGTTGTTAAACATGCACAGTGGGTATTATTGTTAGTCCATCATTAGTCACGTGGTATGCATAACTTTCTTCAATGTCTTGAAAGCAAGGTGTTTAACAAGGATTCATGATCTGTGGTCACCAGGGTTGCATCCCTCCTACGCGACAAGCTAATTATTAGGTTCGCTCGATCCTTTATTTCAAATAGAAATTGTAAGTACATGTGCGCCCGTAGGCACGAACTATTGACAATTAACTAAGGAATTAAAACAATAATAAAGATAAAAAAATGAACCACATAACAAGCTAGGAGCCACAATGTTTTATTAAGACTTGCAAGATTTAAAAAATAATGATAAATAAACTAAATACCTGGGCATTTATTAGATGCTGACTACAACAGAATGGCGTCCATGCGCATGCTATAGCCTTAAAGATAACAAATATCAAGGTTTAAAATGTTCCATGTACAGGACACGTCCGCCCGTCCATGTCGCGTAAGGTGTACGTGCCTTGTTCCAAAGCTTCACCTGTATCGTTCTTCCCACTTTGGTCTGACTTTGCCTGTGTTCTTCACGCGACTTGCTTTGTTAGCACGGTAAACAAAATCACTTGGTTCGAAAGAGACTCCTCGGAATCTAGCATCATAGTAACCCTTCATTTTGGACTTAGCTTTAGCTTCACGGATTGCTACCATCACTTGCTTTTCTTCGAGCAGGTCCAGATTTATCCATAATTGTTCGTCGTTTGTCACGACATCGACTTCCGCGGTGCGGATTTGTAGGTCTACGTAATCCTTGGATTATCCTAACCTTGGAATGATTAATAAATAGAGAGAGAAATGAAGAACTAGATAGAGAGAGTAGAGAGAGGTTGGAGAGAAAAGAAGTAATATTAGATTAGATGTGTAAAAGTGACAACTAAACCCTTCTAACATGCTAGGATGGGGTATATATAGCCCACCCTACATGTGGGCTTTGCGGGTTATATTGTTACATTACTAGATCACAAGTGCATACTAGATGTATCTCGTTGGATTGACCGATCTTTTCTATATATGTAAAAACATATTTCCAACAATCCCCCTATGGGAGGTTGCTCTAAGATACAAAGTCCTAAATAGTCTATAGCTCGTGATCTGTGCTAACTATGATGTGACCGAGACTTTCTTAGGAATTTCGTATTCCCAACAATCTCCCCCTAAGGGAGGTCACACCTTTTTACAAAATCTTGAACCTAGCATACTATGCTTGAGTCTTCGATCTTGTTCTTGTGAATATATTGATGTGATCTTTGACTTTAGTCTTGAGCATGTTTCCTTGCCTTGACCTTGTGCATTCATCACTTGTGATATTCACCTCCTCGTGACTTCATGTTCCACACACTTATACCTTTATAAATTCTTGAAAGCTTCAGAGTTTGATACAAGGAAGACTTGATGTTTGAACTTTCTAGAATATGTTGAAGAATACAATGCAAAAAGTATAAGCATGTGGGGACGACTTCTTCTGGTATACCGCAATGCCACCGTGTTGTTATGCTGCATAAGACAGATAGCAATAAAACATAGACATGGATGAAATGGCTTTGAACATTTTAACCTAATTAGGTAGCATTTTACCTCCGGTCGGTGAAGACCGTTGGACGATATTAAATATCGTACTTGTAGCAGGTAGTTTCAATTAAGAACCTCCTTTACAAGATTCGCGGGTAAACCCGTTCTCTTTACTCGACTGTTCAAAGCTGACTGCGAACGTAAAGAGTGATTCATTTGGATAAGATTATCCGCATGATTGAAGCCATCAATTCATATACCTGGAACAAGTGAAATTCAATTAAGAACCACACCATCGTTGCTTTCCAGTTGTCACGAGCTTGATTCATATTGAATCTTGCACGTTACATACCAAGTACTATTTGATGTTAACACTAGAAGGATTTCCATTCGTCACTGTAAATACTTAATAGTATTACTTTTAATGTTCTGGCAAGATCACTAAGATATTGCGTATTTTATATGGAAGAATAGAAACGAGCAGGTTTTCTAAGAGAAGGGAAAAAGCATACCAAGTCTATTCAATAATATCCAACTGAGATCTTTCGAATGGAGTTGTAGAAGATCAAAGAAGTATTTGTTTCGATGGGAACAATGGCTTGATAGACCCTCTTTGTGTGGGATTTCTCCAGGACATGATGCGTAATCGAGTTTCTTGTTATTTTTTATCTCACATATCTTATGTGATTGTGAGTGTTTTTTGTATAGTTTTTTTTTCTCGAGTGGCTAAGGTTTGTTGTGTTTTTGTTTGAGGGTTAAGTTATGGACACTATTTCATGGTGTCAAGTTGTAATCTCTTAATTTTTGTTAATAATATATCTGCTTTCCAAAAAAATATATTATAAAACATAACAACAAAGTTTAACAAGTCAAAATAATTAAATCATCAAAAAAATTAAGAATAAAGACTCATAAAAGAATTCTTATATACCTTTTAATATAAATGTATTTTTCATTTCATATTAAGTGTTCATTCCTTAAAAGTACAAGTTTTAAGAATTACTATATTAAAAAAAATTGAATGACGAGTTAGTAGTTAGTGATTCGAGCTTACATTGACTTTCAATTGGGCAGTATGCAGGGTCGGTCCTGAGTTATATGATGCCCTAGGCGAAACGATCAGAAAATGCCCTTATCAAAAATCGCACACTAAAAAATTTCTTACTTTTCAACCGGAGTTAATTTTAAATTTTGTCCATCTGGTTCCATTGAAAACCACCTTTCATTTAACATTTATGATTGACAAATCTTGCATATTATATTATTTTGAAAAAATTTCTTTTACAAGAACCGTCTCTCAAAAGGACGATGTATTTAAGGTTTTCGACTTGACATAACGAGCCGACTAATCCTTTAACCTTTTCTTGAGTCGCAGGTGATAACCTCCGTGGTCAACCCAAATGTACACATTTAGTAAAGTTTGAACTTTTGACCATTTATTTAAGAGTCAATGACCTTATCGTAGGCCACTTGATGGTGGTTATTATATTTGTTTTGTAAAATTTGATAAAACGTGCGTTGTGCGTAACAATAAGAACAAATTTTGAATTGGGTCTTATCACAAGAATTGGAATTAACATATTTGTCAATTCATGAAATGAACGTCATTTCAAAGCGATCTTCCCTTTGATTCAACTATTTGAAAAAAAAAGCGATCTTCTCGTGCATTCAACCGGTTGAAAAAAAATTTAAAAAACGACATTAAAAAGGTCATCAAGTAGTTGGAATATAGTGATAATATTGCATATGAAGATTTTTATGAACTTTGAAAAATAAAACGATTTGCTAGTGCTTTACTTAGTAAATCTACCTTGTTTTCATTAATCATATCTTAGTCAAAGTTTTGTTTATCTTTGGGTCCTACTGTTAAGACACTAATTCTACTAAATAGACACTTCTAGTAATATTAATTATAAAAGTCAACATAAAAATTTGAAACCTAATTATTATGAAGTACTAGTTTTTTTGAATTACTATTCCCAATGTCAGTTTTTGTCGTAGTTATTTTTTGTCCATGTTTTTTTTATCATTAGTTTTTCCATTTATTGATTAGCACATAATATATTAACGCATACAAAGTTAATGATTATGTTTTTATCGTTTATTTTTTTGAAAGGCATCCACCGTGTGTTTCAATCTTGTCTTTTGTCATTATTTTTAATAGAATTGGCATAATACTCATATAATACGATAACGAGCGGTGTGTACGGTTCGGTTTGAATCGGTTTTTGACTAAAATAGAAACCGGACCGACATTTTCGGTTTTTAAAAACCCAAAAATTTAAACTGTTCGGTTTTGGGCAGTTCGGTTTTTCGGTTTGTAATTGGTTTCGGTTTGATTTTTCGGTTTTAAAACCGTTTATATTTGGGTACGTTCGATTTAGATTAAAAAACTTGTTTTGCGTAAAAAAAATAGTTTTTTCTTTATTTCCTAATAATGTTTATCTCAAATTTTTAATCTATTATTACACACATATAACATATTAATAAGATAAACACACATGTAAGTGAACAAGCATATAAACGATTATCGATTATTGTCACATATGTAATGATATATTGTCAAGTAAGCACAGATATATATCAAACACGCGTATAAACAATAAGATAAATATATAACTCCTATTTTCCTAAAAAACGAATATTAATTTACAATTTTGATATATTACTTATTTATTTATATTATATTATATTTATATTTTTTATATACTAAAATGGTTCGGTTCGATTTTTACGGTTCGATTTTTGGATAAAAACCGAAACCGAACCGAAACTTTTCGGTTCGATTTTTTAGGTTTCTCGGTTCGATTTCGACTTTTCGGTTTTTTTGCTTACCCCTAATAACGAGTACATAATAATTATTTTATTAATAGTAAAGTAAAAAAATTGAATAAAATAGTTAAATACATTAAAAATGAAGAAAATAATAAATATATTAAAATAAATATAGAAAGATCGCAATATTTTAAAAACAAAAAATGAAGCTTTTAATATAAATCTTTAAAAGTTGCTACAACATTGTATTTCGCAAGGAAAAATTAACCATTTTTAGAATTGACTCTTTTATAAAATTTAAATTGACATGTTTTTAGAACTACCAACTTAATATATTCAATATATCTATATTTAATAAATTATACTTTCCTATTTGAAGAACTGAATATAACTACTTTGATTGAAGTTGTATTATAAACAAAATTAGATGGTTAAGATTTGCGGTATTCATCTGGAAATAAAACAAAAATAATAACAACTAAGTACCAATATAAATAATATATGATAAATGGTAAACAATGATTATAATAATTAATGATTATTATAACTATTTAAAAAGTTTATTGAAAAGAGAAATACAATGATTAGTGATATTATTAGTGTCTGTCTAGTAAAATAAATGTGTCTAATTGATCCACTAAGTATACATTTATTTATTAATAACTAATAATTATAATTCTTCTTTCACTGAAAACAATATTTACATTTACCGAAATTTTTATTATTAATAAACAAAACCTTAAAAAAACTACGGGTTATGTTATTAATACCCCTTAGGGGCAAAAAGTACATAAAAGTACTTGGAATACCCCATTTTATCCCCCAGATATAGTACAACACAGTTTTTTGTCAGTTTCTGTTCTGTATTTTTTGACAGTTTACTGTTTTTGACATGTTAAACATTATATTTTTTATTCCGTATTTTACTTTTCACAGTTTTATAACAAAAAAAAAATTATAAAAAAAATAAAAAAAATAAAAAACTAAGGGGGGTATTAGCAAAAGGCATCGCGAACTGCCCGAACTATCACCACAGTCGCCACTGCTAACCTGACACCATTGCAAGCAGTTTATATGTATGTGACTGTTATGTACATGGGTTTGCAATTGTTTATGCAAGCAGTTTGTAGTATTGTTTATGTTTGTAAGTATTTTGGTTCCGTACTTTTGAAAAGTGGTTCTGCAAATAGCACTACATTATATATATAGGAGAGAGTTAAAATAAAAAGACTTTTTTTTGTGAGAATGATAAGAAGGATTTTCAGACATTGATTTAAAATCAATGGATGAGATCAATCCATATTTCTAACTAACTAACTAACTAACCATCTAAACATGATTTTTAAAAAGTTTTCGAAAAATTCTGAAAAAATTCCATATATCGGATATGTTGATGCATAAAAAAGTTCTAAAGAAAGTTTTCTTAAATTTGAGTTTTTCACATTTTTTTAATGCAAAAAAACGAAATTCGATGCATAAAAAGGTGAAATTTGGTGTACAAATTTTTTTTCATGCACAAAATTTTCAAGTTGTTTTAGTTTGATGCGGCATCAAATTTTAAAACAAAAAGTCATAAGAAGTTGGGCATAAAAATGAATTCTTGATGCACAAAAAACGTAAAAAGCTTAAAAATTATCGTTTTTGTGAATCAAAATTTCGATATTGTGCATTAAAAAAACGTAAAAAACTTTTTTCACAAAAGTTTTTTGCACCAACATACCTGATCTACTGGAATTTTTTCAGAATTTTTGAAAAACTTTTTAAAAATTATATTTAAATGGTTAGTTAGTTAGTTGGTTAGTTAGTTAGGATTGTGATTTAATCTCATCCATTGATTTTAAATCAATAGCTGAAAATTCTTTTTATCCTTCTAATCAAAAAAGTCTTTTTATTTGATCTCTCCCCTATATATATATATATATATATATATATATATATATATATATATATATATATATATATATATATATATATATATATATATATATATATATATATATATATATATAGATTGAGGTTCTTGTAATATAGTGCTTAAAATAAGTTAGTGTAGGAAGTTATGTATCATGTGTATCTTCATCTATATTTATCTATAAATATGTTACTCGTAGCGAGGTACCTCGTTTCTTTGTATATTATGTATCAAAAAGTTAATCACGTCGAGAAACGACGTTTCTTTGTAGATCATGTATCAAAATGTTACTCGTAGCGAGCTACCATGTTTCTTTGTATTATGTTTCAAAAAGTTACTCACGGCGAACACCGCCACTTCCTTTCATGTTATATACAAAATGACATTGACCAGACTTCATCAAATGACATCATATACTAATACATCTAACGATTCACGTTACTTCCTACATTAACAACTATCCTACGTTAACCTTCCTATATATATATATATATATATATATATATATAAATATATATATATATATATATATATATATATATATATATATATATATATATATATATATATATATATATATATATATATATATATATATATATATATATATATATATATATAGAGAGAGAGAGAGAGAGAGAGTTAGGTTAATGTGGTGTAATTGTTTAAAATTGTTAAAATGAAAAGCATTTTAAGACCTTTGGATTTCTTGATCTGTACAAGATAAATTAATGATGTATAAATGACGTCTTTATAATAAATATTGAATAAGGGGCATTTTCGTCATAAGAGTATTATCTTAAATTCCTTGGTTTAAAAAATGAGCGTTCCTTCTCTTTAATTCAAATACATCATTTCCTAATATAATATTACGTAATGATACATATCCAATCACTACTATTTCGAAACTGGTTTCGAAGGTTGGTTATTTCGTGATACATATTTTTTCTAGCTATTATAATGATACATATCAGCTATTTTATTACTTTTGTTTGTCATACACATATTTATACTTATAATATATAATGATACATAAATAATATCAACCACTATTTTAGTACTAGTATTACTTTTGTTTGTCATACTTGTATTGATATTTGTAATATTTAATGATACATTTAATTTATCAATGCATCTTTGTTTATTTACATAAACTTTAAAGCGGTACATAACCAATAAAAATATAAAAGTTTTATGTGATACACTATTATCATTATGTTAATATATAAACAACTGATAGTCAGAGCAAAGTATAGGACAATTGACAACAACTTGTGGCCACTAAAGTTTATTTAATCTACTGGTACATCACTTACGAAGAACCTAAAGATTAAAAAACAAAGGCCACAATCTGATACATAAAAAGACGAATACACACAAGAAAACTTATACACTTTAGGAACCAGTTCGCTATGACATTTGTTTCTGGCTTGAATGCAGTAATTCGTGTTTCTTTTTCACTAACCACTACAACGTTAGAGATTCTCATACACACAATGGCTGTTTGGGTTTCGATATAGAGCCGGCTATGAAGATGAGAACGGCGACATGTGCTTTTCTAGTTGTTTCAACATTTGTCGGAAACAATATAAGTAATAAATACATAGAACCAGCTCGTCGCAACTCGCTGATTTATTTAAATGTTGCTGGGTGTTGGCAATAACGGTAACAAAGACAAATCCGTGTCTTTTTAAAGGTTTGTTATGGATCCGACAGCAAGATTTACAGGAAACAAGTATTTGGCCAAAATAGATTCAAAAATGAAAAACTAATTTTTAAAGAAGAAAGTGACGTGATGAGGTGGGGTAATGAAGGATGATAGCAATTGGCAGTTATTGATTTTAAAAGAAGATGATGGAATGTTAAAAATACCTAAAAGACCCTCAATCATATACAACATAATTAATTCCAGTTACAATTTTTTTTAAACGAATTAATGACATGTTGAATCAAATAGATATCTAAAGGTCCAAAATACTTTTTATTTTAACAATTTTAATACATTACACCATTTTAACTAAATTCTCTCTCTCTCTCTCTCTCTCTCTCTCTCTATATATATATATATATATATATATATATATATATATATATATATATATATATATATATATATATATATATATATATATATATATATATATATATATATATATATATATATATATATATATATATATATATATATATATATATATATATATTTATATATATATATATATAAATAGTGCTTAAAATAAGTTAGTGTAGGAAGTTATGTATTATGTGTATGTTCATCTATATTTATCTATAAAAATGTTACTCGTAGCAAGGTACCGCGTTTCTTTGTATATTATGTATCAAAAAGTTAATCACGTCGAGAAACGATGTATCTTTGTAGATCATGTATCAAAATGTTACTCGTAGCGAGCTATCGTGTATCTTTGTATTATGTATCAAAAAGTTACTCGGGACGAGCATCACCACTTCCTTTCATGTTATTTACAACATGACATTGACTAGAGTTCATCAAATGACATCATATACTAATACATCTAACGATTCACGTTACTTCCTATACTTCCTACGTTAACAACTATCCTACGTTAACCTTCCTCTCTCTCTCTCTCTCTCTCTCTCTCTATATATATATATATATATATATATATATATATATATATATATATATATATATATATATATATATATATATAATTATATATAGGGGCGCGCTATTTGCAGAACCTCTTTTTTGGTACAGAACTTACAGAACCATTTTGCACCAATCAAAATTTAGTATTTTTAAATCTTTTTCTTTAATTCAAAAGGGTATTATAGTAAAAAAAAATTGATTTTTCTTTTGTGATCTTTTAATTATAAAACGTTTTTATAACAATTAATTTTCAAAAATAGAAAATTATAGTTTTTTTTTTGTTTTATATTTTTCTGAACATGCATGTTTTTATGAAAAAAGAAAGTACATATGTGTTTTTCTTAAATATGGTAAGTTAGTATATGTTTTGAGCATGCATTTTCTAAATAAATGATAATTACATAAACGTTTCGACAATATTTTCTTTAAGTTTCATAATTTATAATCAAAATATCTAAATTTATAGTAACAGTAAAAACATAGATATAATACAAAAAATTGATATCAAATAAAATTCAATTCATGTACAAGAATCTTATTTAATACAAATGTGCAAGCCATTTAAATACATGCTTGCAATCTTCACTTTCTCATCAAACTTATTAGCACATACGTGCATGTCTTCCCGATAACATATGTGCACGTCTTCCAAAAACATATATGTACGTCTTTCAAAAACATATATGTAAGTCTTCCAAAACGTATATGTACGTCTTTCAAAACATATACGTACGTCTTTCAAAAACATATATGTACGTCTTTCGAAAAAATGTATGTGCGGCTCATTTTTTCTTTAAATTCATTAGAACATGTGTGTACCCCTTCAAAAAAAAAACATGAATGTTTGAGATGACGCGTCACTTTTTTCTTCAAATTCATAAGAACATGCGTGTACCTCTTCAAAAAAACATGGATGTTTTAGATGAACACATAAACTAAACTTTATGTTTAAAGTACTACTATAATTTAACATTTGCTTCTCCACACACAACTTTTACAATAGTCTCTCTTTTGTTGTAAAAAAGTACTAGTTTTTAATTTAATATTATACATTAACAACATGAATAAACACTTATATGTGTAATACTTACTTCAACGATCCATGATATTCGCCTAACACTGCCATGACATCTAAATAAAATCGTAATCAAAAGATTAAAACTACATTAGATACGTACCAAAAAAGTGACTTGATCAAAATGGCAACTCATTAACATTTCATATTTTATATTTCATACTTTACATGTAGTGTGAAGGGATAACTACTAGTAACTTGTTAATTGGCCCACCTAGTAACAAAATAGTTGGTCCACCCAAGTTGACATTTACAAAAACCATTGGCTTAAGTCATACTAGTAGTTTATCTTTTCCAAGTTTATGGTATGACTATTGTTTTGTTATTTTGTTTCAGGCATGTAAAACAGTAACATTTTTTCTGGATTAAAATGCAACTTTAAACGTTGACTTACATAATATATTTCATTATACTTTTTAAGTTACGTAGTTATGAAACAAATTTTTTATTTTTTAAGTAATAACATATCTGAATGTAGATTCAACCTATTTAGATCTAGACATCCATGTAGTGAAACAATTAGAAAATTAACCACTAATAAAACAACCGCATATCAAATCGTGTAAAAAAATCGAACCACCAATTAGATACAAAAATAATTAAGAGTTGATTACCTTGTCAAATTCAAACTTCTAATCGGTTATAAGATAAACCGAGATAAACAGATATGGATGCTCGGATCAACGAGTAATGGCTTTGGCTGAATTATCGGATCTCGCGACATGGATGCTCGGATCTCGTGACATGAATAATTAACTGTTGGATCTCACCATGATCAGATCCAAACACGAAGCAACATCAAATCACAACTTGACATTCAACGAGCCTATATGTCGACTAACTCGATTTGTTAATCAAAACCGCATATAAAAGTCTACTGGGTGAATTTTTTTTCTAGAGATCTAGTGAGAGAGAGAGAGATGGTAGGTGAGATCTATGTTTATGGGAGTTGGGGAAAATTCACACGTATTGAAATACATACATATTAATTTCAAGCATTTCTTTAGGAGTTAGAAAATACCAAATCTGCCCTTTATGTATTTTTGTTTTCTGAAATAAGTATTAGATAATTTCAAAAATGCTATCTTGCATTAATGTGAGATACATCATGCATTAATAAGTGTAAAAACCTGGTTCTGTAGGTTCTGTACCAAAAAAGAGGTTTTGTAAATAGCACTCCACTATATATATATATATATATATATATATATATATATATATATATATATATATATATATATATATATATATATATATATATATATATATATATAGAGGAGGGTTAATGTAAGATCAAACTTAAAGTTAGAAAAGTAGGAACTAATAACAACCATTAGATTTATTAGTTGGTAATTGATGAGATTAATAAATGATCAATCCCAATGTAGTTAATAAATGCAGATTTAAGGACATTTTAGACAATTACACGAAAATCAGGTAAACCATTTCTTTTGTGTTTTTAGCTTCTAATGTTGGTTTTTTAAATTCTTGTACGCACTGATCAATTTTTTTTATTAGACATTTCAAAAATCAAATGGATATACAGAATTATTGATATACAGTACAATAAATCAATATAATAAAATACACAACTTTGTTGATAACTTGATACACATGCATTGTACATTTACCCATCCATAATCGAATACGATATATTCATTTTGTCATAACTAGTTCTTGATACACGCTTTAAAACTGGACGCAACATCACATAATTGCTACATCAGCCGCACCAACCCACCACCATCACAAACATGGAGCACATTCTAGTAAGTCGTGGTTTTGTGCACCACATAACACGAGCGTGGTGTACCGGTGTCACCAGCGACACAATACCAAGCGGTGTCCCGGTGTACCGCGATGTACCGGCGTCACCAGCGGCACAATACCAAGCGGTGTCCCGGTGTACCACGATGTACCGACGTACCGGTGCATAATACCAAGCGGTGTCCCGGTGCACAATACCAATCGGTGTCTCGGTGTACCCAGAGTTTACGTACCCGGTGTACCAGCGACAACAGGTCTATACAAAATCATCATTAACCAATCTAAATCGGTCATAGTTTCCGACCACATGGTAAACTCCATCGTGGCACTACACTTACCTCGTTAACTTCAACTCTTTCTCAGTTCTTACAAAGTCGTTATACCACCGGAACTTGAAAAAGTGTTATACCACCAGATTTATAAAAAATGGTACACAATCACATCAAGTATTGGTTTTCGTTAGTAGTGGATCTAGCACCATAGATCCATAAAAACCGACCAACAACTACTATTAAACCAATGCTTGTTGTTATGGATAAATGGAGAGATTAAAGATACGTGATGAATTTTTATCAATAGATCAATGCTTGTTGTTATGGATTTATAAATTAACATGCATTCTTTTTCTTGAGGGATCGGTTGAAAAAAATGAGATGGAGGATCTATGATATGGAGTTTTTTAAAGGTGCAGGCTGTTGCAATTTTTTTTTTTAATTTTATGATTATGAAAGGTAAATGGTGCAACTAGTAGGGTTAATAAAAGTGCAAAGTACCCATAATACCCTTTTGGGTAATATAATTAATTTTCAGTTTTTTTAATGGCTAATTTCCATTTGTCAAGCACTCATTAGGTTCTTATTTTTATAATTTTAAAAAGTTCTCATATGATCCATATTCTATATATATATATATATATATATATATATATATATATATATATATATATATATATATATATATATATATATAGTGTAACTTTCTTTTCAGAACCATTTTAAATGTCAGAACTGTCAGAACCAACATTTGTACAATATATAATGCATGATATACATGTTTTAAAGCATGATAGTTTGACTGTAAATAGATGGTCAAAAGAATGGTCAGAAAATCGATAAATATGAGCATAAAAGGAATTGCAAAAAATTATTTTTCATAAAAGCGGTCATTTTTTTAGAATATCAGTTAATTCCATTTATCCATAAATTTCTCTCTCACGTATCTCCAACCCTAATAGATCTTGCGCAGCCACCATTTAAACAACTACTGCCTTATTATCAAATCTCATAGCCGCATTCTTTTTGGTTCAAAAAATCCACAGCGGAAAAAAGTATCTTATCCTCTATCATCATGAAAGAAAACGAAAGGTTTTGTGAAGATCTGTAACACACCACCAGGGCGGTTCCGACAGAAGGAGAAGGATAGTGGTGGCGCCAGTTGGAGAAGGTTGACAACGGCAGCATCGACTGTTAGATGATGAAAACAACAATGACGACGGCGACGAATAGGACCAAGGTGGGTTATCTTTTTTTTTGTTTTTTTTAATTTCATATATTTCGGATCCAAAACCATTTTGAATACGACTCCACAACATCTCTACACACAAAAAAGAGATAAAAGAACGATGGTTCAAGTTTTGGATTTATCTTTATGTAGTATTAATCCATATACTGGAATATGTTTATTTGGTTAGATTTTTCACTTGATTAAAAAAAGTTTGGCAAAAGAAGAAACAATTAAATACATGTGAGCTTCAAAAGTAAAACACGGGAAGCAAAATGATAGTAGAAGAAAAGAAGTACCGATGGGTTATCAACATTTTGATGAAATAAAATGAGATGGAAGGGAGAGTAGGGAGGAAGTGGGAACAAAGATGATAGTACTAGAAAAGCAAGAAACTTATCACAATATTTTTTTTATATATAACGTGTACTACTTTAGACTATTTGAAAAAAAATCTTATCATGGTCTAGTATCATTTTAACATCTTTTTGTTATTACATGTTCGTCTTTTATTATCTTGTTTTGTGATAAAATTTTCAAAATATTGGTTTCATGTTTCGATGTATTTGAGTAAAAAAAATATAATTGAGTATTCAGACTATAGAAAATAAGAATGAGCATTATGTGTTTACTACGAACATGTATGTTTTTTTACAAATTTTGTATGTTTTTTTTGCAAACATGTATGTTTTTTTTGCAAACATGTATGTTTTTTTCACAAACATGTATGTTTTTTTTTGTTACAAACATGTATGTTTTTGTTCCAAACATCTATTAATAGTACATACATGTTTTTTTTAATAAAACATAAATGTTTTTTGTAATAATACATGCATTTACTATTATTTAGAAAATAATTGGTACATTAAGTTGTTTGTAATATATTTTTAAGTTGTTGTAATATATTGTTAAGTTGCAATAATTGTGTTATTGTTTCATGTACACAAATAGACATCTTTTGTTGTAGCAAGGCGTGTATGTATGTTGTTACAAGGCGTGCGTGTATCTTCGGAAGATTCTGATGAAAAAGAGAAGTACATATATGTTCTTGAAAGGCTTCGAACGATTTGATTCATTTATTTTTCGCTTTTTAGAAATTTCTATTTTAGTTGATTTCAATTGATATCGAATTCTATATATTTTGAATTTTAAAGAAATGTTTGCTACATAATAGACATGATTATCATCTTAAGCAAAACACAATGAAATTCTATATACATCTTTTATCTTAAAACATACATGTTTGATAAAAAACATACATGTTTTATCGAAAAACATACATGTTTTTATCGAAAAACATACATGTTTTTATCGAAAAACATACATGTTTTATCGAAAACCATACATATACTTATTTATCCATAAACATACACGTTTTTTTTGTCAAAAACGTAAAAAAAATACCAAAAAATAATTAAAATTTCATATCGAAAAATAAGTTTTTTTAAATAATACCGTTTGAAAAACATAAATGTTTATGTTTTATAGGATAACGTATTTTTTTAAAACACAAAATAAACCTGAGGAAAAAAAACATAAGACCGAGTTTTAAAAAAATTATATCCTGAAATATTTTGGAAAAAAAAACCGACATTATCTCTTATAGATGATCTGCTATTAATTTGGGATGTAAAAATTTCTATAAATTGTAAACAACCTACTTTTACATAATTGCCCTTATGCATTTTTGTCTACTAAATTAAATCAAATTAATTATCTAAATTGTGATTGCTCTATTATGGTTCCGATAGTTCTCACACTTATTATGATTCTGACAAGAAAGCCCCTATATATATATATATATATATATATATATATATATATATATATATATATATATATATATATATATATATATATATATATATATATATATATATATATATATAGAATTTAGATAAAATGGTGTAGGTGCTTAAAGTTGTTAAAATGAGAAGCAATAAAAAATAGGTGAATATCATATTTATTGATTAGTTTTGGTTCGTTTATGATCTTTTGGTTCGTGTACGAGTTATTTTGGAAGTTTTTGTTCGTGTACGAGTAGTTGGTTCACAATTTTAAATATTACTAGTTTCTCGTGTATCACTTGTGTATCATAGTTTAGCAATTCTTTGTTAACTCAAATGTAATTATTGATAGTGTATCACTGAATTTAGGAATAGAATGATTATTTATGCTAATATTATTTTGTGAAGCAAAACTATGTATCATATGTATCAGCTATAAATTTTTACGTATCAAAATTTTAGTGCTTTGGATATCAAGTTTTATGTATAAGATTTATTGTTTTGTGTCTAATATTAAATAAATCATATGTTAGTTAATGATATCAATGGTTAAAATGACTTCTTATTTTAACAACTTTAAGCTACTACACTACAATAACCCATCTCTCTCTCTCTCTCTCTCTCTCTCTCTCTCTCTCTATATATATATATATATATATATATATATATATATATATATATATATATATATATATATATATATATATATATATATATATATATATATATATATATATATATATATATATATATATATATATATAGAGAGAGAGATGAGATCGATAGAAAACTTCATTTAGATAGAAAACTTAGAAAACCCACTTTTCAACCTTTGGATCAAAAGTTCCCACCCCTTCTTTTTTTCCGCCCAAACTACAGGGGTCCGTTTGTAACTTTTTATATTCCCCAAGGACCGTTTATAGAACTTTATCTATCATCACATAAAATACATATTTTTCCTCGTTTGTTTTTTTTCTCTTTTCTCTGATCATACTCCTCGAACGAATCTAGACAATATCCTTGCAATCAACAACATTGAACGCCTATTATTATCATATTCACTTGATTATCGCTTTATATATTTCTCAAATCAGAAATAAAAGTAAGTCCTTTAACTGATTTTGATTATTATTTTTTTCGTGATTATATTTAAAATCAAATAGAAAGCTTATGAATCTGTTTCATTTTCGGTTAGTGTTGCGGGTTTTCTGATTTCTTCACTAATTTTGCGAGTTTTGTCATATGATGGACTATATTGATTAGTTATTTTAAGCAAATTTGAGGTTAAAAACGCCTTTACTTCATGTTTACAAAAACTGCATAAAAGGTGTATGATAAAATGTCTCTGTGAAAGCCTATAACTAAAATGCACTAATTGTTCATTGTTTACTTGCATAAGTGCTTTTTATTGTTAGGTAACCGTTAAGGAGGTCCAATAGAGGCAGTAAGGTGACCGAGATTCCTGCTTTATTAACTATTAGGCCTAAAAAATGGGGAAGTTGCAAACTATTTAAAGGAGATTGTGGTTGCAAAAAATGAAGATAAAGACAATGGAAGGAAGGATTTAGATAGCAACATTAGAAATAGGAAGAGATTTGATGCTAAGAGATTTAATTCTTGTAGAAAGTTTTAATTTTACCTTAACGGATAATAATTGAATCAGGTTATGACGTCTTTTAATGTTCTATCTTGATATCTTAACGAATAAGAGATTATTATTTTAATAGTAGTATCTTTTCAAGCTAGTTTTTTTAGTAATTGCCGTTGCACACTTTTCTTTTGTTGGAAGATTTTGAGAATTCAAAAGCGCAGTACAACTTACCTCAACCTGACATTAACAAGGATAAAGGTACCACTAATTTTTATGTTTATTTCACATTTATGCTTCCACTTACTCTTCGTAAACTAATATGTATATATTTATTCTACCAAATTTGTTTTTTTCTTTTTGGAATGATATACGTCAATAAAGAGGTCAAAGATAGAGATGTTAGTGTTTGTAAATGCAATGGTAAAGCAAAATTAGCAGTCTGATGCTCGATAAACTTAGTTTTGCATAAGAACATCAAGTGTCAATAAATAACGGAGAAGTTCGTGGATATCCTGATATAGCTCATATAGCCTTTTTGGGAAAAAAAGTGAATTTAGACCAAGACCATATGTTTTGTTTGTAGACTGATTGTTTGTATGAACTGGAATAGAAGGGTAAAATTAGTATCTAGATACTGACAGTATACAATTCGGGTGTCTTCTCGTAGTAGTAGTAGCAAAACTATAATAGTGATGATTTCATGGTATCATTATTTTTTAGACTAGAAACCTTTTTGGCTGCCAGGATCAGTTAGTGACTTATATCATGTAGGATTAACCCTACTTTGGAGAATAGGTAGGAACTCGACTCTTATAACAAGGTTCATTAATCATGTTATCTGCTTTTCATGTATTGGTTGTACAAAGATTATACTAAAGTTCCTTGTTTGATGCTTGTACTAGGTCATCGGGATAATGAAAAAAAAACTTGTATCATTGAAAGACATAAAACAATGTTGCAAATACCAACACGCAAAATGATGGAAATATATTCAACTCATCAAGGTTTATACAATATTGTGCAAACTCGCTCAACAAATGATAGTACTGGGGCTCTTAAAGACACTTTTATTTCGAGACGGATGCACTAAAGTACGTCAAACAGATGCACTTGAAATGGATGCAGTCTGGTACTAAGATAAATGAATGGGTTGTGTTTTAAACTTGTGATGTTTTTGTCACTTGTTTTATGTATGTTTCTTTCTTTTATGTATGTTTTATGAAAACCTTATATGCATTGTATGAAAGTGTTTGGTTTGGTTTGATATAAAGTCGTATTTGTATATGAGGCGTATCAAGTCTCTTTGATCTTGTAAATTAACATGTATTTTAGTTTTTGTAGTTTGTTTCCAACTGTCAATAATAATAATGTTTAGGAATGTATGTTCGTTGTCTTTCATCTTCTCCGTATTTTCTCCTGACTTTTATTAACAAAAAACTAGTGACGCGTGCTAGAAAAACCGAGTTATCCCAGTCATACAAAACCAGAAGATGTCCATGTCTATTTTTCTTTGTTGCAGTCATCACTACTTCTACTTGCCGCAATATATTCACTCATTCATTTTGTAACATTTATACCCAAAAAATAGTACTCTTTAAGACTAAATAAATCTAAACAAAACCAATAAAATCATATGCATAAGCGCACAACTGAATTATTGACCAACTGCAAACCACTTTAATACATGATACTTCCATTTTACTTGTGTATCAATATAACTCAAAACATTGTTAAAATGCCAACAATCTTTAAGAACATCTATTTATCTAAACACTAGCATTATGAGACCAAAACAAGAGATCCAAATGACAATAAAAAGTGCATATAAAACATATCAAATAGAAACTCTTAAAAACAACTTGCAAGGCTTCTATACCATTCACCCTTCGTATTCCTCCTTGGCACCATCTTCGTTATACTCCCCGTCTATGGTGGCATATTGGTATTGCTGATAATCGGAGTCCAAATCATTCATATTACTCTCTGCCCAAGTGATCTCCATTTCATCCATCCTTCACCAGTAAACCAATGCAAGTAAGATTTGCGCTTAAACATAGTTGTGAACTTATCGCTAACTCTTTTTAAAGATCTCCTTTCCAACAAATGTGGATGCCATTGTGAGTCAGTTGGTTGGATGTCAAAGATACCAGATTTAACGTTGGTTGGTATCTACTCAACAAAATAAGACGAGCTCTTGCTTTGCATGTTATATGTTCATTGACCTCTTTGGTGTTCAAGACCTTGTTCAAAGATATCGTGTGCATAAATTTTAGTGTTTTGTCTCCTAAGTAATAACTTAAAAATGCAGTAAAAATAAATATTATACCATTGGTATTTACCAAGAGTAAACTAAAAAGGGTTATCAAGTATGATCAAAACCCAAGCAGTAAAAGCAAGTCAAATCCATCATGGTAGTTTTGTTTTATATCCTTACAGGTTTAAATTAATATATCATTTCAGGTTTATGTTTACTTCTATGGGTCAAACTAGAAAAAAAGGGAACAAGGGGCGAAATTCACCTGATAGAAAGCTTTTGAGGGTCGTTCCAACTTCAAACCCACCCAACCTGTTTTAAACCATATTAAAGATGATCCATTTCAGCAAAATAAATAGTGTTGCCCCAATGTGGTGTGTGATGCACAAAAAAGCAGTTTGGATAAGCAATCCTGAAAATTCACTTTGGATAAGAAATCATAAACAACCTTAAGACTTCTACTCTACTACATATCAAAACCCAATATGCTGTTTTAATAATTAATCCCAAACACTCCCTTAATCCATAACAATGCACTACCATGTAATACAAACATATAGGAACTACCTGGTCTGATTAATGAAATGAAATTATGTACCAGGCGCCTCATAACTTTACATATAGGTAATTGTAATGCCTCCAACCACATGTGTAATACACCACAAATGGTCTGAATGCCTTGAAAAAAGTATGGTTCTATTAGAAAGTGAAAAATTAATATGCAAGTACTAACAAGAACATACCTGAACAATGTCTTTAAAATAGGTGAAGCTCAGTTTATGAATGTTGTGCGATTGCTACATGAATACCAGTCCATGACTCAAAGTTGTTAACTCATCACCTGGAATAGGGAGTTGTGCCTAAGAAACACCTTTTTAGTCATTAAATTCTTTCGTTACACCAACTGTAGAAAAATGTTTTCCTACCATAAGCGGGTTTGTAATCGCCTAAAATAGAGAGAGTTGCACTTTGGAACCACATTTTCCGTCTCCAAAACTACCACATGTAGGAATAACTGTGATGATCTGTTTCTTCATTTCCGATGATGATTTTTGATCGGGTTTCGTGTCTTCTTGTTCGTTTTCTCTGTCTTTCGGTTCTGTATCTGAAATTTAAACATACATTTAAAGATGCCTTACTTTTAACAAACAAATGCATTATTTTTAACAAACATATGCCGTAAATTTAACTAGCGGATGCCTCATTATAAACAAATTTCTTAAATCAGCATGCCTTGTTGTCGACTCTGAAATGATTTTCTATACACAATTTTAGGATGGATATTATTTGACGTGTTTGGGAGATTCAAAGTATAAGAGACCCATTCATGTATACAGGTTGAAATATGAATATTAGCAGTAGTACCTAATATTTTAAATCTTACCTGAGTGGAAAATAAGAGTATCTCCCCAATGAGAAAGAAAACCATACAAGTATTAAATTTATTGAAACAAGTTGCAATGAAGTTCCAGTAATTTCTTAGAGTATAGCTCATAACAGCAATGACTTCCGAACATAACGTGCAAGTTTAAGGACACAACTTAATCATTTGCCAATACATGATATTTACAAATATTACATCTCATAATTTACGCTACACAGAGGGAGTGATGACAACGTTCACAAGTCTTTAAACAAACAAACAAGCAAAAACATGCACTAAGCATAACATACAGATGACCTAATTACTGATGGTAATGAAGTTTAAAAACTACAGCGAGCTTCGAAAATAGTGGAAGGCATATATTAACTATGACGAGCAACATGGCATAAACTAACTATTAGGCAAACCGATGCACTAAACTATACTAAATGATGCATTAAACAAACAAACAAACTGACGCCTTAATATAGTATTTAAATAGATGCATTAAACAACAAACAAGCTGATGCTCTAATATAATATTAAAACATATGCCTTAAACAATGAACAAAAGATACGTGGGGCAAGTAAATGTAAAAGAAGGAAAATCAACACATAACATTAAAATTAACCATTTTTGGCATGCATTTTCAAATGGAATTTTGTCACATACAAAGGAATATGTTAATCCCTTTTTGTAACCCGAATATTTGACTTAGTCAAGTAGACAAACAAGTTGATCTATTCTACTTCAGTTATTAACCAAGCAACCGCAAGAGCGGTGGTGGCTATGAATATCGCATATTCTTCACTTATTATATTCTGCATTTAATACTCCAAAAAAAAGAATGTGCTTACTAGCATCATGAAGAAACTAACAAACTGTAATATACTAAGAAAATGTTGTGATGCATATAAAACCCATATCCTAAAATGAGATAAAATTACCCGTGCCAGATTCGGCCCACCAAAAAATAAACTTCTCACCAATTTATCAAGTCTGCTTTGAATCTCTATAGTAAACCTAATCATACAATGGATATGCAATAATCATTATCACAGGTTCCCTAATATTTTCTTCAACACGATAACATACAAACAAATGCCCAAATCGTATTCAGTGATGTTCTAATATGCTGAATGCAATATACATACAAATACATTAAACCTAATTCCTTTCCACAACAGTACTAATTATTTTATAATTTTCAAAATGATGCAATTAGAGAACATAAATATAAAAGATATGGAATTAAAAACTTACGTCTATATCGATGGTTCGATTTCAATGTTCTTACGGTGTATGAGGATGTATAACAGTTGGGCTGGTGTGCGGCTTCTCTAGTGATGGTGCAGATGATGTCTGTTATGATGGTGTGGTTTAGGTGGTTTAAATAAAATTACAGTTAGGTTTGTATAATAGAGCGATGGGGATGGCAACGTTGATGGTGGTGGCGGTGGGATGATGGTTCCGATTGAGATGGTGGTTCCGATGGTGATGGTGGCGGTGAGATGATGGTTCCGATTGAGATGATGGTTCCGATGGCGATGATGGTTCCGATGGAGATGGTGGCGGTGCACGGTGGTTTCGCTGATAAATAATAGTTACTGATAATAATGGTGGCAGTGTGATAGTCGTGTATGTTTTTAAGGTTTGACTTTGTGTGTGTTTTTTTTGGTCGGGTAGAGTGTGTTTTGGTGGTTGATAAAGTAAGAATGTTATCTTTGCAATTTTCATCCCTCTGCTTTTCGTTAATGTCCATATTCTACCCTCCGCTTCTAGAGCTTGCAAAAGATACCTTATTATTTGTTTTCTAAGTTTTCCACGAAAGTAAGGTTTTCTCTAGAACTCATCCCTATATATATATATATATATATATATATATATATATATATATATATATATATATATATATATATATATATATATATATATATATATATATATATATATATATATATAGGGATGGGTTCTAGAGAAAACCTTACTTTCGTGGAAAACTTAGAAAACAAATAATAAGGTATCTTTTGCAAGCTCTAGAAGCGGAGGGTAGAAAATGGACATTAACGAAAAGCAGAGGGATGAAAATTGCAAAGATAACATTCTTACTTTATCAACCACCAAAACACACTCTACCCGACCAAAAAAAACACACACAAAGTCAAACCTTAAAAACATACACGACTATCACACTGCCACCATTATTATCAGTAACTATTATTTATCAGCGAAACCACCGTGCACCGCCACCATCTCCATCGGAACCATCATCGCCATCGGAACCATCATCTCAATCGGAACCATCATCTCACCGCCACCATCACCATCGAAACCACCATCTCAATCGGAACCATCATCCCACCGCCACCACCATCAACGTTGCCATCCCCATCGCTCTATTATACAAACCTAACTGTAATTTTATTTAAACCACCTAAACCACACCATCATAGCAGACATCATCTGCACCATCACTAGAGAAGCCGCACACCAGCCCAACTGTTATACATCCTCATACACCGTAAGAACATTGAAATCGAACCATCGATATAGACGTAAGTTTTTAATTCCATATCTTTTATATTTATGTTCTCTAATTGCATCATTTTGAAAATTATAAAATAATTAGTACTGTTGTGGAAAGGAATTAGGTTTAATGTATTTGTATGTATATTGCATTCAGCATATTAGAACATCACTGAATACGATTTGGGCATTTGTTTGTATGTTATCGTGTTGAAGAAAATATTAGGGAACCTGTGATAATGATTATTGCATATCCATTGTATGATTAGGTTTACTATAGAGATTCAAAGCAGACTTGATAAATTGGTGAGAAGTTTATTTTTTGGTGGGCCGAATCTGGCACGGGTAATTTTATCTCATTTTAGGATATGGGTTTTATATGCATCACAACATTTTCTTAGTATATTACAGTTTGTTAGTTTCTTCATGATGCTAGTAAGCACATTCTTTTTTTTGGAGTATTAAATGCAGAATATAATAAGTGAAGAATATGCGATATTCATAGCCACCACCGCTCTTGCGGTTGCTTGGTTAATAACTGAAGTAGAATAGATCAACTTGTTTGTCTACTTGACTAAGTCAAATATTCGGGTTACAAAAAGGGATTAACATATTCCTTTGTATGTGACAAAATTCCATTTGAAAATGCATGCCAAAAATGGTTAATTTTAATGTTATGTGTTGATTTTCCTTCTTTTACATTTACTTGCCCCACGTATCTTTTGTTCATTGTTTAAGGCATATGTTTTAATATTATATTAGAGCATCAGCTTGTTTGTTCACGAACTTCTCCGTTATTTATTGACACTTGATGTTCTTATGCAAAACTAAGTTTATCGAGCATCAGACTGCTAATTTTGCTTTACCATTGCATTTACAAACACTAACATCTCTATCTTTGACCTCTTTATTGACGTATATCATTCCAAAAAGAAAAAAACAAATTTGGTAGAATAAATATATACATATTAGTTTACGAAGAGTAAGTGGAAGCATAAATGTGAAATAAACATAAAAATTAGTGGTACCTTTATCCTTGTTAATGTCAGGTTGAGGTAAGTTGTACTGCGCTTTTGAATTCTCAAAATCTTCCAACAAAAGAAAAGTGTGCAACGGCAATTACTAAAAAAACTAGCTTGAAAAGATACTACTATTAAAATAATAATCTCTTATTCGTTAAGATATCAAGATAGAACATTAAAAGACGTCACAACCTGATTCAATTATTATCCGTTAAGGTAAAATTAAAACTTTCTACAAGAATTAAATCTCTTAGCATCAAATCTCTTCCTATTTCTAATGTTGCTATCTAAATCCTTCCTTCCATTGTCTTTATCTTCATTTTTTGCAACCACAATCTCCTTTAAATAGTTTGCAACTTCCCCATTTTTTAGGCCTAATAGTTAATAAAGCAGGAATCTCGGTCACCTTACTGCCTCTATTGGACCTCCTTAACGGTTACCTAACAATAAAAAGCACTTATGCAAGTAAACAATGAACAATTAGTGCATTTTAGTTATAGGCTTTCACAGAGACATTTTATCATACACCTTTTATGCAGTTTTTGTAAACATGAAGTAAAGGCGTTTTTAACCTCAAATTTGCTTAAAATAACTAATCAATATAGTCCATCATATGACAAAACTCGCAAAATTAGTGAAGAAATCAGAAAACCCGCAACACTAACCGAAAATGAAACAGATTCATAAGCTTTCTATTTGATTTTAAATATAATCACGAAAAAAATAATAATCAAAATCAGTTAAAGGACTTACTTTTATTTCCGATTTGAGAAATATATAAAGCGATAATCAAGTGAATATGATAATAATAGGCGTTCAATGTTGTTGATTGCAAGGATATTGTCTAGATTCGTTCGAGGAGTATGATCAGAGAAAAGAGAAAAAAAACAAACGAGGAAAAATATGTATTTTATGTGATGATAGATAAAGTTCTATAAACGGTCCTTGGGGAATATAAAAAGTTACAAACGGACCCCTGTAGTTTGGGCGGAAAAAAAGAAGGGGTGGGAACTTTTGATCCAAAGGTTGAAAAGTGGGTTTTCTAAGTTTTCTATCTAAATGAAGTTTTCTATCGATCTCATCTATATATATATATATATATATATATATATATATATATATATATATATATATATATATATATATATATATATATATATATATATATATATATATATATATATATATATATATATATATATATATATATATATATATATATATATATATATATATATATATATATATATATATATATATATATATATATATATATATATATATATATAGAGAGAGAGAGAGAGAGAGAGAGAGAGAGAGAGATGAGATCAAGAGAAAACTTCATCTCAATAGAAAACTTAGAAAATCTTCTCCCAACCGTTGGATCAAAGCTCCTTCCCCTCTTTTTTTCCTCCTAAGTGGATGGGTCTCTTAGTCACTTCCTTTATTTATTAAGGGCTGTTTTGTAACAATTTAAAATCTTTTTTCTCCCGTCATTTTCTTTAGCACGTGCGCTTCTCCGACCTTATTTCTTTGTTTTTAAAAGTTTTTACGTGCTTCATTTGTCCTTCTTATTGGAGTAGCTGTTAAGAACTTTTTAAAAGTTTAGATTTATGATACTCTACGTCTCTTCAGGTTAGCAAATCAGTTAGTGGACTGGAAAAATATCATTAACACAATTAGAATGTCTAAATTTTTTATCTCGAGGGCAAAGGTGAAAAGCCTATCACACAAGAAAATAAATAGCGTAGCAAAAAGACTTGTCCCAAGGCCATTAACAATATCAGGCCTACAGTTTACACTAACGTTATCGTATTTTTTCTTGAAGATGGCACCAAAATAAGTTTCTCACAATAATTTGTTCATGAGAAGCATCCGAACAAATAACCATTAAATATCTTAATAATGACCTTGTAAAGGAGCCATCTCTAAGCTATGACTTTGCCAAAAGATGCCACCAGACCCACAACCACCACCATGGGTGTTCATAAGCGATGTAAGTTGCTAGATTGTTACAATAGCCCCACCAAACAAAAATATCTCCGCTGCCATACAGCTTCCCTACTTCCCACACCCTATGCCAATATAATTAAATTCATAAATTTCCTAAGCATAAGAAATTCTAGTGATGATTGAAGAAGCACAAGAACTTTTAGAATCAAACAACCTTCTAGTTGAGAACAGACAACCACCCCTAAAAGTCAGCTTGATCCTAAGGGCGAACAAGATCTTCAGTATCATTATCCTCTCCCTGAAAGATCTTTGCAACTTGCATCAATCGATGATAGCGTGTTGGAGAAAAGTGAAACCCTAGGAAAGGAAGCCGCACTGCCAATCTTGTTGCAGGAAAAGAGGGGTCCTCTGATCGGATCTAAATGGATAAAGTAAAACCATATGCTGTCAACTGAAATTAAGGAGCATAAATCTAACTTGAAAACAGATTACACATACTATACCTGCTGAAGCTTTAATGTCACGCCACACTTATCAATAACAGGCAGGAAACTGACGATACTAGATTGTGAAGAACCGCCAGACTCTTTTAGAGACTGTTGACTCCAGTGACAGTCACCGTCAACAAAAAAAGCAGATACATCACTTAAAACTACACCGAATTAGAGATAAATATCCTTTTTATCTAAAGAAACATCATCATCATCATAATCATCATCATCTTGAGAATATTAAACATTTTTTTACAGATCCTGAAGAGTCTGGTTCTGCTCGCATGACCGTGCAGCACTCCCTGGGAATAAATCAAGGTGGAAAAACCAGTTCATTACGCTAACTAAAGTCAAATAAGAAACCATGCACCTAAAGCACTTCAAACAAATGCACTAATATATGTCCAATGGATGCACTAAGATACTTTCTTTTCTAACACACTCGCTTCCCACTTTCTATCTAAAAAATTATTCTTTTACAATAATACATTTTTTCACTCGCCGTGTTTTCTTTTAAATCCATACTCAATCCCCATATCATTTCCAACCCGAACAGACCCAAACTGTAATGCCACATCACACCTTGACCACACCATTACGCACAGTTATTACATTATTAACTGGATTTCACACATTTTTCTTACTTAAAACTTGATGCACGGCGAACACGTGTTGTAATCAAAACTGTATTAAGTAGATAATATATAATTTTTAAATGCCAAGAACAGAAGGTGAGATTGTTGCATAGGAAGTGAATTAAGTTATTTATTTAGTCAAAATAGAATGCTTGCCTGGTTTGACACATACAACACGCTTCTAAATTATTATAATCAGGCCAAGTCACAATAATACATTTTTTCACTCGCCTAGTTTTCTTTTAAATCCATACTCTCAGTCCCCATCCATTTCCTAACCGAACAGACCCAAACTGTAATGCCGCATCACACCTTGACCACAACATTACGCACAGTTATTACACTATTAACTGGATTTCACACATTTTCCTTACTTAAAAGTTAATGCACGGCGAACACGTGTTGTAATCAAAACTGTACTAAGTAGATAATATACAAGTTTTAAATGCCAAGAAGAGAAGGTAGGATTTTTGCATAGGAAGTGAATTAAGCTATTTATTTAGTCAAATTATAATGCTTGCCTGGTTTGACACATACGACACGCTTCTAAATTGTTGTAATCAGGCCAAGTCACATCCACATCTTCAATTCACAATCTCTTTGAGCCATTGTGCATACATGAACTTCAAATATTTTATGGCCTTTTGCAATGAAATAGATTCTCAATTCCCCGCAAGCGGGCTGGTCTGATACGATATCCGAAGATGACAAGTTGAGGAGAGAAACAGATGCCTTAATTGAACAAGCAGATGCCTTAATTCTAAACAAACAGATGCCCTTAATTTTACTAAACATACGCATTAATTTAAACAAACAAATGTAGTCACACTAGTAAACATATGATAAATTAATTTTAATAATCATGAATATTGAAGGTAAGGAGTACATGAATATTACCATTTCCTTTTCCTAAAGGTTGAGGCTCCCAATATCCAAGTAATGTGCGATTATCAGATCCTATTCTCGTTGTTGAGCCTGACAGAACATAAAAAATGACATTAGAGAGACCAACTCTACAACAATGGTTATTTTCTAAAACTAGATGTTTGTACACGATTTAATGGAGCTCAATTATATAAGGATGCTTTAGTGGGTCTTCCTTGAGCTCCATTAATTCGTGTACAAACATATAGTTTTAGAAAATAGCCAATCAGATACAAGTCAAAGCACGTCAAATAAGCCTCGAACCATTACATTTTGACAATTACGCTTAATTGGTTTAGCTAGGTAGTGGTAGTGTTTGCATAACTAGCTCTATTCATAGAAAAACTACATTTTGACAAGGAACTGAATTGAGCATCTTTGTGAAAGACATCCTACTTATTAGAAGTAGCTAAGTGCTTTCCGGTATCAAGTTCAGGTTCATATCATATGCAGACAAACATATGCTCTTAATCAACGAGATGTCCATAAATAATACAAAGAGACGCCTTTAAACAAACGGATGCTCTTAATCAAACTAATGCCCTTAAATTATAGAAACATATGTCTTAAAACAAAAGAATGCTCTTAATCAAACATATCCCCTTAAATGATAAAACCAGATGCCTTACTATGACCAATGATACACTAAACATACACAATGATGCCCTACTATGCTTAACGATACACTAAATTTACAACACATTTCCACTAAGATGTACTTTATACATATAGATGCAATTAGGGGTGGGAATTGGATCGGGTCAACCGGGTTCGGGTCAATTCTGGTCGGGTCAATTCGAGTTAAGACTTAAAAAAATCATACCCGAACTCGAGCCTAATTAGAACTCTGCTCAGTCGGGTTCGGGGCAATTCGGGTCGGGTCAACTCGGGTTCGGGTCATCCCGGGTATAAGTAAAAAATTAAAAATCGGATTATTTAAGTACATTTACAATGCAAAATGTGTTAAAAAAAACTCGGGTCAAGTCGGGTTGGTCGGGTTCGGGTCAGGTCAATTCGGGTCAAAGCTAAAAAATATAAACTCGACCCGAGCCTAATTAGAACTCGGGTTAATTCCAGTCAACCCGAATACAAGTGACCCGACCCGAATAGACTTATTCGGGTTCGGGTCGGGTTCGGGGCGACTTTTTCGACACCCCTAGATGCAATTAGGGGTGAACGCGGTTCCGAAAGTCAGAACCGCAAAAAACCGAACCAAAACTGAAAGAATCGAGAACCAAAAAAGGATATTTTAAGAGCCGAGAACTAGCTTGAAGTGCGTGGTTCGGTTCCCTTCGGCTCTCGGGTATTTCGATTCTACCCGATGCACCGAAATTTTTTACACATCCATTGAGTTAACTTTTTTCTACCATTCGGATTGAACAAATAGTTTTAAAATACATGTGGTGTAAATTGATTTGTTAAGTGTTAAATTGATATTGTTTCCTCACTCACCCTACTGTTTTGCATCCTCACTTTCGTCCTCAAATTTGGTGGTTGATAAAGGCGTCAAAGCAGGGAAGGTAATGTTAACTGGTTTTGACTTGTGTTTATAATGTAAAGATAGACTGATCTCACTAAGTCGCTATAATAATAACATGCCCACTATTGTATAAGTTAATGCACGAATCTGATGGATAAGAATTATCATCACGTTTGTTACTAACTTTTTTATCATATTAGTAATTCAGTAATTCCATTATTTGAGCTCACACTAAGTTTATGAGCTTCTTGGATTTATCGACCAAACATCCTATAATATCTAATAGCTAGCATATTTGAAATTTAGGCGGTTCCCAGTTTGGTTATAGGTCCATTTGCTCACCCTTAGATGCATAATATGTCATTTTATTCCATAATTACAATAATTATTTTATAATTTCCAGAACGATGCTATAAAATAACATAATAATTAAAAAAATCTATAGTTTAATACTTACAACAGATTTGACATCATCAACAATACACTTATTATTGTTCTACTTGCTCAGATTCACAATAGATGCAATTTTATACACAAAACTGATGCCCTGATAATACATATTTTATAAGCACGAACCTCCATGAAAATATTACTGCAATTTTCAAATATTTGAACATAAAAATAAAAATTAAAACAAGTTTATGAAGGTTGAACACGGAAACTACATAATCTGTTGGTTCTGCAATATAAACATGCGGAAAAGAAACTAAAGGGGTGTTTGGATGTGGGTTTAAGAGTGATTATTCTTATAATAGTTACAACAAAAATAGTTCTTATTATATGGTTATTTTCAAGTGATTAGTTAATAATTGTTACATCACCCTTATCTATACTGTGGAAACACATTTATGGTAGGTTATTTGATTCTACTGATTAGATATCACATAACCACTTCTGAAACACATATCCAAACATTCATAAGTCATAGATGTACAGAAATAAAAATAAAACAAGTTTAAGTGAGCTTACCATCGAGTTAGACGGAAAAATCGGTCCAAAAGTGATGTAGGATTGAGACGAGTCATAATCGTCAAACTGATTTCAGCATAGGAGTAATATGACTGGCTCTAGCAGCCATTTTTTCAACAAGACCATCCCTTGAGCTCATTTTCTGCTCATCAAATTCACCTATATTTTGACATTTGATTACCCGTTTGACCACTTTCATTCTTGTCACCATTTTTAGACATAACCTGTCTATCTGGTCCAAGAAAGTGTGAATCCATCGTCATTGTTTTTATCATGCTTTGTAGGCTGAGGCCCCGTCCGTGAGCCAACATTTGTTTCACCTAGCATAGCCGTAAAAAATTGCAAACTGTATTAAGTAAGAAAACACTTAAAACAGTATTAAGTATTAAAAAAACATGAATTGAAGAGTACCTATTTCGTCGTTTCAGGATTAGAGGAGACGACTGTAAAACCCGTATTTAAGAATTTCCGAATATTAAATACGCACGCTCAGTTTTAGTTAAATATTATAAATAATTATTCAGAAATAATTATTAAGTTTCAAAAATATAACGTATGTACTATTTTAGTATGCATAAATAATTAAACGTTAACAGTAATTACGCAACCTCGGTTTTATTTAAAACTTTACGAAATTATTTATTTCAGAAGAATAATTAATACTAATGAGTAAAGTATTAAGTAGGTAATAATTATTCAGGAAAATAGATAGATACGTGACGGAATTTAAAACACGAGCACGCGAATCAAAAGATTATTAAACGAAGCGAAACGAAAATAAATCATATGGTTGTGTTGGGCTGCGTTTTTTAAAAAGGAAAGGAATGGGCCGCCTAGCCCAACCCATTTTTGGCAAAGAAAACATACGGGTAGAAACCCCCATCCCCTTTTCACTCAGCGAACAAAAAAATAAAAGAAGAAATATTAGGGTTGTTGTTCTTCCTGCCGACACAAAAAAAAAAAGAAAAAGAAACGGCCGCCGGTTTATATCAACACAAAAAAAAGAAACCGGGTTTGTGTTGATCATTAAATCCGAGTGTGTGTTATTGTTATTCCCTGATCGCAAATAGGTAATACATCTTCCCTCTCATTTCTAAATAATCATGAATCAGTCAAGAAGAAATAATTTTTGTCTATTTAAACCTGTTCATCACGAATTAAAAGAGGAGAAAAATAAGAACATGCAGGGGGTTGCTGTGGTAATCAGGATTTAAACGGGGGTGTTTGTGTAACTTATGATGATCGGGGATTGTTTGGTTTAAAGAAAACGAGACCCAAGGTCTTGGTGACCTCAGCCCTGCCCAGCCGTGACCCACACAGGGGCGGCTAGGCTGTGTTCGACCCTAGAAGCTGCCGAAAACCTTGCGGCTGTAAAGCTGTTAAAAAGGGGGTGTTTGGGACTGCGGGCAGTGGAAAACCAGCATAAACGGTGGGAACCTTGATAGGAGCAGTGGGAACTTTTTTTTTCAGAAAATAAAAAGGTTTGGTTCTGGAATTAGCGACAGTTTTGTGACAATAATTTCGGTCGCAGAATTGTTTTTAGACAGTTTTAAAATATAGCTTTTGGTGACACTTTTTAGGGACAGATTTCGCTGTCGCTAAGTCAAATGGACAGATTTTATATATATGTTAGTGGAATTGTTTTAGTGCGACCGAAAAAGAGTATCTCGGTAGGCTCGGGATATAGTAAATTATAAAAATGGAGATTTTTAAATTATACCTTTTAGCACTTAATTTTTAAATGTATAAATTTTATATTTAAATGTATTTAATAAATATAGTTGTTATAAGGTTTTAAAAAGGGTATAATTACTTAATAATTTTATTCATTTTGGGAAACGACCTAAATTAGGAAACTTTCTGTTATTAAACAGGGTACTAAATATAGAACTATTATAACGTCGAAATACGTGTATATCGTAATTAATAATAGAACAGGAATACGTTAAACATAAATATTAGAACATTCAGACGTATCAGTTATATAATAACAGTATTACAAGCTTAAATAAATTAACTAAGTACAATTGAGATAAATGGTAAACAGTAATCAGTTAACTTATTTTCGCGTACGTTAATTATGTAGTAACCATGAAGTCGGAAAGATCTCTCAGCTTTCAGTCTTATTTCATTTCTGGACACGAGGTACGGATTTTCCGTCCTTTCAGTAAGGACTTCCTTTCTATGCATGATTAGGATTCCCCGTCTTCAGCCAAATGTTTTTCCCCAGTATATGTTTAAGTTTATCAGTAATCATGTTAACAACTAAATAATTTGCCTGAGCATTATATACAAGCACGACCAGTTTATGTACTAGTTATGGAGGTACCGTAACCACGGCACTAGAGGCACCGTCGTGACTCACATGCATGAGAGTAATATCCTGCATCGTCCCACTCAGCTCAGCTTGGCCATTTTATCAGTATTATTAGTGGGGCGTATGGATGCATCCTAGGCTTATAAGTGTTTCATGTTATCAGGGTGAATGTGGTGTGTGCTCTACATCCTTCACATTGGAGCTGATCCCTCCACCCAGCACAGTTATTTAGAGGTCACCCCTCTACAGCATTATGAGGTCACCCCTCCAGTTATTCATGCACGGTTGTTACAACACGTGACCTATATAAGCTCTGGCAAATTAAAATACAGTAAATGCATGTTTTCAGATTTATCAGATAACAGTTCAGCTTTATTATTTACAAATCAGACTTTACAGATTATGCACAGATTTCCGCTGCAACTTTACTTATCAGTCTTACAGCTCCAGTATTTTACCATCTGTTTCATTTCAGTAGTTCCTTATCATGCTTTATATCCGTTCACTGAGCGTTATGCTCAGCCGTAGTTCCCTTTCATGTTCTAACGGCAGGTACCCCAGGACGCTCTTAGGATTCTGAGAGCATGTGCATTTGGATGGAAGCTACCCAGACTTCTTACTTTATGCATTTATTACATTATTCTGCTTATTTGGACATTGTTTAGTCCTTTCCTTCAGTATTTTATTTTTCATGTTTTGAGCTTAGATTGGATTACCGGTGTTTGATTCCGGTATTTCCGTTATGGTCATTTAATGTTTTAGGACATTTACCTTATGCTTTGATGACACGCCATAAATACACGTAACGGTCCACTTATCCAAGTGGGGTGTTACAATTATGGTATCAGAGCGCAAGGTTCGACCTGTAGGCTCTAAAACTTGACCTGTGACTAGTGGGTAGTCACCAAGAACTTCCCATATTTTGGCGTTGTTATCTTTCATGTTTCTCGTGCATGTATCAGTCATTTTTCTTCAGTTATCAGTCGGTTTTCTTAAATTTTGACTAAGTAAAAGGTTGGTACAGGACTGGCCATACTTAGTCGCATGTGCTTTTCTGTGAATTTTGTTTTGGTGAACCGACCCATAGGCGTTCATCCTTGCCCGTTCAGATTTTGTATTGATGAACTGAACCTAGGCATTCATCCTTATTCATGTCAGATTCATGTTGTCAGTCAAGTAATTCTTGGTGAACCAGCCATAAACGTTCACCATTGTTCAGGTCAAATTTCATGCTATTCAGTCGAAGGTTGTTTTGTGAACCGATTCATAGTTGTTCACCTTTATCATATCAGGACATTTCATAAATTTAGACAAGTATGGGCTGGACTATAGCCGACCATATTTAGTCCCAGATTATGAATTTCTATACATGACAGTTCTCAGAAATTTTTGACAAGCATGGATCGAACCAAAATTACCCATACTTAGTCATATGTTTGGTTCCTTGAAATCTGTGGATTGAACCATAGCCATCCACACGAGTTGATGTTAAACCTCAGTTGATTTTCTTTTATGTTCTAGTAACAGTCAAATTTTCATATCCTCACGTTGATGTCGTCTTCAGGTTGATTCAGTTCATGTCTCCTTACGAGGATTATGTTTTCAGCAAAGTAATGATGTTCTCATGTTAAGATACACAAGAATTTCAGTAAAACCCATTTTCATGATAAATCATGATTGGCCTTCATTAATCATGCTTCATCCTGACCACTGTTGGGACTTCGATTATATCACACTTTCAGTCTTGATATAACTAGCAGTAAGTCGACGCAGGAATTACAGGATATCATGTTACTTATTTCAGACCAGTTTACTACCGTTTAAATCAATTTATTTCCTAGATCACGTCAGACAAGCGACACCAGTATCTACCATCCAATAAAATTCCCACCAGTGCCATGAACAGTAGTCTATATGTACCCTCTGTATAGTGCTTCAGTTATACTCCTTGTACAGTGATACATGTGTACTCCACGTACAATGCCTCGATATGCTTCATGTGCAATATTCATTTTGTACTTCATGTACAGTAGTCCAGGTGTACACCAGGTACCCTACTCCATGGATATTGCTAATCGATCCTCAATCATCTCGGGCGTTTCCACTTGTCGATATTTTACCAAGTGCTGATGTTGCTCGTGAGTTGAAGATTTTACCAGATGCTGATGCTGCGAACACTTTGAAGACCTCAAAATTGCTGATGCTGCTGATACTTTGGAGATTTCTCAAGATGCTGATGCTGATGTTGTTATACTATAAAGACACCGCAGAGCAAGGACGAAAACTATAAATTTGAACTTTATGTCAAGAATAAATTTCAACCATCAGACACTACCATTCCATTACATACTTTTACCTTCTCAGTTAGATGTCACACTCCACTCAGCTAACCGTATATTCAAAGAGTGGGAACCGGAACTCAGTCGGCCACTCAGCAGAATAGTTACATGAATCAGGGTCATGATAATGATCGTCATAAATTGACAGACAAAGCAGTAGTGACAACCACCGTGCTTATAATTAATCAGTCAGTAACCATCGGAACTCCGGAACGGACGTGACCAGAAATACAAAGGTCAGTAGTCTAACCGGTTCGCCAACCCTAGCAGTTACCAGAAATTCTTAATCTCATTCAGACTCACCCATTAAAATACATGTTCAGACAACAGTCAAGACGTAGGTCCCAAGTATCATTTCGGAAGACACATGTCAGGACACCAGTCATAGTACACATCATATGAATACCTTCTCAAAGTACGAGTCAGATTCATAACACCAGTATGCCTCCAAAACCAGGTCCTCAGAAATTCAGGGTACCCCCCAAGGGGGTATACCCGTTCTGTTATGCCACACATAAATTAGACCATTAAAATTCAGTTACCACCACTAGACTATTATTCAGATTAAACACACGATATTCATTCTGTAAGGTTACAGACGAACCCACTCGGTGGAAGTCGCCACGTTACTCCACGTATTCCTATGTCAGCTAAAGAACTCCACGAAATCACCTATACTTATTAAGGTTTCTTTTCAGTTAACAATGAGATCCATCTTACTAAATAACGAATATATTCATTATATTTTCTGCCAGAAAAATCAGTACAAGTTGTTTCTGCCTTACAAGCGCGTGACTTATCAGTCCATAGCTACGAAGATTCTCCAGCCACCAGTTATAATCCACTTCTTAAATTCTTTAAATTCATGATCAGCAGATTATACTAGAGTTTCCAGATGTCATTCCAGAAAGTTTTTCAAGAAATTTCTTCCTAACCACGAGCAAGAGTTTAACATCGAGCTTGTCTCAAGGACAGAAACTATTTTCAGAACTTTTCATTCCATGACTTCAACTAAGTTAAAAGAGTTGCAGCAACTGCTGCAAAAGTTACCGGAACGAGGCTTTATTCGCCCTAGCGCACCACCAGGAGGTGTATCGTTTCTGTCTATCAGAAAGAAGGCCGGTACCATGAGATCATGTATCGATCACCGAAAATTTACGAGATCGCCATTCATAAAACGATACTCATTTCACGAATAGGAGGTTACCTGACCTGCTACGATGTCTTAAATATTTTCCAGAACAAATTCCCGATCATGCTACCATCAGTAGTGAGAGAAAGAACATGACGTTTCCAGACTGCTGTTGCACATATTACAGTCTCTCTAAAAAAAATTTGATTTTATACTTCTGAGCTCCCTAACGCTCCAGTTAGATATGAAATTATGAATAAATTTTTTTATGACTCTCATGCAATATCATCAGTATATTCATTGATCACATTCTGATATGCCTAATACTAGAGAAGAACACGAGACTCATCTTCTCACAATTGTACCGAATCTTCAATAGGAGTTATTTTTATACACAACTTTCCTGATATAAATCTCACTTGAACAAAGTGGCAGTTCTGAGCCACCACATCTCAACAGCAAGAAATTTCAGACAATCCTGCGCAGGTGAAGGCCATCACCTGATGGTCCCGACTGACGCCTGTGAATGAAGTACAATATTTTAGAACTCAATTGACTACTACCGCAGAAATTGCCGATAGTTCTCACTAAAAATGTTTTATGACTATTCAACCAGATTTCCACCAGAATGTTCCATAATCCCAGACAAAACTTTAATAGAATCCGCATCACACATTAATGCAGCTATGTTCATATCTAGATGCCTGACCTACTGCAGGTTCAAGATAGAACACCGTCATGTTAGTGAGTTACTACAATCCTTAGAAATGTCTGAACAGAAATGAGACGAATTTTCATGAAATCATTATCAGTTACCACAGACTCAGAAAAAGTATGATACTATCTAAATTATCGTCAACCATGTAACCAGCCTGCACGTTTCTTTCATCCGAAAGGATCACGCAGTAGCAGATCTGCAGAAAATTTTGAAATTCAGCAGTAAATCGTACGAATTCAAGACATTCCATTGACCATCATATCAGACAGAATTCATGTTCACGATCAAGTGTATGTTTACGCCCACTTTAAATTCATGTTTATTTTCACTTTCACGTTTACGTCTCATTCGCGGTATGATGTTGTTTCAGTTCATCTTTATGCTATCTCATAATTTAAGCTCACGTTTGTGTTCATAACATTGTTCACGTTCAAGTTCGTGTACCATTTCACGATACACGTTTCTCAGTTTATTACCGAATACGGTTACAGAAAGCTTGGGAAATCAGACTCAAGTTTAGCACAACTATTCCATAACCAGGCAGACGTTTCACCTCTCAGGCCGTATCGTTTGGCATTCATTCCTCAGCCAGCATACGTTCATGATACATTCTAGTACCACGTTCACAGTATGTTTCGCGTATCACATTCATGATATAATTCATGCTGAGCGTACCTCATATAATTATGAACCACGTTCACAATTGCTCACGTTGTACGTTCGAAATTGTTCACGTAGTCGCCCTTATATGTTTTCAGCAGCTTGCTCAGATATGTAAATGTTATATTTCAGGATATTTATACGTACCATTTCATGTATCCACATGCTATAGCTTGTTCATTCTATCAGATTTAGAAAATCCATCTTAAGTATGGAATCAAGAACTATTCAGTATTTATCAGGACCAAGATTTTCATTGTGTTTAGACCTTTGAAGGAATCGTTTCGAGCGGGAAGCCACTCGAAACGGAGGAGTCCATCCGGACCTCTCATCCCTTTTCCTTTAATAAATCCACTTAAGTTCTTTCAGTCATGTCACGTTTCATGTTCACTTCAGTCATGTCATGTTTAAACCCTTTCAGCAGCATTATGTTCTAATCCAAGGACGAATAATCCTTCAGCGTATATGTCTTTTAGCTTTCATGCTCTTTCAGCATATGTGTCCTTTCAGTTTTTATATCTTTACCAGCTTAATTTAATTCGAGGATGAATTTTCCTTTTAGAGAAGGAGAATTGTAATAACCACAACATTATCGCATCCTTAATTCGAGTACGAATTATTTTTTTTAGAGGGGAAGAATTGTAAAACCCGTATTTAAGAATTTCCGAATATTAAATACGCACGCTCAGTTTTAGTTAAATATTATAAATAATTATTCAGAAATAATTATTAAGTTTCAAAAATATAACGTATGTACTATTTTAGTATGCATAAATAATTAAACGTTAACAGTAATTACGCAGCCTCGGTTTTATTTAAAACTTTACGAAATTATTTATTTCAGAAGAATAATTAATACTAATGAGTAAAGTATTAAGTAGGTAATAATTATTCAGGAAAATAGATAGATACGTGACGGAATTTATAACACGAGCACGCGAATCAAAAGATTATTAAACGAAGCGAAACGAAAATAAATCATATGGTTGTGTTGGGCTGCGTTTTTTAAAAAGGAAAGGAATGGGCCGCCTAGCCCAACCCATTTTTGGCAAAGAAATCATACGGGTAGAAACCCCCATCCCCTTTTCACTCAGCGAACAAAAAAAAAAGAAGAAATATTAGGGTTGTTGTTCTTCCTGCCGACAAAAAAAAAAAGAAACGGCCGCCGGTTTATATAAACACAAAAAAAAAGAAACCGGGTTTGTGTTGATCATTGAATCCGAGTGTGTGTTATTGTTATTCTCTGATCGCAAATAGGTAATACATCTTCCCTCTCATTTCTAAATAATCATGAATCAGTCAAGAAGAAATAATCTTTGTCGAATTAAACATGTTCATCACGAATTAAAAGAGGAGAAAAATAAGAACATGCGGGGGGTTGTTGTGGTAATCAGGATTTAAACGGGGGTGTTTGTGTAACTTATGATGATCGGGGATTGTTTGGTTTAAAGAAAACGAGACCCAAGGTCTTGGTGACCTCAGCCCTGCCCAGTCGTGACCCACACAGGGGCGGCTAGGCTGTGTTCGACCCTAGAAGCTGCCGAAAACCATGCGGCTGTAAAGCTGTTAAAAAGGGGGTGTTTGGGACTGCGGGCAGTGGAAAACCAGCATAAACGGTGGGAACCTTGATAGGAGCAGTGGGAACTTTTTTTTTCAGAAAATAAAAAGGTTTGGTTCTGGAATTAGCGACAGTTTTGTGACAATAATTTCTGTCGCAGAATTGTTTTTAGACAGTTTTAAAATATAGCTTTTGGTGACACTTTTTAGGGACAGATTTCGCTGTCGCTAAGTCAAATGGACAGATTTTATATATATGTTAGTGGAATTGTTTTAGTGCGACCGAAAATGAGTATCTCGGTAGGCTCGGGATATAGTAAATTATAAAAATGAAGATTTTTAAATTATACCTTTTAGCACTTAATTTTTAAATGTATAAATTTTATATTTAAATGTATTTAATAAATATAGTTGTTATGAGGTTTAAAAAAGGGTATAATTACTTAATAATTTTATTCATTTTGGGAAACGACCTAAATTAGGAAACTTTCTGTTATTAAACAGGGTACTAAATATAGAACTATTATAACGTCGAAATACGTGTATATCGTAATTAATAATAGAACAGGAATACGTTAAACATAAATATTAGAACATTCAGACGTATCAGTTATATAATAACAGTATTACAAGCTTAAATAAATTAACTAAGTACAATTGAGATAAATGGTAAACAGTAATCAGTTAACTTAATTTCGCGTACGTTAATTATGTAGTAAACATGAAGTCGGAAAGATCTCTCAGCTTTCAGTCTTATTTCATTTCTGGACACGAGGTACGGATTTTCCGTCCTTTCAGTAAGGACTTCCTTTCTATGCATGATTAGGATTCCCCGTCTTCAGCCAAATGTTTTTCCCCAGTATATGTTTAAGTTTATCAGTAATCACGTTAACAACTAAATAAATTGCCTGAGCATTATATACAAGCACGACCAGTTTATGTACTAGTTACGGAGGTACCGTAACCACGGCACTAGAGGCACCGGTGTCGTGACTCACATACAGGAGAGTGATATCCTGCATCGTCCCACTCAGCTCAGCTTGGCCATTTTATCAGTATTATTAGTGGGGCGTATGGATGCATCCTAGGCTTATAAGTGTTTCATGTTATCAGGGTGAATGTGGTGTGTGCTCTACATCCTTCACATTAGAGCTGATCCCTCCACCCAGCACAGTTATTTAGAGGTCACCCCTCTACAGCATGATGAGGTCACCCCTCCAGTTATTCATGCACGGTTGTTACAGCACGTGACCTATATAAGCTCTGGCAAATTAAAATACAGTAAATGCATGTTTTCAGATTTATCAAATAACAGTTCAGCTTTATTATTTACAAATCAGACTTTACAGATTATGCATAGATTTCCGCTGCAACTTTACTTATCAGTCTTACAGCTCCAGTATTTTACCATCTGTTTCATTTCAGTAGTTCCTTATCATGCTTTATATCCGTTCACTGAGCGTTATGCTCAGCCGTAGTTCCCTTTCATGTTCTAACGGCAGGTACCCCAGGACGCTCTTAGGATTATGAGAGCATGTGCATTTGGATGGAAGCTACCCAGACTTCTTACTTTATGCATTTCTTACATTATTCTGCTTATTTGGACATTGTTTAGTCCTTTCCTTCAGTATTTTATTTTTCATGTTTTGATCTTAGATTGGATTACCGATGTTTGATTCCGGTATTTCCGTTATGGTCATTTAATGTTTTAGGACATTTACCTTATGCTTTGATGACACGCCATAAATACACGTAACGGTCCACTTATCCAAGTGGGGTGTTACAACGACGGACCATCATCTGTCTTGCTTGAAGAGACGCCTCTATTTTGGTTCTCACCCACCTACATACGCATATAGCGCATCAGACTCATAATACTATAACCTTGGATAGAAGTCACATAAAAATATCATTATACTAGATTAAACATAAAAGTTCCTTGATCACTTACTTACATACTGATGCGCTAACTAAAAATACACACACATGCACTAAACATACATACACTAAGCTTACACACTCGTGCTCTAATCATACTAATAGATGTGGTGATATTTATTTGAGATTCAATCATCAAACAAACAGATGCGCCGTCTTTTCCCATTATGATATAATCATACTCATAGATAATCATACTCATAAATGCCATATGTTTATTGGATGATGAAACATGTAAGTGATGTTCTAATAATACATAAAGGATGTGTTAATCTATCATATAACAAAAATATGCTATATATAAAATTCCTGATAATCTAATCATCTATACTTATTTACATAATGTTTATACTGATGCACTTAATCATACAATTCATACAACTAAATGTTATAATAGATCATTACTTAGATATAAAAAAGCTGAAACTTTTCAATAAATATCATTCCATTTCATAATAACACTACTTATATTATACTTTTAAAAAAATGATGCACCTAAATTACATAAAAATAAAAAAATTCTAATTGTATGATGGTTATGTGGCAGATGGTCTGGTGTAAGGTTTATGTGGTTTAATTTTCTTCGGTGACGGTGGACATGATGTAGGCGATGATGGAGTGGTTAAAGTGGTTTAAAAACTTGCAATTAGGGTTTAGATCATGAGTGATGGATATGACGTCTCGGTGGAGATATAAGCGTCGGTGGAGATGGTGTTCGCGGTGGAGGTGGTGGCGGCGGTGGAGGTGGTGGTGGCGGCAGTGGAGGTGGTAGCAACGATGGGGAATGGTTGGGATGGATAATTGATCTAGTGTGTGTGTGTTAGAATGAATGTGTGGAGCACGTGTGTGTGAGACCGAGTGAAGAATAGGTGGTTGGCAGATCCAGCCCTTCAGTCTTTTGTTAGTTTTCATTATTACCCTTCCGTTTTGATATGTTACGAAACCTACCCTGTAATTTTGTTTTCTAGGTTTTCTACGAACATGAGGTTTTCTCTAGAACCCATTCCTATATATATATATATATATATATATATATATATATATATATATATATATATATATATATATATATATATATATATATATATATATATATATATATATATATATATATATATATATATATATATATATATATATATATATATATATATAGGATGAGATCTAGAGAAAACATGATCTCGGTAGAAAACATAGAAAACAAAAACAGATGCACCAAAATGTCAAACAGATGCACTATTTGGTATTTAATGCCCATTTTTTTGTTTAGTGCATCTGTTTGACATTTTGGTGCATCTGTTTTTGTTTTCTATGTTTTCTACTGAGATAATGTTTTCTAATAATCTCATCCCTATATATATATATATATATATATATATATATATATATATATATATATATATATATATATATATATATATATATATATATATATATATATATATATATATATATATATATATATATATATATATATATATATAGAGAGAGAGAGAAAGAGAGAGAGAGAGAGTTAGGTTAATGTGGTGTAGCTTTTTAAAATTGTTAAAATGAAAAGTAGTATGAACCATTGAATTTAATTAGTTAGTATTAAATGAAATTAATAATAGTTGAGTTGCATTAATGTAGCAAATATCTAGTCAAGTAACAACAATTAATAAATAAACCTAAAATTAATTTTCATTTAAACAATACTATTTATTCTTTTAAACAATATTTAATTTTTATTTAACTAAACTTTTAAATAACAACGCTTTTCTTGATACATCTACATATTTATTATTTTTTTATATATTTTTATTCTTTATATTAGGTAGATTTGATACATAAAAAAAATGTTGATACATCATGTCTAAATAGTAATCTTTACAAGTGTAAACAACCACATATTCAATATTTTACAAAATAATAATATGATACATCAAAAAGAAAATGGTATACAAAAAATATATACAATTTATGCCACATCCAAAATTCCGAACATGATGATACATATTTGACATTTAACCCGTACACTACCAACACAAATAAAAAATAATCATGTACCAATCGGTATCCGTAATTATAACTTAATATAATATGCATAACATAACTTGTCCAGAATTATAGAAATTAAAACATGATACAACATAAAAAAATTAAAACTACAAGTACATATTAGTACAATATGGTTACGTTTTCACAAAAAATATGGTTGTGTTTTTTTTCAATTAATATCATGCATTTAAAGTTATTACAATTAATAAGGGTAATAAATATGGTTAAATTCAAGAGACTATTTTTTATGAATCTCCTAACATACATAGAAATGAAATTAATTAATAATTTAATGTTCTTTTAATGAGATTAGTGTCATCTTAATTCAACTAGTATATCTAAAGGTCCAATACACTTTTTATTTTAACAATTATAAGATACTACACTACTTTAACTAAAATATATATATATATATATATATATATATATATATATATATATATAGTTGGGTAAAATAAAAAAGATTTTATAATAAAAAGGGTAGGGTGGAACCACAAGCCGCCACGTGTCCCATTAGCCCCCACCTTTTTTCATAACTTCAGGGGTACTAATGTCTTTTTATTCAAAACTTTAGGGGTAATTCTATAATTTAGCGCCACCCTATATAATTTATTTTCTTTTTTCACACAGTTCATTGAACATCTCCTCAAATATCGATCCTCCATCTCCTCCAAACCTCTGGATCATCTTCCCCATCATTAACCACCACCTTCCCCGCCTTTTCCGCCGTTCACCACCACTTTCCATACCTTTCACATCATTAACCAGCACCTTCCCACCATCGTAAACCACCGTTGTTGAAAATCAGTCGATCAATCAAAATCATAGTTCATCATCGTCATCTTTGTATAAAATCTATCATTAATCACCGTTGTTGAGATCACTAGTGCTTATGTATCTAATTTAAAGGTTGTGTCTAATTCAGTTTATGTTGTAATTAGTTAATATGTCTTTGTTGATATAATGTATGTAGTTGATTTAAAACATTCAACTAGTTTGTGTTTGAGAAAAAATAATGATTATGAAACATGCACAACAAGTGTTCGTTAAAATGTCTACAAGATATTCAATAGTTGTAGTGCGCACTAGTTTTGTACTATGATGCGATAGTTTTTTTATTGTGATGCAGTAGTTGTTCATACACGTTAAGATGAACTTGTTACTAAAAATATGATTCACTGGTATAGAAAAAACTTTTTATCTTAAATATAAAGTGCTTAAATCAGAAAAATAAATACAACATATTTAGGATAGATGCACACGAGATGTATGATAAAAAGTCTTAATGAGATATTTCACATTTGATGTACTAAGTTTAGATCTGATGTGTTCTTGTTCATCATTTGTGACAAATTGTAAGTATTTTATTCAAAGTATGTAGCTTTTTATGTTTATCTTTTTTATATGTGATTTTTATTGTTTTGTTTACGTAGTTGTTATAATATGATGTAGCAATTGTAGTAGATTATGTGTTTAATTATTCTGTAGTTGATATGATGTTAGATTTTGAACATTTATTTAGAGAGTTTGAAGAAAACAATATGAGAAGCATGTATATAAAATATGCACACCAGGTGTTTGATAAAACTCCTACATGATATTTTATAACTATAATGCGTTAAATATAAAACAGTGATGCAGTATTAAGTTATATGTTGTTACATTATTGAGTTTAGTAGTTCTTTCATTATGATTCAGTAGATATAAAACAGTGATGCGGTAAGATTATGAGTGTTAAGAGATAATGGTTGCACTGCTTGTTAAGAGATAAACACTATGATGAACCATGGTTTTACACTATGATGCACTAGTATCTTTAGTGAATTTCATATAATAATCTAGTGCATCACATTTCCAAGTCTAGTGTATTGTAATGCATTAGGCTTTATACTGTAATGCAGTAGGTTTTGTAATGTAATGAAGAAGAATAATAAGATAGTTTAATATATCAAGTACATCATAGTTTAAATATGTTTTGTTGCTTTCTGACCACATCACAGTTTATAATAACTATAATGCAATAGAATATTCAGTTTATTAGTTTTTCCATTATGATGTAGTAGATATAAAACTGTGAAGTAATAAGATTAAAACTTTGGATTTATATAGGATTGATGCAGTAGAAAATGAACTGAGATGTGATAGGTGTTCAGTTTGTAAGTGTAATGATAAAATTCATATGTGCTTCTCCATGATTCTACAGTTCATGTTGCAATGGTTACTTTCATTTGCACTTTTATAAACACGAATTAACTTTATTTTTTAACATGAAAGTGTAAGAGAAATTACTTTGGTAGCAGCCTTCTTGCACCACTCAGCTCGTCGCAGGCCTAGGATTAGTTAGGTGGCGAGAGTTGTGGAAGGACATATCTCATTATCGTCTCCTTCTTGCACCACTCAGCTCGTCGCATGCCCAGGATTAGTTAGGTGGCGAGAGTTGTGGAAGGACATATCTCATTAAAGGTTTTGTGCGTTTTATAATGCTTAATGTAGTAGGTTTTGCAGTATCACACATGGTAGTCTATTGTCATGCAATAGATTTTGTAACGTCATGTTGTAGGTTTTGTACTGTCATGATGAATGATTCTTTTTAATTTTTTGCAGGCTGATTACGTAATATGCAATAGAAAATGAATGCATCTATAAGCACTACGAAGCAATTGGTCTTCTTTGTCGCCACATCTTTTATGTCATGAGAACGAATAGTATTAAGGAGTTTTCTCGGAAATAGTTGAACAACTATAATCACTGTAATGCACTAGATTATAGACTGTGATGACGAAATACTTTCTTTCAGAGGCGTATTTTTGTTATCATTTTTAAATTCTGTATTATGTTATTTTCTTACATTATGTTGATGCAGTAGCATTTACATCGTAATGCAGTATCTCATACATTATAACGTCGTATCTTGCACATTATAATGTAGTAGATTATACATTGTGATAAGAAATATTTTTTATTGTATACTTAATTTTCTTATCAGTTTTAAATTCTGAATTGTGTTTTTTTATTGTATTGTGATGCAATAACATTTACATAGTAATGCAGTATCTTATCATTATAATGCAGTAGATCATACATTGCAATGCAGTAGATTATACATTGTGATGAACTGAATTATTTTCGTAGAATATCATAGTGATCTAGTAATATTAGATATAAAATTTAAAAGACTCACACAAAGGTCTGTCAACAACGATATAATAGTTGTATACATATGTGAAGTATTGGTATTTTTAGTGCATCACTCATGTCTATCTAGTGCATTACAATATTTGGTATTCCACGATAACCAACACAAATGTTAAATAAAATCAACAACTGATCATTAAATTAAAAATACTTTAGTTTGCAAAAATCACAGATTCGTACAACTGCAACCTACGTATCCCACAAACACAGTTTCGTACAATTATAGCATGTGCCACTTTTGGAGTTTAAGTTTGATTCAATATTTCTGGTATTATAGACTAAGTATTCTCTTTTGTATAATGTATGTGAGCGTGCGGCCGCCAATGTGTCGTCGGTTTTCTTATTCCTGCTTGTAAGAATGATTTTCATTGTGTACTTTCCTCGCAATAGCTGGATTTTTCCTTTTAGGTATGCACTTTCTTTCTTTAATCCATCCTCAAAAACACCATCACCCTTTCTAATTCTATTATTTTATTCGGGAAACAACCTCCTGTAGATTGAGTTTATAAAAATATATCAGTTTCATTCAAATTTCTATGCGTTAATATAACATAGTGATGAAGTAGAATAACATAGTGATGTAGTAAAATAACACACTTGATACAAGGTTTTTGCAATGGTTCGGAATAAGTTCTCGGTATCTCCTCGAATTGATTACAGCTCAAAGTGGAATGATTTGTTCTTGGTGACAAAAAGTGGGTTTGGTTTTCTATCCTATTGAAAAGATAAATGACTAAAGTAAATTAAAATTTAAACCAAAAAAATTACTTAAATGAAACTAGAATTTAAATTGAACAGTTAAAGGATAAAACAGTGAAACAAACTTACTGAAAATATGCTCTATTCGGAATTTACTACCATGCGGAATAAACATACTCTATGCGGAATATTTTGTGCTACTCGGAATATTGAGACCATGCGGAATAAATATGACCATGCGGAAAAATTAAGGCTATCCGGAATATGAAATATTCTGAATAAAGGAAAGGGAAATCAGGCTATGCGGAATGTGGATGTCTATGCGGAATAATCGAAATTCCGAGTAAAGGAAAACTAAGGTAGGCTATTCGGAATATATAAAAGCTATGCGGAATATTAGAAATATTCCGAGTAAGGGAAAAACTAAGGGGCCTACCCGGAATATATAAAATTCCGAATAAGGAGCAAATTAGAAGGCTATCCGGAATAAATGAATATTCCGAATAGAGGGCAAAACCAACAGACTATTCAGAATGTATAGAAATTCCGAATAAGGAACAAAAGAAATAGACTACTCGGAATAACTGGATGAAGAACAGTAGTACAGAAGCAAAACATGGGAATACGAATATATCACAAATCGAGTCAAATAAGCAAAAAGGTTTAACCAAATTATCCAATAATCATCTACTAACCATACGGATCAAATCCCAATCATAAAATCACAAATTCAACAACTTTTTAAGATCAAAACTCAACTTAATAAAAACTTAAGAACTTACAATAAAAAGATGATGAAGAACAAGATGAATGAAAAGATTAAAGGAAAGTTTGTATTGATGATTAAGATTCAGTAAAACAAAAGGAGAGGATTAAACTTACAAGATTAAAAGAAGAAATCAAAAAGATGAAAAACCACTCCTTAAGGGAGATGGTTCCCTATGAACTAGGAAGAGAGAAACAGAAAGAAAAAACTAGATTGCAAATTTTGTGAGGGTGATCCCTTTATATAGGCTGAGTGGTTGGTTGGTGAGTGGGCTTTCTCCCTTTCTTCTTGTCTTCTCGTCTTTTCAGAAAAGTTGACGTTTTCGATTCTGATTCGGGATTTGTCGTTGATTAAATTCAACTCGTCTTTTAATTTCTTCGTTTAATAGACTTGAGTTTCTTTGACATTTGTAAATCTTCCATCTTTGGTCCTTTTCTTCGATAAATCTTCTAATAGACCCATTGACTTCAAATCTTTTGCATCTCTTGGACAATAGACTTCGTCTTTAGTCTTTTTCCATGATAAAACCCGTGCAATCCCATGTTTTCTTCAAGCCTTTCCCCGAAGTCGCTGGCTATTCATCGCGATAATTATCCGGTTGACTCTGAAAACATAATAAACACAAAAACCACGCATAATTCCAAACAAATGATATTAAATACGTGTTTTGGTCTTGTTTTAGCCAGTTATAAGTGGTCAAAGGATGGGTGTTTACACACCTATCAAATCTCATACACTTAACCATTGCCATGCCCTCATGCAATGCTTAGTGATAAAGCAAATTTACACTTTTCTCGTAATCAATCAACCTTGGCCTTATTACATACTACTAAACAAAAATTTGAATACTAAGAGAAATCAAAACTTTAAAGTAAACAAAAGGATGGAAATAACTTGCAAAGAGATCAAGGACTTACATTAGGGCTTTGGTGCTGCGAAGATTTATCATCCTCAAGTTTCACGTTCCCCAAACTAAGCTTAAAAACGAGATCATTGTTATTATAAGTTAGCATATCAAACACTTACACACATGGCTTAATTAAATTCTTAAACTCCCTTATTCCTATGTGTATCTCTTATCTTTATTTTTGTCTTAGAATGATCATGAAGATGCATTTTTGGACTTATTTCGATAGTTCATTTAGGCTAAAAGCAAAGTAGGACGATTTAATCAATAGTTAGCTAAAGGACAAAATCTCTTAAAACTGCTTCTCGGGATATCAAAAATTTCATATCTTGGCATAACTTGGTTCGCGATTTGAGACCTTTCTCGGGCCAATATTTGGCATGTACTTCATACTTCATATCTTGAGAGACGTTCTTGAGATAATGGTCTTCTCATTGTAATAGAGTTTCTTCACTTGGAGACTTTTGAGGGGTACTCCAACTTTGTTGACCACGACTTCATGATTATTTCTTCAATCTCTAATTGGGATTTTGAGATACAACGATCCGCCTCCTTTTCGGACTTGGATCTATTTATCCTCATACCTTGTTAGGGTCTTTTCGGATAGACTTCTCCATGATCTTTATGGGAGTTGAGTGCTTTTCGTCGTGAGTTTTGATCCTTCATATTGATTTTGGGAATAATGCTTTTCACATCACTTTTGGATCTTCAGCAATAAAATGGAATCCTCATACCTTGTTAGGGCCTTTTCGGACTCGCCAATCTTCGCGCCCCGCTTCATAAGTTATGCCTTGGCTATGAACTCTTATCATTACCGAGCAACTTTTAAACGATCTTGGGCTAGAAGCTAAGTAACTTTTCAAATCGTACGACCTTACTTATTGCAGATAATTTATTTAGCAAGTGATGGGAGAATAGGCAGATAATTACACCAAGTGAGCTTGTGCAAGAATACTGACTTATAATTGACTCTATCATTTCTCGTCCTCCACAATTTAAAATCTCAAGTAATGAGACTTGTGGATGCTTAGCCTAATAAACCAATTAAGGTCTACATGGTTAAGGATACTAGCTAGAATAAACTTGGATAAGTCTATTCGGGTTGAGTCAAACTAATCGCAACGGGCCTAATATGTCAAAGATTTCAAAACTAGCTACACCACTTATTAATATTTTTGACTTTATTGCGGGATATATACATATGAAAGCAACGATAAAAATTTAAAAATTACGACTAAATGGCCAAAGTTAATTAAAAATTTGAAAAATGTTGAAAAAGATGATTTTCTGGTTAAATGAAGGTATTTTCATGGAAAAGTCAACTTAAAACTTTGATAGAAGTCCCCCCTACACTTAAGATAAACATTGTCCTCAATGTTTAAGTGTTGTCCCTTATATATGATGATAATAATCACGAATTTAAAGAAAGAAAGGTAGAAATGAGATGAATTTTCTTGAGAGAAAGTAGAGAGAGAAAAGAGAGAGAAATGGTTGGAACTAGGTGAATGTTAGATTGAGAAGTGAGAATACAAAATGAACCAACACCCTTCCTAACATGCTAGGAAGGGTATATATAGTTCACCCACATGCGGGCTTCTTTATGGACTATATGGTTTGGGCCGGGCTTTCCTTTTGGGCTTTGGTTACTTATTAATGAACCTTAGCTTAAAGTTAAGCCCGTAATAACACGACTAATATACTACCTATTACAACGTTCTAAAATACGATACATAATAGACATATGACCGAGCATTCTTGTTTGGCTCAATATTTTGAGGCTAACAATCTCCCCCAATGAGAGGTCATAAACCTTAGTCATTTAGGATATTTGTAGAGATTACTAATCTCGCCATAAATGAGTCTTGAACGTGTAATCGTAGTCTTGTTCCTTCATGCTGTGATCTTTGAGCCTTTGTCGTTGTCTTTCGACTTTGTCTTTAAGCTTGAGATCTTCAAATCATCCTTGACTTGTCTTTGCCATCTTGCGATCTTGTGTCTTCATCCACATGCTCACACTATTAATTGTTGAATATGTCTTTAGGCATGAGTATGTGGTTTTGAATCTTTGACTTTGCTGTGTACACCGTGACGCCACCTTCTCGAGACAAAACATAGACACGGACTGAATGGCTTTGACATTCGTCCTAAATCGGCAGCGTTTTACCTCCGGTCGGTGAAGACCGTTATACGATATTAAATATCGTACCTGTGATCAGGTAGATTCAATTAAGAATCTCCTTGACAGGGTTTCGCGGCTGTACTAGCCGTTCTCTTTACTCGACCATCTCAAAGCAAGACTGCGAACATAAAGAGTGAATCAATTGGATAAATATCCGCTTGATTAAAGTCGTCAATTCAAATTCATGGAACAAGTTTGATTCATTAAGAATCTTACCATTGTTGCTTTCCAGTTGACACAAGTTTGATTCATAAGAATCTCACAAGTCACCTACCGTAGCGCTGTTTGATGTTGACGCTAGAAGGATTTCCATTCGTCACTGTGAATATTAATGAATATCACTCTGAATGTTCTGGCAAGACCATAAAGATATTGCGTAGAAACCTGAAACGAGTTTGAATCAATTCAGAATCAAACCACTTTTGCTTTTTAGTTTTACATATGTTCAATTCATAAAGAATCTTGCATATGACCTACCGCAGTGCTGTTTGATGTTAACACTGGAAGGATTTCCACTCATCATTGTGAATACTAAGTAGTATCACTCTGAGTGTTCTAGCAATATCACAAGGATATAGCGTAGGACTCTCTTGATCTTCATCTGTGTGTCCTAACGAGATTTGATTGATCTCTTGGCTCTAGACTCGATTTGTGCACTTTTAGTGGTCGGAGGCTGGAGCAGATGCCACCTATTCAATATCAACTATCTCGAAGTGAGAAAGTTAATAGTAGTCATGTTGTTCTCCGTGACAATAAAACAAACTTCTTTTGAGAGAAGCCTGAGTAGCTAGGAAAGGGTTGTGCTTCACATCACTGGGTCCATGATGAGTTTGTCTTCATGATGAGTTGACCCGGTTTCTGCCTAAGTTGTATGGAGGGCTTCTTTCTTTAGACCCTTTATCCTTACATTTCTTTTTCATTCTTCAACCCCTTCAATGCTTACCAAGACATCATTACTAGCACCTTGTTGTGATTGTTCCAGTGCTAGCATCAGTACTTAGTCGGCATTCTGCTACATTCACATTCTACTCCATCTTTCCTAAGGACTTCTAATAATCTATTGGATTGTCCCTGGGAAGATCCCTCCGGTTCTGGTTGGATCATAGGACTTAAACCTAACCACCCTTTTTACACCAATAACGTCGTAAATTAAAGATGTTGTGGGTATTTGATCGTAACCATGAAAACCACTTTAAATTCTAACAAGGTGTTTGAAAAACATTTAACACCTTGCTAGTTTTTGTCGTTTTAGAAATGCTCTCCCTTCACATGTGCATCGATAATCGAAAGTGTTTCGCACATGTAGGTAAGAGTTAAAGTGCATGAGTCTTATATTAGATCACATTTTAATCACATTTTCTCCCCTATCTCTAATATATAAAATATTTTGATATTAGAGATACCAAATTTGATTAAAATATATTTTGAAAAATAGTCTTGAAATCTCCAGGAGAAAGATGTGTTAAGATTTTGCATGAAGTTAAAATGCTCCCCCTCAAAAATTGATCCAATTGAATTGTCATTGTGAGGATATGATCCACATTTCGCTTTTTGAGGATGGGAGTTGTTGAACACACAATTTTTGAAAGATTTTGAATATCATTGAAAAATTCTTGAAAAAATTGTGTTCAACGCTTTTTGAAAAATCAATTCTTTTTGTCGAAAGGTTTTTCTAAAGCACAAACTTGAGTTCATAGACTTTGAATGTCTTGACGAATCCACTCAAGTGTAAGAAGATTTCTCTTCTTTTACTGAGGGTAAGGGTACTAAATCGTACACTCCCCCGTGAATATCGATCCGGGTTGCAATCTGAAAGTGATTACAAGCCATTGTGTTGAGCTCAAAACGTTGAATGTTTTGTGACAAGCTCAACCCGTGATAGATTGCTCTACCCGTTGTTTGGAAATATTTGTCCAAAATAGACAATTTCCTTTATTAAAAGAAGAAATGACATGTTTTGAAAAATATTTACAACTTTCATTCGAGCTTTATGTACACACCCGTGTCGTTATTGAGCGACATTTCTAGGCACGTCCATATTATCGATACTGAAAGACATGTCGAGAAGAATATTTTTGGATTTTGAAAGATTTTTAATTTTGTGTTTTGCTTTTATGTGTTTTATATTTTTGTATTTTGCTTTTTCAAAGATATTTACAGGTTGATGTTTGATAGATAAATCAAGCAGGCACCTTTGCCAGAATCTCCAGATCTGCTGGAGTCAAACATATCATACCAATTTGCCTAACGAGGTACTCAAACCTATCTTTCGACAGAGCTTTCGTAAACAAGTCGGCTAATTGGTAATCCGTTCCAACAAAGTATAATTCAGCGATACCTCTTTCAACTTGTTCCTTTATGAAGTGGTATCTGACATCGATGTGCTTCGTGCGGGAATGTTGTACTGGATTGCAGGAGATGGTTATGGCCGACTTAGAGTCACAGTACATAGGTACTTTATCAAAGTGGAAACCATAATCCGTGAGTTGTGTTCTCATCCAAAGAACTTGAGCACAACACGCAGATAGAGACACATACTCCGCTTCGGCTGATGAAAGTGACGTGCAATCCTGCTTCTTGGAAGACCATCCCACAAGCTTATCTTGACCTAGAAATTGTGCACCATCAGAAGTACTTTTTCGTGTATCAAGACACCCTGCATGATCAGAATCTGAATAGGCCGTTAGAAAGAAACCGGTTTCCCTCGGATACCAGAGTCCCAAATGAATGGTATTCTTGAGGTACCGAAAGATCCGTTTAACCTCCTTGAGGTGCTTTTCAGTGGGTCGGGCTTGATATCGTGCACAATAACATGTAGCATGATGAATATCAGGTCTGCTTGCTGTCAAGTACATGAGGGAACCAATCATGGAACGATATCTCGTTTGATCGATGGCATTTCCCTCCAAGTCAGCATCTAGCGATGTGGTTGATAATGGTGTCCCAACGGGGTCACATGAAGTCATACCATGCTTTTGATTATCTCTTGACAATACTTAGCTTGGTTTATAAAGATACCACTTGGGGATTGGTGAACTTGAATTCCTAGAAAGAATTTTAGTTCGCCCATCATAGACATTTCAAATCTGCTGTGCATTACTTTTTCAAACCATTTTGAGAGTTTTGGGTTTGTAGACCCGAAAATAATGTCATCAACATAAATTTGCACAAGCAAAATGTCATCCCCATATTTATAAGTGAACAAAGTTAGATCAATGGAACCTTTTGAGAAACCTTTGGATACCAGAAATTTCGAGAGCTCGTCGTACCACGCCCTTGGAGCTTGCTTGAGTCCATATAGTGCCTTGTGGAGACGATACACCTTGTCAGGATAATGAGGATTGACAAATCCTTCCGGCTGCGTGACATAGACTTCTTCCTTCAAGGGACCATTAAGAAACGTCGTCTTTACGTCCATTTGATAGACAGTGAATCCCTTATGTGCAGCATAAGCAAGGAAAATCTTGACCGCTTCCATGCGAGCAACTGGTGCAAATGATTCATCAAAATCAATTCCCTCTTTCTGGCCATACCCCTTAGCCACTAGCCTAGCTTTGTTCTTGATGATCGTATTCTCTTCATCCATCTTGTTTTTCCAGATCCAACGAAGATTTAATGGAGTCACATCGTATGGTCTGTCAACAAGTTCCCAGACTTTAAGTCTTTCAAATTGTTGAAGTTCATCCGTCATCGATTCAATCCAAGCATGATCAGGCATGGCTTCTTTGATGTTTTTCGGTTCAGCTGTACTCACGGCGAGTGCGAACATACAAACATCGCCATCGGTTGCTAGTTGTCGTCTTGTACGAACAGGCTGTGAAGGGTTTCCAATTACGTGAACCAAAGGATGATCTCGGGTCCAATGATGTGTTGAAGGATGTCGTTGATAGAACGTATGCATATTTGACGAATCAACATGACGAGTAGAAGACTCTCCAGTTTCGTGTACCGGTGTACCGAATGGGTTGTGAAAATCGTCATCGTCAGATAATGCACCGTCTGCTTGATTTGTGTTCTCTGGAGCAATGACAGTAGTTGTGGATGTTGTAGGATCGATTGTTAATGTGATATTCTGAGGAGGTAAATCTGCAACAACCCGTGTTGAAGTAGATGAAGTTGTATCCTTTTGTTGATGATGATCGGTATCATCATTCGTATCATGAGTGACAGCGGAAGACTTCTATGCAACTTGTTTCTCCCCCGTAAAATATTCATCATACATTGGTCCATATAACATTTCCAACTCTTCAAGTGTCGTGTCCACTGTCATATCTACTCTAGGAACATGTTCAGGAACCAGCTTTGAACTTGACGGTTCATTGTTGTGGTCTTGAGTTCCGAGTTCCGTGCGGTTGTGAACGGAAGTCGTGTGTTGTTGTGAATCGGGACTTAAACTGCTTTGTTCAAGTGCCATTTCTTGCAATTCATCAAATCTGATATGAATAGTCTCGACTATCAATTTTGTTCTCTTGTTGTACACTCTGTATCCCTTAGACTGAGTTGCATATCCCACTAAAATGCATGCATCACCTTTCTCTTTCATCTTGTCCAGATTTTCACCATCTCGAATAATGTAACACGTACATCCAAAAACATGAAGGTGTTTGAGTGAAGGTTTGCGATCATTAATTATGTGATATGGTGTCTTTTCGTGTCTTGGGATAACTAAGGAGCGGTTTTGTGTGTAGCATGCGGTTGACACGGCTTCGGCCCAAAAGTATAGTGGAAGTTTTGAAGCGGATAATAATGTTCGAGCAACCTCAACTAAAGTACGGTTTCGTCTTTCAACAACGCCGTCTTGTTCGGGTGTTCGAGCAATAGATGTTTCATGTTCAATTCCTTCAGCTTCAAAATAGTCTCTCAGCTTTGAATTCAAAACTTCAGTACCTCTGTCAGTACGAACCACTTTAACTTGAGCTTGAAGACCACGTTGTATCACTTTAAGGAAGCTGATGAGAACATCGGGTGTTTCATCCTTGGATCTCAAGAAGTGAGTCCATGTGTACCTTGAGTAGTCATCGACAATTACCATAACGTATTTCTTCCCATTGATACTTTGAACACGCATGGGACCACACAAATCTATATGAAGAAGATCTAACCGTCCTTTAGAGCTAGGTGTAGTGTTTGTCTTGAAACTACTCCGTTTAGCTTTACAAAGCTCACAAGAAGAACAAAGATGATCTTTGATGAATTTCAAGTTAGGAAGGCCTCGCACAATATCTTTCTTGGAAAGCAAGTTGATGGTATCAAAGTTAAGATGAGATAAACGTTGATGCCATAACCAAGCTTGAGTCGTTGAAGCTTTAGCCATGAAACATATTGGAGTTGAAGATGTGGAGTCTTGTAGTGAAATAGTGTAGAGATCAGTACCCCGTGTTCCGGTAAGTAAGTCATTCCCATCATAATCACGAACAAAACATGTCTTCTTTCTAAAAGCAACCTCCAAATCCGCATCACAAAATTGACCAACCGAGAAAAGATTATGATTGAGCCCTTTGACGTAGTAAACCCTTTTGATAGTGATATTCCCCTGAACCAAGTCTCCATATCCTAGGATCGGTGCAAATTGATCATTTCCGAATCGGACCGTACCCAGGAACTTCTCCACGAAGTTAATTAGAATCTTGAGATTCCCCGTCATGTGCTTTGTGCATCCGGAGTCCATTATGAAGAGAATTACTTCGATCACCTGTAGAAGAATTAGAAAACGATGGAGCATTTGCTAAATTGGATTCCATGTTAGTTGTGATTTCCAATTCATTAGTTTCCCTAGTTTTATCACTTAGAGGCACACTAACGCTCGTAGTCACATTTTCTGTCCTACCCTTAGGCATCCATTTATATCCTGGAGGACATTGATTAGCAAACCACCATTTCCAAGGCTTGCTTGCAGATTCATATAATTCCCTAATTTTGCTTCTAGGGTTCTTAGTGGTGGAGTCTGATGCAATACTTTTCTTAGGGGGGGTTGCACCAGAATGGTTCACTTTGCGTTTGGGTTTTCTAGCACTAATAGGCATCACAGTTTGCTTCTTAGGGCTAGTTTCTACGCCTTTGACATTATTCGAAACACACATAGCATGATTAGCATTAGCACACTTTCCACATTTCACACAAACAAACTTAACTTTCATAGCATTCAAAGTCGAATCATTCAAATCGTCATTACACGCGATTACAGACGTCTTATTCTTAGAAACATTGAAAATCCTAGGGTGGTCTTCTACTTCCTTTATCTCCCCTTGACTTTTGTTTTGCCAGACCTTTTCATTCATGCGAGTGCTCTTAAGCTGGAGCCGGCTAACACTAGCAGTGGGGACTACTCCTGTAGTAAAAGACACACGTCTATTAGTGTTTCTAAAAGTCTGAGGTGATTGACTTTATTTGTTTTGTGTGGGTTTAGTGGCCAATCTATACATCCCTGGTTTAACCACATTTGTGTTGTTAATGCTTTGTGATCGAATATTTATTTTGAGAGTGTTTTGTGGTAACCTATCCTTCCCATCCGTCTTGGGGGCAAACGCAGGTTTTGCAAATGCAGAATTAGAGAAAACAGATGGTTTTCCCAAGACAGAGGGTCTAGTCACTTTTTGAGCATTGGGTTGTCTTACAACAGGTTTCTTAACACTAGGTTCCACAATCTTCCCACCCATCTTAGCAACGAGTTTCTGTAACTCTGCTATCGCTCTGTCCCGATCTTGTAACTGAGCTTTCAACCCTTTAATTTCCAAATTCTGTTCGTTCATTTCTCAAAACGTTTGGGAAAGTTTTTCTTGCAATTTATTATCATGTGGAAAACTACCAATGTCTTTTTGCAAAGCAAGTTCAAGAGAATGACAATGTTTTTGAAGGAAATCAGTTTTGTGTTGAAGTAACTCAAAAGCCTTTTTATCAACATTTTCTTTATGTTTTGAAAGCTCAAGTTCAAGACGCTCACACTCTTTGATTTTATCAAGATATTTGCATGCAACATCAGAGTATTCATCGATATCAGCACAAGATTGAAGAGTAACACACAAAATATCTTTGGAGAGACATTCTTCTAAGAGTAGATCATATTCGTTTGAAAATTCTAATTTGTCATTTTGAAGGTCATCAATTGCTTTTTCAAGAGACTCAACATATTTCAAGTCATCAAACATTTCAGACTGAATTAAATTTTCAAACTCAAGAACATGTTCTTTTTTTATCTTCGTATTTGGTATTAAAAGTTCTTTCACAAGCACAGTTATGTCGTGAGGAATCTCGGTTTTCCACTTATCCTTTTGACGTTTCTCCCAATCGCTTTCAACAATTGATTGAACATTATTAACGTGGTGTTTAAGAAAACCAAGTATTTTTCTACTTTTGCTTTTAGAAGCATCTAGAGGCAATAGTTAATATATTTAAAAACATTAGTTTTCCTCTTAGTGGCAAAAGCTTTTTTCCATTGAATTCTTTTTTGTTTGCATTCTAAAAATAATTCCTCACGAGACTTTTGTTTTTGTGGAGTGAAAAGACCATAAAGACTGTTTTCATAAGCATAGTTATATGGTTTCACAAAATCTTTATTGACCGGTGATCTACTCTCCTCATCCCAAAGGGACGTCTCTTCACTATCGAGGTTAGCTACAGGGCAATCATGATTGGTCCATTCGGACTCGTCAAGATATAAATGGGGGTTAGCAGCTTGAGCTTGTTCGAGGTACTTGGGGGTGGCAAAGCTAGGTTGACCCTTGAAAAACGACTGAGGTGCTATCATTCTTACGGTTTGAATAGAGTCATGTGTATTATAAACAACTTTTTTCAAAAAATCGACTTGTTCTTCGAGATCCTTTACTTTTTCAGTATCTTTGCTTTGTCTATTTTTGAAATCTTGTTTTAATGTTTCAACCTCTTGTTTCTTCTCGTCAAGAATTTTAGCAGAATCAGTGGTGTTCATAGAAAGCCTCTGTTCAAGTTCATTAACTTTTGTTGTGGCAAGATACCTTTTTTGACGTTCATCACTTAATAAAACATTAAATTGACGTTTTTCTTTAGTTAACAAAGCAAGAGCTTCATTGTATTTATTTTCAAAATCGTCATTTTTAACGTTGATGACACGACTTTTGTACCCCTCAAGCTCGTTGGTCTTTTGAAGAAGCTCAGCCCTATAACTATCAATAGTCTCACTAGAATTTATAAGAGCGGCTTTGCATTCTTCAAAGTTTTGAGTGAGCGCTGCGTTTGCCTTCTTTAATTGCTTTTGATTCTTTCTATTTTTATTGACATCTTTTTGTAAACTAGCAATTAAATTAGCAAGCGCGACACGCTCCTCGTCATCATACTCATTTGCATGTTGATCATCCTCAAACTCATTATTGCACATGTCTGATGAATCGGGTGTGATATTGCTATCAACCGTTTCCATCATACACGTGTCAGTAATTGTTGTTGGTAGATCACTATGCTCATGTGTATCACCAAACACATTATATTCAACATCATCTTGTACCTTATCAATTAGCTCGGTATCAAAGATAGGACCATTGTCATCTTCAGTGACGTTAAGGACCTCATGAATCTTTGCCATGTATGAATAATGTGCCTCGAGTTCTTGGTCGGAAAGTTCATCATCTGTGTCGTCAAGCATTTCTCCTTCCTCAGCTGATAACTTGATTCCAGCTTCCATTTTCTTGCACAACAGCATCTTTTCCTTATGATAACCATAATCTTTAACCCTCTTTGGCTGCCTGCATTCCTTAGCCAAATGCCCAAAACCTCTGCAGTTAAAACACTGAATCCCACTTTGTTGCACAACTTGAGTACCAACAGTTTCCCTATTTCCAACAACAGTAGCCACCCTCTGATTATCATACTTAGGTTTTCGATCATACTTTGGAGGACTCTTAGCACGTCTTCGTGTGTCATACCTTGAAGGACTCTGTGCATGGGTGTTCCTCGAGTTTGAAGATGTTCGAAGGTTGTTGTTGGTGGGTTTGTAGATTTTCTTATATTGCTTCATAACGAAAGCCATTTGTTGCTTGAATTCCCTATCCTTTTGAGCTATTTCTTCATCACTGTGTTCTTCGGATGATTGCTCAGGTATGGGTGATGGTGCTCTTGCAACTTCTTTGCCTCGGGATCGTGTTGGAGCATGTGACTTAGAGACAATGGATGATCGTGGTGATGATGATTGAGTAGAGTAGGTCTTTGAAGTACGAGAGTGATAATCTGGGTAATGTTGAGTGGTAGACACCAAAGCAAGTGGATTGGAAATCTTTGCAACTCGTTCAGCTCGAAGTTCATTTGCCTCATTTTGAAATTGTTTCAAGATGTCAAAGAGCTTGTGATATGAAACTTCGTCTAACTTTTGTTGTTGTTTCACCAAGGTGACAAACCGTGTCCACTCAGGTTGAAGTTGCTGTAGAAATTGGACATTGACGTGCATGGTGGAAACTTGCAAGTTGTTTCGGGTCATATCATTCATAATCTTGTAGAATCGGGAGTAATAAGAATCAATTGATTCCCCATCCTTTGATGTAAACTTGCCAAAGTTCCAAAACATCTTAGTTTTCACATCTTGTTTGTTAAGTGATTCACCTTGTTGCAATCTTTCAATGGCCGTCCACATTTCTTGAGCAGTAGGACATGCGTCAACCGTAGAGTAAATTTCATCTCCAATGCCACTGAGAATTAAGTAGATTGCTTCCTTCTCTGCATCAAACCACGCACGGTTCTCTAGGGTGAGGTCGGTCCTCTTCTCATCACGTTCATATGCGGGTTGTGCATCACTTGTGTCTGTGGCTGGTACTGCAGGAACTTGAATCCTTGAGAGTTTATAGGGTCCTTCCAAAATACATTGCCTTAAAGCATCACCGTTAGGTTTTGTGTCAAGGTAACGTATAAAACGGGATTGCCATTGATCGTATCGACCCGACACAAGCATTGGTGGTCTTTCTTTGTTACCTGTCACCATTATGTTGTTGTTCGTCACACGATACTCAGCAGTAGAATCCATCTCAATATTCTCTGAAATGATGAATCGAATGTGGATCTTAAGTAGTTGTGTTGTGATTGTTTGGTTGTTGAAATTCCGAAAATTGCGATTTTTTTTTTCTCAGCCCGACAATAAATTCCTCAGTCCGACAAAACGGTAGCCCTAAAAAATTTGTAATCACCAAATTTTGAAATTGAGCTAGAAATGTCCTGAAACTAGTATGGAAAAAATTTGATTTTACTTGACCTAATTTTTTTTTTTAATTTTTTTTTAATCTTCGTGCAAACTACGTTCCGAAACTAGTCTAGATGGTGGCTAAGTCTAAAAAATACTCAAGCAAAAATTTAGCTAAACATGTCATCGGAATGTCCATCGGAATGTGCCATCGGAATGCCCATCGGAATGTTTCTTAGATCGGAATGTCCTTTAGATCGCAATGTGCACCTGTCGGAATCCTTAGATCGGAATGTGTACTTGTCGAAATCCTTCAGATCGGAATGTTCAGATCGCAATGTGTACCTATCGAAATCCCAGATCGGAATACTCAGATCGCAATGTGGCTGTCGCAATGTGGGCAGAGTAACGTTTCAAGATTGCCTTAAATCCGTCGCAATCCACGATCGCAATAACGATCGCAATAAGCGTCGGAATAAGGGGGCTATCGCAATACTGATCGCAAAGTAAAACCCTAGGGTTATTGCGATCGAAACCGTACTTACCTTTTCCGAAATTGTAGCTGTCGCAATAAGGGACCTTTTTTCCAACTTTTTAGGCAACGATTTTAGCAACTTTTAGGCAACAAATTTAGCAACTTTTAGGCAACTAGATCGTGTTTTTAACCAAACCAAAACAACCAAATCTCTACAACAAGTATATAGAAGATTTGTAGCAAGATATAGAACACTAAAAGCACAAAAAAAATTGAATTCGGGAAAGGAAGAAGGATCAAATCCAATGAAAACTCAAAAACCAATCACAAAACTACCCCATGGCGATTGATACCAATTGTTGTCCCTTATATATGATGATAATAATCACGAATTTAAAGAAAGAAAGGTAGAAATGAGATGAATTTTAGTGAGAGAAAGTAGAGAGAGAAATGGTTGGAACTAGGTGAATGTTAGATTGAGAAGTGAGAATACAAAATGAACCAACACCCTTCCTAACATGCTAGGAAGGGTATATATAGTCCACCCACATGCGGGCTTCTTTATGGACTATATGGTTTGGGCCGGGCTTTCTTTTTGGGCTTTGGTTACTTATTAATTAACCTTAGCTTAAAGTTAAGCCCGTAATAACACGACTAATATACTACCTATTACAACGTTCTAAAAACGATACATAATAGACATATGACCGAGCATTCTTGTTTGGCTCAATATTTTGAGGCTAACATTAAGCATGTGGGAAAAGTCTCCCCTACACTTATGACATTGTGCACGTTGGTTAACTCAAGTTAAGGAAGAGACGACTAACGTGATCAATTTCAAATGTGAGTATGAAGAAAATTGAATCACGATAGTTGAGAGATAGAGTGCCTTCATCCCTGTAATCACATCACCACACAAATACAAACACCTATGTAGGTCCCCCTACACTTAGGAGGTTAAAACATAAAAGGATAGATACTCGGGCTGCCTCCCGAGGAGCGCTTGTTTTTGATAACCGAGTCACGAGCCTGACTCGACCCAAAATTAGTTCATGGGGAACGTGGTGAGGGATGGAATCATCTCCTGAGAGATGTCCTCACCAAAGTACAACTTCACTCGTTGGCCATTCACCTTAAAATTTGGTCCGTTAGGTTGAGCGAGCTCGAGAGTACCATAAGGAAAAATTTGGGCAATGGTGAATGGGCCGGACCAACGAGATTTCAGCTTGCCCGAAAAGATTTTCAACCGAGAGTTAAAGAGTAAAACTTTGTCTCCAACTTGGAACTCTCGGTTCTTAATCTTAGAGTCGTGAATGAGCTTAGTCTTCTCCTTATAGATTAAAGAATTTTCATAAGCCTCATTACGGAGTTCATTCAGCTCATTGAGTTGGATCTTGCGTAGGTCACCGGCTTTGTTGATATCAAAATTAGCCCACTTCAAGGCCCAGTAAGCCTTGTGCTCCAACTCAATGGGGAGGTGGCATGCTTTCCCGTACACGAGACGATATGGTGTACAACCAATCGGAGTCTTGTATGCGGTACGAAAAGCCCACAAAGCATCATCAAGTTTATCAGCCCATGAGGCACGATGCTCTCCCACGGTCGTTTCAAGAATTCGCTTTAGTCCTCGGTTGGATATTTCAGCCTGGCCATTAGTTTGTGGGTGGTAGGTTGTGGAAAGACGATGATTTACACCGTACTTAGCCATGACTCTAGCAAATTGGTCATTGCAAAAATGAGTCCCACGATCACTAATAATGGCACGAGGCACACCGAATCTAGCGAATAGAGATTTCAAAAAGTTACAAACCACCCTTGCGTCATTAGTGGGTAAAGCTTTGGCTTCAACCCATTTGGAGACGTAGTCAACGGCTACAAGGATGTATTTGTTTCCTTTAGAAGAAGGGAATGGCCCCATAAAGTCGATACCCCAAACATCAAAGATTTCACATTCTTGAATGAAATTCTGAGGCATCTCGTCTTTATGTGTGATCTTGCCTTGTTTTTGGCAAGCATCACATCGTTTAACCATATTGTGAGCGTCACGATATATGGAGGGCCAATAAAATCCCGAGTCAAACACTTTTTTGGCGGTGTAGTTGGGACCAAAGTGACCACCGGTGGGTCCTTTGTGGCAAGCGTCAAGGATTTCTAAAGCTGCCGGTCCATCAACACATCGGCGAATAATCAAATCGGCACATTGTTTGAATAGGTAAGGGTCATCCCAAAAGTAAGTCTTAATGTCGTTGAAGAACTTTTTCTTTTGTTGGGATGTTAACCCTTCCTTGAGAATTCCACCCGCTAAGTAGTTTGCAATGTCCGCAAACCACGGGGTTTCATCAGAATTCGAATTGATAGACATTAAGGTCTCCAAGGGAAAAGAATCATTGATGTCTTTGTTCGGATGATCCCCTTGGTAAGGATCCTCAAGTCTACTGAGATGATCCGCGGCTAGGTTTTCAGCTCCTTTTTTATCGCGAATTTCGATTTTAAATTCTTGGAGTAGCAAAACCCAGCGAAGAAGTCTTGGTTTGGAATCTTGCTTTGTCAACAAGTACTTCAGCGCGGAATGATCGGTATACACAATTGTTGTAGAAAGGACAAGATAGGGGCGGAATTTTTCAAAAGCATAGACAACAGCTAAAAGCTCTTTTTCGGTTGTCGTGTAATGCAATTGAGCCCCAGTCATTGTCTTGCTAGCGTAATGGATCGGTTGGAAGTGTTTGTTCACTCGTTGTCCCAGAACCGCTCCAGTAGCAAAATCACTAGCATCGCACATCAACTCAAAGGGAAGCTCCCAATTAGGGGTAACCAAGACGGGTGCCTTAGTTAGCTTATCCTTAAGCGAGTTGAAGGCTTCAAGACACTCTTTGGAAAAGATAAAAGGAGTATCTTTTTCCAAGAGGTGGGTCATCGGGCGAGCGATTTGAGAAAAATCTTTGATGAATCGACGGTAGAAGCCCGCATGACCCATAAAACTTCTCACACCCTTCACTGTTGAAGGTGGAGGCAACTTAGCGATAACATCGACTTTAGCACGGTCTACTTCAAGACCGGATTTGGAAATCTTGTGTCCCAGCACGATGCCTTCTTTTACCATAAAATGGCATTTTTCCCAATTCAGAACAAGGCGAGTGTCTTCGCACCGCTTAAGCATACGTTCCAAATTGGCAAGGCAAGAAGAGAAGGAATCCCCGAAGACCGAGAAATCATCCATGAAGACTTCCATGGTTTGTTCAACCATGTCATGGAAGATAGCTAACATGCACCTTTGGAAAGTCCCGGGGGCATTGCATAAGCCAAAAGGCATTCTTTTGTAAGCAAATGTGCCATAGGGATAAGTGAATGTTGTCTTCTCTTGATCTTGGGGATCGATGGGTATTTTGAAATAACCCGAGAAACCATCAAGAAAGCAGTAATATTCATTACCCGCTAAACGTTCAAGCATTTGGTCCATAAAAGGTAGAGGGAAATGATCCTTTCTCGTGGCATCATTGAGTTTGCGGTAGTCTATACAAACTCTCCACCCAGTAACAAGACGAGTGGAAATCAACTTGTTGTGTTCATTGGGAACAACGGTTATTCCGCCCTTCTTGGGCACACAATGGACTGGACTAACCCATGGTGAATCCGAAATAGGGTAAATCATACCCGCATCAAGAAGTTTGATAACCTCCGTTTTGATGACTTCATGGATTTTTGGATTCACCCTTCGTTGGCTTTGAATTGTGGGCTTAAAGTCGTCCTCCATGAGAATTTTGTGTGTGCAGAAGTGAGGATCAATTCCGCGAATGTCGGAGATTTTCCAAGCGATAGCCTTCTTATGAGCTTTAAGCACGGCGATGAGGCGAGTTTTCTCTTCATCTTTCAAGTCCTTAGCAATGATGACTGGCGACTTCTTCTCTTATTCAAGAAACACATACTCGAGATGGGGCGGCAACTCCTTAAATTCTAAATCCGGAGGATTTTCGACGGGAGGCGTATTCGAAGTCAGAGTATCGATAGCAATAACCGTGGGAGATAGAGGAGAAGGATTGTCTTCGTTGAGAAGGTTTTCAAATAAATGCATGTCTTCATCCTCATCGGTGGGAGAATCATCATTAGCTAAGTTCACATCTCCCATGGTGGCTTCAAGATTGTTCCAAAACAAATCACTTTCTCCAAATAGAGACAGTGATGAATCAATAGAGGAAACGGTTTCAACATTGGGAAGAGAGGTAGGAATATTTTTATAAACATCATTAAAGTGTTCTTCACAAGCCTCATCCAGAACGTCAATACAATTAACACTCTCGTATGAATAAGGTTGTTTAGACAACTTTCCCATGTTGAAGACGATTTTATCGTCACCCGCTCTCATGATAAGCTCACCGGCTTCAACATCGATAAGAGTGCGACCGGTCCTCAGGAATGGACGACCCACGATCAAGGGAACACGAGGGTCCATCTCGTAGTCGACGACGACGAAATCGGCAGGAAAGGTGAATTTATCGACTCCTACAAAGACGTCTTCGGCTATCCCCACTGGATAAGCAACCGTACGGTTAGCTAATTCTAAAGTCATTTTGGTGGGGACTAGCTCAGGGAGAGATAATTGCTTCCAAACGCTTAGAGGCATTAGATTAATACTGGCACCTAGATCGGCTAAGGCCATGCAATTCTCTACTCCCGGGAAATTGCAAGGGATTAAGAAACGACCCGGATCACCAAGCTTGGTTGGCAATTTCCTTAAGAGCACTTTAGAGCAATTCTCATTAAGTTGGGTGTTGGCAATATCGAGAAGCTTTTCCTTGTCACTCAGAAGATCTTTAAACATTTTCGCGTACTTAGGCATGTGAGCGAGAGCCTCAGCGAAGGAGATATTGAAATTCAGTTGTTTAAACATTTTAAGAAAGTTCGAAACCTGAATATCGTCCTTGCTTTTGAGCTTCTCTTTCCTCAACCTAGATGGATAAGGTATATTGTAAGAAGAGGAAGGCTTCGGGAGAATAGGATCACTCACATCCTTGGGTGGAGGAGGGGTAGAAGTAAGAGTTGGAGAAATTGGGGAAGGAGAAGGATGAGGAATAGGAGCAGGTGACTCGTTTTCCTTAGTCACAATCACCGGTGGAGGTATAGGAAGCTCGGGTTCCTTGGTACCTTTGCCACTGCGAGTGGTGATTGCTTTCATCTCCCCTCTTGGATTCGCAACGGTGTTACTCGGAAGAGTACCCGAAGAAGAGGGTTGATTACCTTGGAAGAAACTAGCCATCATGTTCTTCAAGTCATTTGTTTGACTATCCAACGTGTTTCTTATGTCAGCTCTCACATCGTTCCCTTGTTTGACCAGGTCTGCTTTCAAGTTGAGCACTTCGCGCTGAAGATTTCCCACGATCACATCGTTAGTCCGCATATAGGTTTCTACTTCTTGGTGTAAAGCGGTGGGTTGGTTGGGAGGAGCATTATATGCGGGTGGTTGATAAGCAGGTTGCTGGTATACTTGGTTGTTTCGTTGAGGTGGTTGTTGTTGTTTGTGAGGTGGTATGTATGGTGTACGAGGTTGTTGTTGTTGTTGAGGAGGGCGATTGAGGTTTTGTTGTTGGTTTGGGTTGTTTAGAGGAAAACCAGGTGGTGAGAAATAGTTGTTAGAGCGGTAGCTAAGCAAGTTGCGGTCACCTTGAGGTCTAGCTTGATAAGCAGGTTGAGGATAGGTGCCATAAGCTGCATTCACATTCTCAGAAGGGTAGTCTTGGGTGGCAGTACAAGTGGTGTAAGAGTGAGGACCCCCGCATATCTCGCATGGTTGGCTAACGGCATTGACTTGAGCGTCTTTAGCGTTTCTAGCGTTGATGCTGTTGGTGTTGCTGGCGGTTTGGGTAGCAAGCGATTCAAGAAGCACCGTGATTTTGTCAAGTCGCTTGTCGCTGTCACTAGTACTAGCACTAGCGACATTGGTCCGAACACTCTTGTTTTGCACACGAGACTTATTCTCAATGATATCCCAAGCAGCATTGGAAGTCTTAGCCAAAAGATTACCCCCCGTGGCGTTGTTTAGTGAATCTTGGTCATTCATGCTTAAACCATTATAAAAAGTGTTAATTTGGTGCACTTTGGTAAAACCATGTTGTGGGCATTTTCTTAAAAGATCTTTAAAACGATCCCAAGATTCACTAAACGACTCATCGTACTTTTGTTCAAAATTAATGATTTCATTCCGCAAAGCGGTAGTACGAAAGGGTGGGAAAAAGTAGTTGATAAACTTGGTCTCCAAATCCGTCCACGTAAGAATACTCTGTGGCGGTTCCTTAGCAAGCTAATGTCGGGCTTGTCCCTCTAAAGAAAAGGGAAAAAGTTGTAAACGGATTACCTCTTGTGGAACACCATTGAATTTGACCGTATTGGTGAGTTGCAAGAATCTCTTGATGTGGTCATGTGGATCATCAATGGTACGCCCCAAGAATGGTTGAGCAGAGACCATCTGGATAAAGCCGGATTTGAGCTCAAAATTGTTGGCTGCAATCGCTGGTATGACAATTGGATCAGTGTTGCCATCTACATGAGCTTGCAGAAGTTTAATCATCGGGCGATTATCCGGAAGAGGCTCATTGTTGTTGTTATTATTGTTGTTGAAAGGTGGGTTGTTGTTGTTATTATTATTGTTTTGAGGTGGTATGTTGTTGTTGTTTTGTACACCGGCCATGTCTAAGTTATCGAGAGGCTCGGGCTCTTGATAAGACGTTGATCGAGTGCGCATACACCTGCAAAAGAACTAACAAAGCAAAAACAAAGCAAAAATATTTTTGGTTTTTTATGTTTTTTAATTTCTTTTTTTATTTTTGAAAATTTTATATTTTTTAGGGTTTTTTTTGAAAATTTTTATGAAAAAGTAACGTTCACGGTGAACGGATCCCAAAATCCAAGTTCTCACAGAAAACTGTTAATCTTAACGAGAAGAGCCGGCAGCGGCGCCATTTGATACAAGGTTTTTGCAATGGTTCGGAATAAGCTCTCGGTATCTCCTCGAATTGATTACAGCTCAAAGTGGAATGATTTATTCTTGGTGACAAAAAGTGGGTTTGGTTTTCTATCCTATTGAAAAGATAAATGACTAAAGTAAATTAAAATTTAAACCAAAACAATTACTTAAATGAAACTAGAATTTAATTTGAACAGTTAAAGGATAAAACAGTGAAACAAACTTACTGAAAATATGCTCTATTCGGAATTTACTACCATGCGGAATAAACATACTCTCTGCGGAATATTTTGTGCTACTCGGAATATTGAGACCATGCGGAATAAATATGACCATGCGGAAAAATTAAGGCTATCCGGAATATGAAATATTCCGAATAAAGGAAAGGGAAATCAGGCTATGCGGAATGTGGATGTCTATGCGGAATAATCGAAATTCCGAGTAAAGGAAAACTAAGGTAGGCTATTCGGAATATATAAAAGCTATGCGGAATATTAGAAATATTCCGAGTAAGGGAAAAACTAAGGGGCCTACCCGGAATATATAAAATTCCGAATAAGGAGCAAATTAGAAGGCTATCCGGAATAAATGAATATTCCGAATAGAGGGCAAAACCAACAGACTATTCGGAATTTATAGAAATTCTGAATAAGGAACGAAAGAAATATACTACTCGGAATAACTGGATGAAGAACAGTAGTACAGAAGCAAAACAGGGGAATACGAATATATCACAAATCGAGTCAAATAAGCAAAAAGGTTTAACCAAATTATCCAATAATCATCTACTAACCATACGGATCAAATCCCAATCATAAAATCACAAATTCAACAACTTTTTAAGATCAAAACTCAACTTAATAAAAACTTAAGAACTTACAATAAAAAGATGATGAAGAACAAGATGAATGAAAAGATTAAAGGAAAGCTTGTATTGATGATTAAGATTCAGTAAAACAAAAGGAGAGGATTAAACTTACAAGATTAAAAGAAGAAATCAAAAAGATGAAAAACCACTCCTTAAGGGAGATTGTTCCCTATGAACTAGGAAGAGAGAAACAGAAAGAAAAAACTAGATTACAAATTTTGTGAGGGTGATCCCTTTATATAGGCTGAGTGGTTGGTTGGTGAGTGGGCTTTCTCCCTTTCTTCTTGTCTTCTCGTCTTTTCAGAAAAGTTGACGTTTTCGATTCTGATTCGGGATTTGTCGTCGATTAAATTCAACTCGTCTTTTAATTTCTTCGTTTAATAGACTTGAGTTTCTTCGACATTTGTAAATCTTCCATCTTTGGTCCTTTTCTTTGATAAATCTTCAAATAGGCCCATTGACTTCAAATCTTTTGCATCTCTTGGACAATAGACTTCGTCTTTAGTCTTTTTCCTTGATAAAACCCGTGCAATCCCATGTTTTCTTCAATAATTATCCGGTTGACTCTGAAAACATAATAAACACAAAAACCACGCATAATTCCAAACAAATGATATTAAATACGTGTTTTGGTCTTGTTTTAGCCAGTTATAAGTGGTCAAAGGATGGGTGTTTACACACTTATCAACACTCATGCAGTAAAATAACATATTGATGAAGTACAATAACAGTGTGATGTAGTAGAATACACATATAACCTACACGTTTCTACACATAAAACACTCTTCGCATAAACTAACCTAATTGCATATGCCACAAACAAGATCCTACTGCAAAACACCCTGCAAGTACCCTAATCTAGCCTTATACGTCATAAAAATGCTACTGCATCTCTGATTTATACCAGCTGCATCATATATAGAAACACGTAGATAAACACTAGTCTATATTCTACTGCTTTACATTTTCTATTTCACCACATCACATGCAAAAACAGGAAAACAGAATGAATATTGTTAAAAACACCAAGCCACATTTACACTAAACCCATTCATATGAACAATGTATGTGCAGTACTGCATTACAATGCATTTTTCTACCATATTAAACTGTATTTTTCTGCTCTATCATAGTTCATTACAATGTTTTTCTACTATGTCACTGTTCATTTGTATATAATGCATCAGAATTAAAGCTATAATGCATTAAAAATACATTACACATACAACCTATTACATTACACTTCAAAATTTACCACATCATAGTTATAAAGTCTAGTAATAAATCATCCATATGAACAAAAAAACCTTGTTGTATAACAGTTCCACTTCTAGTGCATAACACGTATAATAAGCCTAAATAATCTAATTCTGTTCTTTTTACTACATTACTAGTTAATTTTCTAGTACATCACAAGCATATGAACATCAACATACATCCTTATACACGAAAACTAAACAATTACTACATCCCAGTCCAAATTTCATTACATCAAACATCTATTTATTTTTTCTATTGCATTACAATTTATTTTCTAGTAGATCACAAGTCTATGACATCAACATACATCTTTATAGATGAAAACTAAACACCTACTACATCTCCGTCCAAAGTCCAATACATCAGACATCTTTTTTTTGTTTTCTACTACATTATAGTTCATTTTCTACTTCATCCCACGCCTATGAACATCAACATACATCCTTATACTAGAAAACTAAACGGCTACTACATCTATGTACAAATACCAATACAACCGAGGATAAAACACATTTTAGCACTGAATACAACCATTATTCTAATACATTACAATAATATTCAATGATGTACTAGTTTTAACACTATGATGCAATAGGAATGAATGTCTTATATTTTCTAGTACATCATTATTTTCTACTGCACTATAGTCCTATATTCTACTATATTACAATTATATTCTACTATGATGCAATAGAAATAACAATAATGCAGTAGTATTCAAGACTATAATGCAATAGAAAACAATTATGTATTGAACTTGTGCTTAACCTAATACATACTTATAGATGAAAATTGAAGACATAGTGCATCATTGTAAAAAATATAGTGAATTACAAAAATAACCAAACAAAGAAACATAAATAATCTACTGTACCACATCAAAAGAAAAATCTACTACGCATACAATTACATCAACAATCAAAACAAATACATTATCATGTAAATTTAGTGCATCACACTTATAGAGTCTAGTTGAGACATTTTATCGAACATATTGTAAGAAACTTTTTAACACCTTATTAATTTGTACAATTTATTTAAAAAGAGATGAAGAAATAAAACTAGGATTCATAAATCAACTTACATGTTTATTCTAGATGTGCTAGATTCGTATAAAGCATCGATAAAACGATGATGTACGCATGATTCCATCATGGTTAGAAGCTTTAACGATTTGATGTAGTCGTTATTCGATGTGTATGATTCGATGTAGTAGCGATACAATCATGATTATATATGATTATGATGTGTACGGATTTCTAGTGTGAGAAAGTGTGTTTAGAGAGAGAAAGTTAGATCCAAAAATGGGTCGAGATGAATGAAAGGAATGTTTCTTGTATAAAATACACAGTTATCAGTTTTACCCCTGAAGTTTGTAATATTTACCCCGCCGCCCCCTTTTTTTATTTAATCTAATAGGTTTTGATCCAAGGGCTAGGATATTCTCCTACCTTTATTATTATAAAATTTCTTTTATAATAACTCCACCCTATATATATATATATATAGAGAGAGAGAGAGTTGGGATAAAATAAAAAAGATTTTATAATAAAAAAGGTAGGATGGAACCATAAGCCGCCATGTGTCATGTTAGTCCCCCTCTTTTTTTTAATAACTCCAAGGGTAGTTCTGTATTTTACACCAAACTTCAAGGGTATTTATATAAATCTATCTTAACCACATATAATTTATCTTTTTTCACACATTCCATTCGACAAAATAATTTACACAGAGTTCTACTGTCTTCCGCTCGATAACCACCATCTTCCCCATCACCGTCAACCACCAGGTGTTCCACCGTCATCCCCACCACCGTTAACCACCGTCTATCTCTCGATACCTACCGTCGTTAACCATCATCGTCACAGACATCAACCACCATTAATCATAACATTCATCATCTTTTCCATGTTTTTAATCTTCAACAGGTAACGAGTGTATGTCTGATTGTAAGTATCTTATTCAAAGTCTATGCCTTACTATAGTTCAAAAAGTAACGTTTATATTATGATCTTTATTGTTGTGTTGGGTAACATGATGTAATATGAGTGTAGTTAATATTTCTTTGTTAATAGTTACTCTATGTAGTTGATTTAAAACATTCAACTAGTATGTGTTTGAGACAAAACATGGTAAATAACGTGGTTATGAAAACTGCACAACATGTGTTTGTTAAAAAGTCTACAAAGTATTCTATAGTTGTGATGCACCAGTTTTGTACCATGATGTGTTATTTTTGTACTATGATGCACTTAAATTATGATTCATTGATATATGAAACACCTTTTGTACTATGATCCAACATTCCAACTACTGTTTCTGCTTTGATGCACTAGTTCTTACACTGTGATGCGTTAAATGTTAGGTTTTAATTGTCTTGGCCATTTTTAGTAGAAAAAGGTGTGTATCTCTAGTTGTATATGTGATGCAACTGTGGGGAATTTTTGATGTCGTTTATGTTTATTTGCATCAGATATACATCTAATAACTTTTTTACTGATTCACCAATTATTCGTAATTGTCATTGTTAAAGATTAGTTTCATATTTTTTTACTGAATTATAGTTTATGTTCTATTGAATTATAGTTTATGTTCTACTGAATTATAGTTTATGTTTTACTGAATTATAGTTTATCTTCTACTGAATTATAGTTTATATTCTACTGAATTATAGTTATATTATACTGAATTATAGTTTATCTTCTACTAAGTTATAGTTTAGTTTAATCATACATTAGATGTTGTTATTAGTATTAGTCTAATGGAGATGATTTTAAACATAGTGTGTATGTTTTATTGGTCCTAGTGAATCATAGTATTACCCTAGTGCACTACAATAACGAAAGCCAATATATTATCTGATCTTTAGTTTGTGATTGATTGTGAATGCATTATTGTGACTACTTGATAGGTTTTAATGCATTATAGTTTAGGTTTTACTTCATCATAGTTTAGATTTCGTAGAAGCTGCATTAAGTTTAGTTTTACCAGATAGGTTATACTCTATTGTAGTATAGGTTTTACTACATTAGTTTGGTTAAAACATATTATTCAATAAGATTAATTCATAATTGAATAATGTAATGTAGTAAACTGAATTCTATGATGAAGTAGATATTACTGTATGTTTAATATTATAATTATGATGTAATGTAGTAGAGTGAGTTCTATTATTGAGTATATATAATTGTATGTTTTTCAGTATGTATTTTATATAATCACAATAATATATACAGTGAGTTTCTAAGACTTTATCCTTCATCTTCGCAGATGCAACTGATTTTGAGGTTGTTAAAGTCAGAGATCATGTGGGTTACTATGTTTTTGGAACAGATGACTAGGAATTGGTATCCTGATCAGTACAAAGTGAAATGACAGAATTGTATCATATTTTTTAGGCTAGTATTGATCGTTTGGTACACGATGTGGATAAATTGAAGTACCATTAGTCCCAAATGAGCAAAAAAGGCTTTATATAGTGCTACGCTTGTGTGAACAAGCTGGAAAAAGTTTATTCACGAAAACCAAATGTTAAAAAAGTTAAAGGTACGTCTTACTTTTCAAGGATGAAGTTGGTAGCTGAAGTGACAGTTGAAGAACTTAACAAGAGGAGGACTTGTGGTATACGTGGAGAAAAAGAAGGACACAATAAAACAATATGTATAGGTGCACGTGAAGCAAACAAGAAACCCAGGTTACAAAGCTGCTTCCAACCAACAACTTGCTCAGAATATCTGAGTTGAGATCAAATACTTCAAAATAAACACTGAATATATATATTTTCCATCTTTTTTTTTACCAATATTTGAATTGTAAAAAAATGTTATATTCCTACAGATCATAAATGTAGTTTCTTTTTTTGTTTTCAAGTTTTTTTCGTATTGTAGTTTATATTCCTACGTCATGATTGAGTTATTCTGAGGGCATTATATTTTTAATCGTAGTGCATTATAGTTCATGTTTTACCACATTATAGGTTTGTCATTAGTACCAGTCTAATGGAGATGATTTAAACATAGTGTGCATATGATAATCCTAGTGAATTATAATACTAATTCTATTACATTATAATAGAAAAATCTAATATATAACCTGATTCTTTATATACAATAATATATGGAATTCAACAATATTGTTAATCAATAATATATAACCTGGAATTCATCATTATTATTAAACAAATGTTCTACTAAATTATAGTTTTATTCCTAGTGCATTATAACACTAATCCTGGTGCAGTATAACATTAATCATGGAGATGTTTGAAAGTATCACATAATCACAATAATACTTAATCTGGAATTCATCAATATTATTAAACATATTTGGTATATAAAAAATAAAAAAGTATTATTAAAACTAAAATCATTTAGTTTGCAACAAAGATTTACGAGATAGTTACAAACATTATCCACATTTAAATGTAACAAACAAACACTGATAATTCTTGCAATCATGCATCATAAGCTGTTTGTAATGTTTTATTGAACTGTTCATCAAATTCTCAGACACTTTGACATCCATGTTTGTTACAGTCTTTGACTTCTTTTGTTTCTTCTTCCACTCTTTGTCTTCTCGGTAACTCCTTCTTTTTCATATTATAAGGCATTAGTAGAATCTTTTCCAAGTACTTTGCGCTAAAGAAATTAATCTGGAATTTTTGACCTGCATTTTCGTTCTTCATGTTAGGAAACCATATACCTATATCTCATGCATAATCAAGCACACTAACTCATTTTTTTAAAAAACAGAGAGCACAATTACCCATATCTCATGCTTATTTACATATTCATGCATCTGAGGCCATAACAATTCAATTCCTAACACACATAAACATAATCAACCAAGCACAGTTAAACTAATTCATGTCTATTTTACTGCATTACATTTTCATTTCTAGTGCATTGGAATGTTGAAATAGTGCACTACATTTTTTACCTTTGAACAAGTAACCTACTTCATCACAAATCATTTTCTACCACATCAAAGGCGTAAGTAACTTACTGTATTATAGTTTCATTTCTAAGTAATTGTAATGTTAATGTATTGCACCACATTTTCTACCTTTGAACAATGTAAGTAACCTACTACATTACACTTAATTTCCTACCACATCAAAGGCGTAACTAACTTACTGCATTACAGTTACATTCGTAGTGAATTGGAATGTTAAAGTAGCGCAACACATTTTCTACTTTTGAACAACATAAGTAGCTGATACTAGCTTTGCAATGGGTTCAAGATTGTGTTCTCGGTATCTCCTCGAATTGATCACGGTTCAAAGTGGAATGATTGTTCTTGGTTACAAATAGGGGTTGGTTTTGGTTAACTGATTTAAATTAAAAGCAAGTATGAAAATGTCGTTGAGTGAAATTAAAGTGTTTAAACTTTATTTAGAAAAGCACTTAAAACATAAAACTTTGCAAAACTTTAAAACTTCTAATCTTAAGCTATCGGAATATAAAAACTCCTATCTATCGGAATCTGATTAAAACTAGGCCATCGGAATCCCAGATCGGAATGTGCCATCGGAATAAGTATCAAAACAATCCATCGGAATACAACTAAAACGAACCATCGGAATAATCCAAGTGAAGGTCCATCGGAATGTCAGATACAATTCTGTCGGAATACGGTCTATCGCAATGATCACAATCGGAATATCCTAGATTAGAAAGTCAGATCGGAAAGTTGTAAACTAAAAATGGGCAGAGTTTCGTCTTACCAAAGACCTTAGTCCCATCGGAATATGCGATCGCAATGAGCGATCGCAATCCCAGATCGGAATAAGGGGTAAGTGCCAAACTTATCGCAAAGTAGAACCCTCTTGGGTTATTGCGATACAAACAGGTAACCGTCGGAATGTGTAGAATCCCTAATATTGTGATGGAAGCAATGTTAATCCAAAAATGGTGGTAAGTTGAAAACTGAATAAGCACGATCAATAAGCTAACTCATTCGAAACTTAAACAACTCAAAAAGCTTAAATTCGACAACTTGTAAAACGTAAACGATTATAAACTTTATGAAATGAACTTAAAAATGACTAAAACCTTTGTGAAATCCGAAAAGCAATAAGCTAAACTTGAAATAAGCCAATAAGCATTAAGAACCTATAGCTTATACGTGTATGAGCTTAAAAAGAAACAAGAAAGATTAAACTTTAATCACGAACTCATCCAATCATCCAAACCGTATGAAATGAAACAATCGGATCAAGGATTAAGGTAAACTAAGAAATGTAGAAGGAGATTAAAGAACTTAAAAGCTTAACTTGAATTAGATTAATGAAATTCAAAATACAAAAATTAAAGAAAGCTTAAATTTAAAAGATGAAAACAAAGAAAAATTTAGTGAGAGAAAGTTGGGAACTTTCTCTCTCTAAAACTAGAGAAATGAAAAAATGAAAAACTAAGACCCCCTAAGTTGTGAAGTGTAGGCCTATTTATAGGCGTATGCTTTGTGGGCTTGTGAATGGGCTTTGTTCATGGGCTTCTCTTCTTCTTTCATCTTTAGTCTTTACGTCTCTTTAAACAAACGTTTTCGACTTTTGATTTTGAGAAGTGTCGGTGAATAATTCCAACTCGTCTTATATTCTTTAGTTTAATAGACTCGAGTTCTTCGACATATATGAATCTTCCATCTTTGGCTCCATTATTCGATAAATCTTCAAATAGGCACAATGACTTCAAATCTTTTGCATCTCTTGGACAATAGACTTCGTCTTGAGTCTTTTTCTTCGATAAAACCCGTGCAATACCATGTTTTCTTCAATATTCACCCGGTTGACTCTGAAAACACAATAAACACAAAAACCACGCATAATTCCAAACAAATGATATTAAATACGTGTTTTGGTCTTGTTTTAGCCAGAAATAAGTGGTAAAAGGATGGGTGTTTTCACACCTATCAAATCCCCTACACTTAACCATTGCCATGCCCTCATGCAATGCTTAGTGATAAAGCAATTTTACACTTTTCTCATAATCAATCAACCTTGGCCTTATTAACATTCTACTAAACAAAAATTAAAGTACTAAGAGAAATTAAAACTTTTAAAGTAATCAAAAGGATAGAAAACCATTTTCACTTGAAAATAGCTATATGGAAATAACTTGCAAAGAGATCAAGGACTTACATTAGGGCTTCGGTGCTGCGAAAATTTATCACCCTCAAGTTTCACGTTCCCCAAACTAAGCTTAAAAACGAGATCATTGTTATTATAAGTTAGCAAATCAAACACTTACACACATGGCTTAATTATATGCTTAAACTCCCTTATTCCTAGGTGTATCTCTTATATTTTATTTTTGTCTTAGAATGATCATGAAGATGCATTTTTGGACTTATTTCGATAGTTTATTTAGGCTGAAAGCAAAGTAGGACGATTTGATCAATAGTTAGCTAAAGGACAAAATCTTTTAAAACTGCTTCTCGGGATATCAAAAAGTTCATATCTTGGCATAACTCGGTTCACGATTTGAGACCTCTCTCGGGCCGATATTTGGCATGTACTTCATACTTCATATCTTGAGAGACGTGCTTGAGATAATGGTCTTCTCATCGTTAATAGAGTTTCTTCACTTGGAGACTTTTGAGGGTTACTCCAACTTTGTTGACCACGACTTCATGATTATTTCTTCAATCTCTAATTGGGATTTTTAGATACAACGATCCGCCTCCTTTTCGGACTTGGATCTATTTATCCTCATACCTTGTTAGGGTCTTTTCGGATAGACTTCTCCATGATCTTTATGAGAGTTGTTTGCTTTTCGTCGTGAGTCTTGATCCTTCATATTGATTTTGGGAATAATGCTTTTCACATCACTTTGGATCTTCAGCAATAAAATGGAATCCTCATGCCTTGTTAGGGCCTTTTCGGACTCGCCAATCTTCGCGCCCCGCTTCATAAGTTATGCCTTGGCTATGAACTCTTATCATTACCGAGCAACTTTTAAACGATCTTGGGCTAGAAGCTAAGTAACTTTTCAAATCGTACGACCTTACTTATTGCAGATAAATTATTAGCAAGTGATGGGAGAATAGGCAAATAATTACACCAAGTGAGCTTGTGCAAGAATACCGACTTATAATTGACTCTATCATTTCTCGTTCTCCACAATTTAAAATCTCAAGTAATGAGACTCGTGGATGCTTAGCCTAATAAACCAATTAAGGTCTACATGGTTAAGGATACTAGCTAGAATAAACTTGGATAAGTCTATTCGGGTTGAATCAAAATAATCGCAACGGGCCTAATATGTCAAAGACTTCAAAACTAGTTATACCATTTTATTAATATTTTTAACTTTATTGCGGGATATATACATATGAAAGCAACGATAAAAATTTAAAATTACGACTAAATGGCCAAAGTTAAAAAAAATTTTGAAAAATGTTGAAAACGATGATTTTCTGGTTAAACAAAGGAATTTTCATGGAAAAGTCCACTTAAAACTTCGATAGAAGTCCCCCCTACACTTAAGATAAATATTGTCCTCAATGTTTAAGCATGTGGGAAAAGTCTCCCCTACACTTATGACATTGTGCACGTTGGTTAACTCAAGTTAAGGAAGAGACGACTAAAGTGATCAATTTCAAATGTGACTATGAAGAAAATTGAATCACGATAGTTGAGAGATAGAACCGGATTTCGGATAACACGGGAGCACGGTTCTTCAAAGGTTCCAAAAGTGCATTCATCCCTGTAATCACATCACCACACAAACACAAAGACCTATAGAAGTCCCCCTACACTTAGGAGGTTAAAACAGAAAAGGATAGATACTCGGGATACCTCCCGAGGAGCGATTGTTTTTTATAACCGAGTCACGAGCCTGACTCGACCCAAAATTAGTTCATGGGAAACGTAGTGAGGGATGGAATCATCTCCTGAGAGACGTCCTAACCAAAGTAAAACTTCACTCGTTGGCCATTCACCATAAAATTAGGTCCATTAGGTTGAGCGAGCTCGAGAGTACCATATGGAAAAATTTGGGCAATGGTGAATGGGCCGGACCAACGAGATTTTAGCTTGCCCGAAAAGATTTTCAACCGAGAGTTAAAGAGTAAAACTTTGTCTCCAACTTGGAAATCTCGGTTTTTAATCTTAGAGTCGTGAATGAGCTTAGTCTTCTCCTTATAGATCAAAGAATTTTCATAAGCCTCATTACGGAGTTCATTGAGCTCATTGAGTTGGATCTTGCGATGGTCACCGGCTTTGTTGATATCGAAGTTAGCCCACTTCAAGGCCTAGTAAGCCTTGTGCTCCAACTCAATGGGGAGGCGGCATGATTTCCCGTACACGAGACGATATGGTGTACAACCAATTGGAGTCTTGTATGCGGTACGAAAAGCCCACAAAGCATCATCAAGTTTATCAGCCCATGAGGCACGATGCTCTCCCACGGTTCTTTCGAGAATTCGCTTTAATCCTCGGTTAGAGATTTCAGCCTGGCCATTAGTTTGTGGGTGGTAGGTGGTGGAAAGACGATGATTTACACCATACTTAGCCATGACTCTTGCGAATTGGTCATTGTAAAAATGAGTCCCGCGATCACTAATAATGGCACGAGGCACACCGAATCTAGCGAATAGCGACTTCAAAAAGTTACAAACCACCCATGCGTCATTAGTAGGTAAAGCTTTGGCTTCAACCCATTTGGAGACGTAGTCAACGGCTACAAGGATGTATTTGTTTCCTTTAGAAGAAGGGAATGTCCCCATAAAGTCGATACCCCAAACATCAAAGATTTCACATTCTTGAATGAAATTCTGAGGCATCTCGTCTTTATGTGTGATCTTGCCTTGTTTTTGGCAAGCATCACAATGTTTAACCATCTCGTGAGCGTCACGATAAATGGTGGGCCAATAAAATCCCGAGTCAAACATTTTTTTGCCGGTGTAGTTGGGACCAAAGTGACCACCGGTGGGTCCTTTGTGGCAAGCGTCAAGGATTTCTAAAGCTGCCGGTCCATCAACACATCGGCGAATAATCAAATCAGCACATTGTTTGAATAGATACGGGTCATCCCAAAAGTAAGTCTTAATGTCTTTGAAGAACTTCTTCTTTTGTTGGGATGTTAGCCCGTCAACGAGAATTCCACCCGCCAAGTAGTTTGCAATGTCCGCAAACCACGGGGTTTCATCAGAAGTCGAGTTGATAGACATTAAGGTCTCCAGGGGGAAAGAGTCATTGATCTCTTTGTTCGGATGATCCCCTTGGTAAGGATCCTCAAGTCTACTGAGATGATCCGCGGCTAGGTTTTCAGCTCCTTTTTTATCGCGAATTTCGATTTTAAATTCTTGGAGTAGCAAAACCCAGCGAAGAAGTCTTGGTTTAGAATCTTGCTTAGTCAACAAGTACTTCAACGCGAAATGATCGGTATAAGCGATTGTGGTGGAAAGGACCAGATATGGGCGGAACTTTTCAAAGGCATAGACAACAGCTAAAAGCTCTTTTTCGGTTGTCGTGTAATGCAATTGAGCCCCTGTCATAGTCTTGCTAACGTAATGGATTGGTTGGAAGTGTTTATTTACTCTTTGGCCCAAAACCGCTCCAATAGCATATTCGCTAGCATCGCACATCAACTCGAAAGGCAGCTCCCAATTAGGGGTAACCAAGACGGGTGCCTTAGTTAGCTTATCCTTAAGAAAGTTGAAGGCTTCAAGACACTCTTTGGAAAAGATAAAAGGAGTATCTTTTTCCAAGAGGTGGGTCATCGGGCGAGCGATTTTAGAAAAATCGTTGATGAAACGACGGTAGAAGCCCGCATGACCGAGGAAACTTCTCACACCCTTCACGGTTGAAGGTGGAAGCAACTTAGAAATAACATCGACTTTAGCACGGTCTACTTCAAGACCGGCTTTGGAGATCTTGTGTCCTAGCACGATGCCCTTTTTTACCATGAAATGGCATTTTTCCCAATTAAGAACAAGGCGAGTGTCTTCACACCGCTTAAGCATACGTTCTAAATTGGCAAGGCAAGCAGAGAAAGAATCGCCATAAACCGAGAAATCATCCATGAATACTTCCATAGTTTCTTCCACCATGTCATGGAAGATAGCCATCATACACCTTTGGAACGTCCCAGGAGCATTACATAAACCAAAAGTCATGCGTTTGTAAGCAAATGTTCCGTAGGGACAAGTGAATGTGGTCTTTTCTTGGTCCTTGGGATCGATGGGAATTTGAAAATACCTGGAGAAACCATCTAAGAAGCAGTAATAGTCATTACCAGCTAGACGCTCGAGCATTTGATCCATGAAAGGGAGAGGAAAGTGGTCTTTTCTCGTGGCATCATTGAGCTTGCGATAATCAATACAAACTCTCCACCCAGTAACGAGACGAGTGGGAATCAACTCGTTGTGTTCATTGGGAACAACAGTTATTCCGCCCTTATTGGGCACGCAATGGACGTGACTTACCCAAGGCGAATCCGAAATAGGGTAAATCAAGTCGGCATCTAGAAGTTTGATAACCTCTTGTTTGATGACTTCATGAATGCGAGGATTAACCCTTCTTTGGCTCTGGATTACGGGTTTAAAGTCATCTTCCATGAGAATATTGTGAGTACAAAAGTTCGGATCAATTCCGCGGATATCCGAAATTTTCCAAGCAATTGCCTTCTTATGATCTTTAAGCACGTCGATGAGGCGAGATTTCTCTTCTTCTTTCAAGTCCTTGGCAATGATGACGGGCGACTTCTTCTTATCTTCAAGGAACACGTACTCGAGATGGGGCGGCAACTCATTAAGTTCTAAATCCGGAGGATTTTCGATGGGAGGCATATTCAAATTCGGCTCATCGATAGCAATATCCTTGGGAGATGTTGGAGAAATATTGTCTTCTTTAAGGATGTTCTCAATGAGGCGAAGATCTTCATCCCAATCGGTGGGAGAATCTTCATGTTCTAAGTTCACATCTCCCATGGTGGCTTCCAAATCTTTCCAAAGTAAATCACTTTCTCCAAATAGAGATAGTGATGAATCAATAGAGGAAACGGTCTCAACATTGGGAAGAGAGGTAGGAATACTTTTGCAAGCATCTTTGAAGTGTTCTTCACAAGCCTCATCAAGAACGTCAATACAATTAACACTCTCGTATGAATAAGGCTGTTTAGAAAGCTTTCCCATGTTGAAGACGATTTTATCATCACCCACTCTCATGATAAGCTCACCGGCTTCAACATCGATGAGAGTGTGATCGGTCCTCAGGAATGGACGACCTACAATTAATGGCACACGAGGGTCCATATCGTAGTCGACGACAACGAAATCGGCAGGAAAAGTAAATTTGTCGACTCCTACAAAGACGTCTTCGGCTATCCCCACTGGATAAGCAACCGTACGGTTAGCTAATTCCAAATTCATTTTGGTGGGGACTAGCTCAGGGAGAGATAATTGCTTCCAAACGCTTAAAGGCATTAAGTTAATACTGGCACCTAGATCGGCTAGGGCCATGCAATTCTCTACTCCCGGAAAGTTGCAAGGGATTAAGAAAAGACCCGGATCACCAAGTTTAGTTGGAAATTTCCTTAAGAACACTGCAGAGCAATTCTCATTAAGTTGGGTGTTAGCGATATCAAGAAGCTTCTCCTTGTCGCTAAGAAGATCTTTGAACATCTTCGCGTATTTAGGCATGTGAGCGAGAGCCTCAGCGAAGGAGATGTTGAAATTCAATTGTTTAAACATTTTGAGAAAGTTCGAAACCTGAATATCATCCTTGCTTTTGAGCTTCTCTTTCCTCAACCTTGAAGGATAAGGTATATCGAAAGAAGAGGAAGGCTTTGGGAGAATAGGATCACTCACATCCTTGGGTGGAGGAGGGGTAGAAGTAAGAGGTGGAGAAATTGGGGAAGTAGAAGGATGAGGAATAGGAGCAGGTGACTCGTTTTTCTTAGTCACAATCACCGGTGGAGGTATAGGAAGCTCGGGTTCTTTGGTACCTTTGCCACTGCGAGTGGTGATTGCTTTCATCTCCCCTCTTGGATTCGCAACGGTGTTACTCGGAAGAGTACCCGAAGAAGAGGGTTGATTACCTTGGAAGAAACTAGCCATCATGTTCCTTAAGTCATTCGTTTGACTTGCCAAAGTGTTTCTCATATCAGCTCGCAGATCGTTCCCTTGTTTCACCATGTCTGCTTTCAAGTTGAGCACTTCCCGCTGGAGATTGTCCATGATCACATCATTAGTCCTCATGTAGGTTCCAATATCTTGAGGTAATGCAGTGGGTTGGTTGGGAGGAGCATTATAGGCGGGTGGTTGATAAGCAGGTTGTTGGTAAACTTGGTTGTTTCTTTGAGGTGGATATGGTTGTTTGTGAGGTGGTATGTATGGTGCACGAGGTTGTTGTTGTTGTTGAGGAGGGAGATTGAGGTTTTGTTGTTGGTTTGGGTTGTTAGGAGGAAAACCGGGTGGGGAAAGAAAGTTGTTTGAGCGACAGCTAAGCAAGTTGCGGTCTCCTCGAGGACGAGCTTGATAAGCGGCCGGAGGATAGGTACCATATGCTGCATTAACATTCCTAGATGGATAGTCTTGGGTAGCGGTACAAGTGGTGTAAGAGTGAGGACCCCCGCATATTTCACATGGTTGGCTAACAGCATTGACTTGAGCGTCTTGAGCGTTTTTAGCGTTGATGCTGTTGGTGTTGTTAGCGGTGTGGGTAACAAGCGATTCAAGAAGCGTAGTAATTTTGTCAAGTCGCTTGTCGCTGTCACTAGTACTAGCACTAGCGGCATTGGTCCGCACACTCTTGGTTTGCACACGAGACTTATTCTCAATGATATCCCAAGCGGCATTGGAAGTCTTAACCAAAATATTACCCCCCCGAGGCACTATTTAGTGAATCTTGGTCATTCATGCTTAAATCATTATAAAAAGTATTAATTTGGTTCACTTTGGTAAAACCATGTTGTGGGCACTTTCTCAAAAGGTCTTTAAAATGGTCCCAAGATTCACAAAAAGACTCATCGTACTTTTATTCAAAATTGATAATTTCATTCCGCAAAGCGGTAGTACGAGAGGGTGGGAAAAAGTAGTTGATAAACTTGCTCTCCAAATCCGTCCACGTAAGAATACTTTGTGGCGGTTCCTTTGCAAGCCAATGCCGGGCTTGTCCCTCTAAAGAAAAGGGAAACAGTTGTAAACGGATTACCTCTTGTGGAACACCATTGAATTTGACCGTATTCGTGAGTTGCAAGAATCTCTTGATGTGGTCATGAGGATCATCAATGGTACGCCCCAAGAATGGTTGAGCAGAGACCATCTGGATAAAACCGGATTTGAGCTCAAAGTTGTTGGCTGCAATCGTCGGTATGACAATGGGATCATTGTTGCCGTCTACATGTGCTTGCAGAAGTTCAATCATAGGGCTATTGTCCGTTAGAGGCTCATTGTTGTTGTTATTATTGTTGTTGAGAGGTGGATTGTTATTGTTGTTGTTATTATTTTGAGGTGGATTGTTGTTGTTGTTTTGTACACCGGCCATGTTTAAGTCTTCGAGAGGCTCGGTATCTTGATAAGACGTTGATCGTGTACGCATGCACCTGTAAAAGAACTAACAAAGCAAAAACAAAGCAGATATATTTTTGGTTTTTATGTTTTTTTACTTTTTTTTTTTTTGAAAATTTTATATATTTTTTTTAGGATTTTTAAAAGTTTTTATGAAAAAGTAACGTTCACGGTGAACGGATCCCAAAATCTAAGTTCTCACAAAAAACTGTTGATCTTAACGAGAAGAGCCGGCAGCGGCGCCATTTGATACTAGCTTTGCAATGGGTTCAAGATTGTGTTCTCGGTATCTCCTCGAATTGATCACGGTTCAAAATGGAATGATTGTTCTTGGTTACAAATAGGGGTTGGTTTTGGTTAACTGATTTAAATTAAAAGCAAGTATGAAAATGTCGTTGAGTGAAATTAAAGTGTTTAAACTTTATTTAGAAAATCACTTAAAACATAAAACTTTGCAAAACTTTAAAACTTCAAATCTTAAGCTATCGGAATATAAAAACTCCTATCTATCGGAATGTGATTAAAACTAGGCCATCGGAATCCCAGATCGGAATGTGCCATCAGAATAAGTATCAAAACAATCCATCGGAATACAACTAAAACGAACCATCGGAATAATCCAAGTGAAGGTCCATCGGAATGTCAGATACAATTCTGTTGGAATATGGTCTATCGCAATGATCACAATCGGAATATCCTAGATCAGAAAGTTAGATCGGAAAGTTGTAAACTAAAAATGGGCAGAGTTTCGTCTTACCAAAGACCTTAGTCCCGTCGGAATATGCGATCGCAATGAGCGATCGCAATCCCAGATCGGAATAAGGGGTAAGTGCCAAACTTATCGCAAAGTAAAACCCTCTTGGGTTATTGCGATACAAACAGGTAACCGTCGGAATGTGTAGAATCCCTAATATTGCGATGGAAGCAATGTTAATCCGAAAATGGTGGTAAGTTGAAAACTGAATAAGCACGATCAATAAGCTAACTCATCCGAAACTTAAACAACTCAAAAAGCTTAAATTCGACAACTTGTAAAACGTAAACGATTATAAACTTTATGAAATGAACTTAAAAATGACTAAAACCTTTGTGAAATCCGAAAAGCAATAAGCTAAACTTGAAATAAGCCAATAACCATTAAGAACCTATAGCTTATACATGTATGAGCTTAAAAAGAAACAAGAAAGATTAAACTTTAATCACGAACTCATCCAATCATCCAAACCGTATGAAATGAAACAATCGGATCAAGGATTAAGGTAAACTAAGAAATGTAGAAGGAGATTAAAGAACTTAAAAGCTTAACTTGAATTAGATTAATGAAATCCAAAATACAAAAATTAAAGAAAGCTTAAATTTAAAAGATGAAAACAAAGAAAAATTTAGTGAGAGAAAGTTGGGAACTTTCTCTCTCCAAAACTAGAGAAATGAAAAAATGAAAAACTAAGACCCCCTAAGTTGTGAAGTGTAGGCCTATTTATAGGCGTATGCTTTGTGGGCTTGTGAATGGGCTTTGTTCATGGGCTTCTCTTCTTCTTTCATCTTTAGTCTTTACGTCTCTTTATACAAACGTTTCCGACTTTGGATTTTGAGAAGTGTCGGTGAATAATTCCAACTCGTCTTATATTCTTTAGTTTAATAGACTTGAGTTCTTCGACATATATGAATCTTCCATCTTTGGCTCCATTCTTTGATAAATCTTCAAATAGGCACAATGACTTCAAATCTTTTGCATCTCTTGGACAATAGACTTCGTCTTGAGTCTTTTTCTTCGATAAAACCCGTGCAATCCCATGTTTTCTTCAATATTCACCCGGTTGACTCTGAAAACACAATAAACACAAAAACCACGCATAATTCCAAACAAATGATATTAAATACGTGTTTTGGTCTTATTTTAGCCAGAAATAACTGGTAAAAGGATGGGTGTTTTCACACCTATCAGTAACCTACTACAATATACTTTATTTTCTACCACATCAAAGACGTAAGCAACTTACTACATTATAGTTTCATTCCTAGTGCATTAGAATGTTAGAGTAGTGCACCACATTTTCTACCTTTGAACAATGTAAACCTACTGCATTACACTTCATTTCTTACCACATCAAAGGCATATGTAACTTAACGCATTACAGTTACATTCCTAGTGCATTAGAATGTTAAAGTATTGCACCACATTTTCTATCTTTGAACAACATAAGTCACCTACTACATTACCCTTCATTTTATACCGCATCAAACGCGTAAGTAACTTACCGCATTACAGTTTCATTCCTAGTGCATTGGAATGTTAAAGTAGTGCAACCCATTTTCTACTTTTGGACAAAATAAGTAACCTACTACAATACACTACATTTTCTACCACATCAAAGGCATAAGTAACTTACTGCATTATAGGTTCATTCCTAGTGCATTGGGATGTTAGAGTAGTGCAACACATTTTCTACCTTTGAACAATGTAAACCTACTGCATTACACTTCATTTCTTACCACATCAAAGGCCTATGTAACTTACTGCATTACAGTTACATTCCTAGTGCATTAGAATGTTAAAGTAGTGCAACACATTTTCTACCTTTGAACAACGTAAGTTACCTACTACATTACCCTCATTTTCTACCGCATCAAACGCGTAAGTAACTTACTGCATTACAGTTTCATTCCTAGTGCATTGGAATGTTAAAGTAGTGCAACACATTTTCTACTTTTGAACAACGTAAGTAACCTATTACAATACACTACATTTTCTACCACATCAAAGGCGTAAGTAGCTTATTGCATTATAGGTTCATTCCTAGTGCATTGGAATATTAGAGTAGTGCACCACATTTTCTACCTTTGAACAATGTAAACCTACTGCATTACACTTCATTTCTTACCACATCAAAGGCATATGTAACCAACTGCATTACAGTTACATTCCTACTGCATCAGAATGATAAAGTAATGCATCAAATTTTGTACCTTTGAACAACGTAAGTAACCTACTTCATTACACCTCATTTTCTACCACATCAAACAGTACGTAACTTACTGCATTACAGTATCATTCCTAGTGAATTGGAATGTTAAAGTAGATATTATATCAAACACTTTGTATGCATAAATAATAAACACACACTTACACATAATCTTCTACATGTTTGCTATCGTACCAAAACATCTACAGTCGTTACTATCATCGGGATCATCACAAGATCGTCGTCCCGATTTTCGATTACCAGAATGACTGACGGTACCGTCGCTGATCGTTGTCACCATATTTAGCCACCTTAATCGTTGTAGGTCATCATATATGTTCGAACCATTGTTGATTTACAGTTTGATTCGTTTGATATTCAAAGATTTGATGGATTTGATTTGGCTTTGATATGGAAAAGTGATTGGCTTTACTGTGTATGTGTTTTTAAGAAAGATAACTGATCTTTTTGATTAATATTTAGAAATTTATATAAATGACCCTGAAGTTTGACGTATTTACACAAATAGGTCCGCGTTTTTTTGTTATTTTTGTAATCTTGGTTGATTTGATCCAAGGGCTAGGATCTCACCGTACCTTTTTTACTATAACCCTACCCTATATATATATATATATATATATATATATAGGAGTGGGGTAAAATAAAACAAAATTTAAAATAAAATAAATGAGGTGGAACCACATGCTGCCATGTGTCCCCCTATTTTTTTTAAAAAAAAAATGGTGTTATTTTGTAATTTTAGAAACTTCAGGGGCATTTTTTCAATTTTTACCGAAACTATTTATAGTTCTTTTTCATCTAATTTTTTTAGTTCTTTCTTCTTCTTCGGTTTATCTTAAACTGATAAACCCTAACCACCAATAACCACCAATCGGAACTATCGTCGAGATCACCGTCCCAAACCACCGTAACCAACTTCCGTCATCACCGTAACTGTAACCACCGTATCTCTAACCACTGGTTATTGATTCATTATGTTTACTGAATCTTCGTTCAGTAGTGTTGCGTCGTCATCATCATCATCATCTTCTGGTGTTTTTTGTAAGTTTTTATCATGGCGTTTTTTTAATACTCTTTATATTAGCTGCATTGTAGTTTAGTTACTTTTAAACTCTTTAGTTCGTACCGCATTATATGTATGTTTTACTGAATTACATTTTTAAGGTTGATTATATCAGATATTGATTAGAATTCAGATTGATCATAATAGAGATTGATATGTTATTGATGCACATAGGCTTGATTTTAAGTCGAAGTTGTTTTACTGCATAATAGGTATTTTTACTGAATTACTTTTTTTAAGCTGATTATATCTGATATTTTTTAGAATAGAGATTGGTTAAAATTGAGATTGATCAGAATAGAGATTGATATGTTATTTGATGTACATAGGCTTGATTTTATAGTGGATGTTGTTTTTACTGCATAATAGGTATGTTTTACTGAATTACAGTTTTTAAGCTTTTTGTTTCAGATATTTATTAGAATAGATATTTATTAGATTTGAGATTGATCTGATTAGAGATTGATATTTATTGATACACATAGTCTTGATTTTATAGTGGAGGTTGTTTTACTGCATAATAGGTATTTTTACTGAATTATTGTTTTTAAGCTGATTATATCAGATATTTATTAGAATAGAGATTGGTTAAAATTGAGATTGATCAGAATAGAGATTGATATGTTATTTGATGTACATAGGCTTGATTTTATATTGGATGTTGTTTTTACTGCATATAGGTATGTTTTACTGAATTACAGTTTTTAAGCTTTTTGTTTCAGATATTTATTAGAATAGATATTTATTAGATTTGAGATTGATCAGATTAGAGATTGATATGTGATTGATACACATAGTCTTGATTTTATAGTGGAGGTTGTTTTACTGCATAATAGGTATTTTTTACTGAATTATTGTTTTTAAGCTGATTATATCAGATATTTATTAGAATAGAGATTGGTTAAAATTGAGATTGATCAGAATAGAGATTGATATGTTATTTGATGTACATAGGCTTGATTTTATATTGGATGTTGTTTTTACTGCATAATAGGTATGTTTTACTGAATTACTTTTTTTAGGTTGATTATATCATGAATTTATTAATATAGAGATTGATTAAAATTGAGATTGATCAGAATAGAGATTGATATGTGATTTGATGTTCATAGGCTTGATTTTATAGTCAAGGTTGTTTTACTGCATTATAGGTATTGTTTATTGAATTATGGTTTTAGGTTTTGTTAAAAGTTTTATATTTTACTGAATCCTTCATAGTTTTTTTTTTATTTTTCATCATTTTATGGTTTTTTTTGTTTTTATTTCTTATTTAACTTATATCATTTATCTAGCTTACTTTTTTATTATTTTTTATTTTTGCAACGGCAGATGATTATGAAACAATTACCGTACGAGATCATGTAGGTTACTATAAAGTTGGTATAGATGGCACTAGGACTTGGTTTCCTGATGAGTTACCACATGGTCAAGTACCTATAGTAGGATGTCAATTTGTTTCAATTGATCAAGCGTACAATTTCTATGTAGCTTATGGGAAAAAGGGTGGGTTTGATGTTAGGAGAGGTGGAGAGTACAAGGCAGTAGGTTATGATATTCCGACAACAAAGTATTTACTTTGTAGTAGAGAAGGTTTTCTTCAACCTAAAGATAAAGCTAATGTTGATAATGTAGATGTTGATTTACCAGAAAATGGTGTAGTTGAAGATGGCAGTGGTAGTGGTGATTTTCAAAGGTTTAGAGATATTAAGAAAAAGCAAATTAGGAGGAAGCCTACGTTTAGGTGTGGGTGTTTGGCGTCAATTCTTATTAAGAAAAAAGGAAAAATCTTTGAGGTTATTAGTTTCACAGAGGGTCATAATCACCCTCTTGTAGCTGAAAGAGACATGATTTTTATGAAGAATTCGAGGAATGTGGGTTATACAAAGCAGCATTTCCTCTATCAAGTTTCGAATGCAAATTTTGGTCCTGCTATAGGGTTTAGATTGATGAAACAGCTTCACGGTGGGTTTGATAACGTTGGTGTAACAGTTGATGACTGCAAGAATGAAAAAAAGAAGATTACTGTTTTTATTCGTGATCAAGACGCTCAGATGGCTGTAGAGAAGCTGATTAGTCGAAAACTTCACTCCCCTGGTTTTTTTGTCAAACATTTTAAAGGTGGTTATTTCTTCTATTATCTGAGTTTTTTTTTCTAGTAAATTAATCTTTTTAGATTTTACTGCATCATGTTTTATAACTTAAAACATAAACCTTGATGTTTCATTTTTTTACTGAATTAACCATATATTTTAATGCATTTAGATATTATCAAGTAGTTTTTATAATTAGTTTCTAATTTTTTTTAGGTCCTGATAATCGCTTGGCTGGTCTATTCTGGGCTGATGAAGAAGGTATCAGAAACTTTGCTACGTTCGGTGACATAGTTTCTTTTGATGCGACTTTTCGATCTAACAAGTATAAATTTTTTTCTTTTTTATCTCCAAAAATTATGTTTTTTAGTTTATTATGTTTTTTAATTTGTTATTATGTTATTTAACTGTAGGTATCAAATGGTTTTTGTTCCCTTTACTGGTATCAACCATCATAACCGCTGTATTACATTTGCTGCTGCTTTGCTTGCCGATGAGAGTGCGTTAGCTTACATATGGTTGCTTAAAGAATTTATAGAAGCGTTTGGTAAAGCTCCAGAAGTTGTCATCACAGACCAAGATCCGTCAATGAAGATTGCAATAGCTGAAGTTTTTTGCAATACAGTTCACCGCTTTTGTATGTGGCACATTATGATGAAATTGGGCACGAAGGTATTTTATCTTAAAAAAAATTTCAGCTAATGCACCATAATGCACCATAATGCAGTAAATATGCAGTAAATATGCACCATAATGCACCATAATGCACCATAATGCACCATAATGCATATTTTACAACATTTACTGCATATTTACTGCATTATGGTGCATTATGGTGCATTATACTGCAGTAAATATGCATTATGGTGCATTATGGTGCATTATAGTGCATAATTACTGCATATTTACTGCATATTTACTGCATATTTCAGCTAATGCACCATAATGCACCATAATGCACCATAATGCAGTAAATATGCAGTAAATGTTGTAAAATATGCACTATAATGCACCGTAATGCAGTAAATATGCACTATAATGCATTTCATGTTTACTTATAATTATTTTGTTTTTTTATTATAGGTGGGTGCTGAACTATGTAATAGAACAGATTTTAAGAGACGTATTTCTGACATTGTGTGGACAGACCAAATTACGCCTGAGGTTTTTGAAAGAGAATGGAATTGTATGATAAATGAATTTGATCTTGGCGAGAACAAGTGGTTGGCTGACATGTTTGATCTGAGGCAAAGTTGGATACCTGCGTATTTGAGGCATGTTCCTATGGCTGGTCTAATGCGTACAACTTCAAGATCGGAAAGTGAAAATCATTTCTTTGGAAAATGGACCAACCCACGTCTTACTCTTATTGAATTCTTAAGCCATTATGACACTGCTATCGAGTATCAAAGGTATATTGAAAGGAAAAATGATCATGATTCAAGATATAAAACGCCAGCTTTCAAAACAGACCTTCAAATGGAGAAAGAAGCTTGCAAGTTATTTACTAGAACCATTTTCTTCGATGTGCAAGATGAAATGTTTAATTCATACAAGTATTGTATTGCTATGTCTGTTGTGGAAAATGGCAACACTGAAAGATATTCTGTTCGTGATAGCCAGTATCATATCTTTAAGGGTTCAGATGAGTTTCCTATTTATCAGGTATGTTCATCTTTACTGCATTTCAGTGTATTTGTTTTCTGCAAATGTATCATTTTACTGCATTTCAGTGTATTTGTTTTCTGCAAATGTATTATTTTACTGCATTTCAGTTTATTTGTTTTCTGCAAATGTATTATTTTACTGCATTTCAGTTTATATATGATTGCAAAACAGTATATATGACTACTAATACTTTTTTTTTTATTATTATAGGTTGAGTTTTGTAAGTCTGAGATAAAGCTTGAGTGTAGCTGTAACCGTTACGAGTCGTACGGTCTTCTTTGTCGTCATGCATTCTATGTTCTCAGAATGAATGATGTAAAGGAGTTTCCACGAAAGTACTTACATAAACGGTGGTTAAAGAATGTAAAGCCTTCAAGTTCTGCTCGTCGCATGGTCAGTGGTGTATCAAGTGCAGTGCAGACTGAAGTCACAGAATTGTATCATATTTTTGAATCTACTATTGATCGGTTGGTGCACAAGGTTGATAATTTGCATATTTTCAAAGATAAGATGAAAGAGTTGCTCAAGCAAGCAGAAATTGATGTACCAGTGGTCCCAAAAATGAATAACAAAGCTGCGATTTGTGCATTGCTGGGTGTCAATGAGCCTGAAAATGAGAATGATAAAGTTCTAAATCCAAATCTTAGGAGAGCGAGAGGTCCAGGATGCTTTTCTAGGTTGAAGCCTGTAACTGAAGTCACAGCTGAAGAACTTAGTAAGAGGAGGACTTGTGGTGTATGTGGTGAAAAAGCAGGACACAATAAAAGAACTTGCACAGGTTTGTCTGAGAGAGCCAATCTTCAAGCTACTCCGAATCAACACATTTCTCCCAAGAATCAAGCTGTTTTACCTAGAAGATCTGGGTTGAGATCAAATACTCCAAAATAAGTACTCTATTTTGGATCAAATTCTTCAAAATAAATTGTAAAAAAAATGAGAATGAGATACAGGAAGTCTAGAAATAAATGCAAAGGTTTTGGTTTTTTTCAAAAGTGTATTGTAATGCAGTTACTTTTACATTTTAATGCAATGACTTTTAATACTTGATGATTTACATTGTGATGTAGTTATTTTACATATAATTTATCTATTATACTACATTTCAGTATAATTTAATGCATTAAAACTAATTTATTATAGATAACTATGATGCAGTAAAAATATACAATATGATATCGTATGATACAGTTATATCTTTTACTGCATTGTGATGCAGTTAACGTGTACCGCATTTCGATAGAGTTTTACCAAATTATATAGATAAATTTTTAATAAAATGTTGTATTTTTTGTAATTTATCAAGTAATGCTATAAAATTTCAAATATTAATGCAGTAAAAATAACTACTCATGACAACTTCCACTCCATCCATATGCTATAACTTTTGTTTTTAACTTTACTGCAGCTAAACTATGATGCAGTAAAATATGCTCAGTAATGCATTAAAAATATACATTATGATATCTTATGATACAGTTAAATTTAACTTTACTGCATTTTAGTAGAATTTTATCAAATGATATAGAAAAACTGTAATAAAATTTAAAATTTTAATACATTAAAACTAATCCCTCATGACAACTGCCACTCAATACATATTCCATAACTTTTTTATATAACTAAAATATGCAAAGTAATGCAGTAAAATATACACAGTAATGCAGTAAAAATATTCATTATGATATGGTAATTGGTAAAGAAAAACCTTCATGTTTACAAGTTATTGGAAGAAAAAACAATTAGAAATTCAATTCAAAAGATTTAAAACTGAGATCTCTATTTATCAAGTTTCTCGACGGTAGTACTGAATTTCTTCCACAAGGCTTTATCATATATGACATCATGCTCCTTTATAATCTTTGAAATTTTTGGCTTCTTTCTGAAGTATGCTTGTGCTTCTTTCAACAAACTTGCTTTTTTGACATTAATGTCCATCAGAAGGATTTTGGCCAAGTACTTGGCACGAAGCATCTTCAATTGTGCTTTCTGAATTGTTCCTTCTTTCTTCAAAGGTTGTAAAAAGTTTCCTTTACCTAGATATGTTTCTAAATGCCTCATAACGAATACACCACAATCGACATTATTGGATTTTGTTTTCCAATCAAAATCAATAATGCTAGGCTCAGAAACTAGAAAGTCAGCGCATTTTGGATGATGTTGTGTCTCCAAGTAATTTATAAAAGAATCAATCTGTGAAAATTTAAAATAAAATGTATGAGATACAGCTTTGTAATGCACTATTTTAAAAAAAATGATGCAGTAAAATTATCAATATTATTCACAAGGTATAGGAAACATATAAGTTTGATGTTTAAAAATAGCACCATAATGCTTTAAGTATTAGATAAAAGTAGACTTACCAGAGCATATGGGAAAGAACCATATATTGTTTCTATATCATCGATGCCATAATCTATGTTATCAATTATGTCTATTTCAGCGGTCTTCATATTGAAACAGATTACATAGAAATGGTTTGATGAATCTTTCGATATCTTTATTGCAGGAAAGAATACCTGTAGATATTTTTGTTATCATTAATCAACTTCATTCTATAGAACATCACAATTATATCATTTTATTCTCATAATTAATCTACTTACCAAATGAACATCGTTAAAATTCTTCCGTTTTGCTTCAGTTAAAACCAAACGAATATTTTGATCAAAAACTTGCATTCTTTCTTCAATAGTCTTCCCCGAATCAACAGTGTAATTAGACTGTTTTTAGTAAATGCAAAACGTTATGTATATCATAATGTAAAACGTTACATATAAAAAAAAATTATATAATTGAATTACTTACAAGCATTCCTGTATGACAATATACATTTCCATCGTCTGATAGCTTGTCTCTGTGTTGTTCCTCGTGATTTTGAACAATAGACCATAAGTCTAATATGAGTGAAGCAATTTCTATTTCAGGGTACAGGCTCAAGAAAAAAACACCTTCAACTCCAACTCTTTTATTCATCTTGAAAATATTCTCACTGTACAATATTTCAGACAAGGTAATATATATAATGCTGTGATACCAAACCTATTGAATCAAACCTACGGAATCATCTAGAATCAGACAAATTAATCAGCGAATCTAGATGGTTTGTATGTTTACTTTTTTTATTAATGCTCATATGAATGATTTATTTTAGTTATTGGTCAATGTTTAGATATTGTTCAAATTTTGTTTTAAATTTGATTTTTTATGTTTGATAAACAATGCTATGTGTTAAAAATGCAATATAATGCTCTAGATTTACACTTAAGTTCATATTTAAGATTAAATAAATAACTAACTGGTCTTAAGTTTTAATTAATGTTATGTGTTAAATATAAACTATAATTCTCTAGAATTAGAATTAAGTTCATATAATGCTATGTGTTAAGAATGCACTATAATGCTCTAGAATTAGATTTAAGTTTCATATTTTAAGTTCATATAAGGCTATGTGTTAAAAATGCATTATAATGTTCTAAAATAAGACTTAAGTTCATATAATTCTATAGGTTAGCTGTTGATCAAAGTTTGTTTTAAAAGTGACTTTTTATGCTTCAAAAATAACTACTATGTGATATAATTTAAATATAATTGATGCAGTAAATATATTATATTGATGCTTCAAAAAGTTTCTTAACAACTACTATGTGATATAATTTAAATATAATTGATGCAGTAAATATATAATATTGATGCTTCAAAAAGTTTCTAAAATAAGACTTAAGTTCATATAATTCTACAGGTTAGCTGTTGATCAAAGTTTGTTTTAAAAGTGACTTTTTATTCTTCAAAAATAACTACTATGTGATATAATTTAAATATAATTGATGAAGTAAATATATAATATTGATGCTTCAAAAAGTTTCTTAATAACTACTATGTGATATAATTTAAATATAATTGATGCAGTAAATATATAATATTGATGCTTCAAAAAGTTTCTAAAATAAGACTTAAGTTCATATAATTCTATAGGTTAGCTGTTGATCAAAGTTTGTTTTAAAATTGACTTTTTATGCTTCAAAAATAACTACTATGTGATATAATTTAAATATAATTGATGCAGTAAATATATAATATTGATGCTGTGAAAAAAAATATGTTATGTAATTATTAAGAACTTACCATTCAGGTGTCTTATTACCCCATATGTATTCAGCAATCTTCTTTCCATCTTCTGATAGTGGTTGGCCCAATATGATTTTCCGTTGATAATATGGAGACACTAAAGAAGGAGGCAGCTTTACTTGACGTTTATCGTTTTCCATATCAACTGGTGGAGCAATACAGCTAATTGGTGATGCATGCATAATCATTTTTCTTGTTACAGGCTCAGGCTTATCTTTTTCTATCTTATTTCTTTCAGCAATTAACAGATCTCCTTCTTTGTTGCCTTTATCTTCATCATTTGATTTTTCATTCATGCGTTGCAACTTTCCGACATTCTTTTTCATTAATTTATCCCTTATATCATCAAAAGTTGTTTTGTTTCCTTCAGTTCGTAGTTGACCAGATATCGGAATCTCTTTATATTCTTCATGTTGTTCAGCAACAAACAATGGTGTTTTACCTTTAACCTCTCTTGCGTTGTTTTTCGGTAACCGCAATTTCATACTATGTAAACTTTTTATAATTCCCTTTTTCTGAATCTGGAGACATTTTGGTGGCTCGGCAATTAAGAAACTTTTTGACACACTCTCTTCTGATTCAGCTAAGAAAGGTAGTTTCGAAACGGAGTAGTCAAAATACTCTTTGTTCACTTCTTCAATTGAAGGAAAATCGGTCATTAAACTCTTGATATTTTCCATTCCAATTGTAGGAAAGCCAGCTTCTTTGAGATTTTTAGAACCTGTTATTAAAAGAAGAAATTAAACAACAGTTTTTTTGGAAAAAAATAGAATAACTTGTTTTACTACAGCATAGTTACTTCTTACTGCATCATAGTGTTTTTTTATCTAGTCATGCATTATAGTTAAACAGTGCATTACTAGTTTTAAATCACTATGATGCAGTGAAATTAATAATCAATATAAGACACTGTTTGTTTTTCATTTACTTTCATATGCTCCCAGGTTTTCATCTGGTAAGTCAACATCTTGCATTCCACCTTCAGTGTCAAGTTCCATCTCTGCTTCTTCACTATCAACTTCCATCTCTTCTTCTTCACTTTCAAACAATAGCGTTTGCGATTGATTTTCAAGAAATGAATCGTCATAAATGACAATAGATCTCTCGTTGACATCTTTATCGCACACTTCAGAACATATTTCAGCATTTAAACAATCTGTTATTACAGAAAATCAAATTAAAAAAAGAAAATAGCTGATTTAATATATTCTTTATAATCTAGTTTGCACTCTTTAGTTAAGTAGTATATCATAGAATATAATTCTATTTAGTTTATAAACATTATGATGCGATGAAATTGTTGCATAAAATGTAGTTATTACATATTACTTAAATATGTAATTAGATTAGAATATACTACAGACATTCAAGTTTTAAAGGTGTTCTAGTTATATTACAGACATTCAATATCCGAAACATACGATATAAGATAAAATATTAGTAGAAACCAGAGAAGTGTCATTGTTCATTTACTTTTAGAGGTTTTTCCTGCTTTAGTGGGCGATGCTTCTCCTGCTTTTCCTTTTGCTGTTTTTTTAGGGGCAATAGGTGGTTTATTTTTTCCCCCTTTAGCAGGTGATGCTGTTGCTGGTTTATCTTTGATTGTTGACCTTGTCCGCCTTTCATATTCTGGTGTTGAGTGTGGCGTAGAATTCCCTTCATCCGTTGTTACAGGCACAGCATTACCAGATTCATTGGCGTCTATACCTTCATTCATTCCAACTTCCACATTCCCAACAGGCGCACTAATATTTGTCTCATCGGCGTCGTCACCTTCATTCATACCTTCTTCTACAGATTCATTCAAACCAACTTCATCCAATACATTATCTCTATCTGCATCAGTCTTATCTTGATGATTCAAAGGATCATCATCATTATACATTCTCTTTAGGAATGTATTTCTTTTTTGAACAATCTCCTTGAAGTCATCGTCAACTGGGTATTCATTCAATGCTATTTTTAGCTTCGCGTCATGATCTTCAAACATTTGAATAAGCTTTATGAGCTTATGATTCAAGAAAACCTTCATATCCTGTGTGTTTTGAAAAAAACAAATTTAGTAAAACATAACTTTGATGCATTAAACTTTTTAACATATTTTAAATTATATATGTTTGTATAATTTTGAGAAATATAATATAATATATAATTAAATAAAATATATATATATATATAAGCTATGATATGTTGAAATTTTAATCTTTATTGCAGTAAGATATGCTATTTTTAGGATTACAAACATTTCTATAAGTTTTATGAGGTTATCATTTTAGAAATCCTTCATATCCTGTTTGTTTTTCAAAAAAAAAGATAAATTGTTAGCTAAAGATAACTTTGATGCATTAAACTTTTTCTTTTTTTTAAAAAAAAATATTTATATAGATAAAAAATGAGTTTGATGCATTAAACTTTTTAACTTTTATTCAGTAAAAATATGATGATTTATTTTTTGCAAAATAGTCTATGTTAACTAAAATTTAACTTTGATTCATTAAAATTTCTAAACTAATGCATCAAGATATGGAACTTATATTTTAACTTAATAATACAAAAGCGACTTGATGATTACCTGACTAGTTTTTTCTTTGAACTGTTGTAGATTCTCTTCTCGGCTAGTACTTCCACCCTCTGTTAACACAATGATCATTCCTAATATTAGAAATCATCATATGATTCCATATATCTATATTATTTTAATATAAGATTATAACTTACCTGGTAGATTATTTTGTTCTTTCCTTTTCTTCAATTTGATCTTTGGTGGTTGAATATATTCAAATTCTTTGAATATAGGAAGTTTACCAAAGCCTCCACTCCTTATTTCTTGTGCTTGTCTTTTTTTTAGCAAGTCTGTACTCCAACCTTTGAATACAGGTGATGTTCTTTCCACTTTTAGATCAGGCGAATCTGTTGAACTGCAGTATATAAGCTAAAAAATAAAAAATATATATTAGCATTATATTTCAAAATTTATTGCATCATATTTAAGAAATAATACATTATTAGTTATTGCTGTAAAAAAACATACCGCCAATACTATTGTGGAAGCAGCAAACGTTTTTCCTGGTTCCCAATCCTGGATCTCTGATCGAATACAGTCAAAAATATACTCGCACCAATCATATTGTTGAAATTCTTCCATTCGTTTTACCGATGGTATGAATCTTTGATTTGCAGTGCCATCTTTGTTCCCTTCAGCTAGACAAGAGAAGAAAATAACCAAAAAGCCGACTTGGAAAGACCAATCTGTTTCGGTCAATCTAGCAACATGATCTTCAAGAAACGAAATATTTATCCTGTCTGCATCCTCTCCTGCAAAGGGTGTTGTTGCTCTCCAATCTGTAGTTGTCTTATCTTCAGACGTTGTGCTAGGTAGAGAGATAACTTTCTTTTCACCCATTGGAACACCCAAAATGTCATAAATTAATTCCTTGGTTACTTTAATTCTTCTTTCATCCTCCATCTTTATAGTGTCCGTTTCAAGATCATAGTTTTGTACAATCCAAAATGTCATCTTGGTTGGCACCGACATATACTCAAAATTATTGATGAAATGTCCCAAACCCATTTCTTCTATAACCTTAAGCTGTCTTGTTGTGCATGCTTTTAACAAAAGATTCAAATGACGCACTGACATTCTTGGGACGATATGGGGAAATAATGCTTTGCCTTTTTTAGAAACTTTTTTTTCAGCATCTTCTTTTCCATCCACATTCTGTACCACTTTCTTCGATTTAATCCTCCGAATTCTCATCATCTTACCTTTTTCAGCTACCTTCTCTACAACTTCCTTTCCTATCACAGCAGTTGGAGCATCTGTCTTTGATGTCTCAACATTTTCTGATTGAAATTGTTCAGCATCGTCAACTACCTCAGTTGAAACTGTAATATTTACTGCTTTGCCTTTTTTAGCAATTTCTTTTTCAGCAACTTCTTTTTCAGCTACCTTCTCTACCACTTTCTTCCCATTAATCCTCCGATTTTTAATCATCTTACCTTTTTCAGCTACCTTCTCTACCACTACCTTCTCTACCACAGCAGTTGGAGCATATGTCTTTGATGTATAAACATTGTCTGATTGAATTTGTTCAGCATCGACAAGTACCTCAGCTGAATCTGGAATATCAACTGCTGCAACCTTTTTCTTTTTTTTGTTTTGGCTTCTTCCTTCATCAGTTGGGATGTCATCAGCAGCTGCTCTTTTACCAGTAACTTTGTTTTTAGCACATATTTTTTTTCGTTTGGAAGATACTTCATTTGTATTAAATCCCTCTGGTTCTGAGAGTCTTTCATTGCTTTTACCTGTAAATAATTAACAATGTTATCCAACTTTTAAGAATTTAATGAATCATTACACGTCCAATACATATATTGATACAGTAAAATATTAATACATCGCAGTGATTTTCAAACATTAAAAGTCACATTTAATCAAATATTGGACAACAGCCAACCTTAATAATGCATACAAACGTAACTCGGAATATAAAGCATTAGATTGCAAATTTTAACACATGACACTGATTTTTAAGCATATAAACAATCATTTATACAAAATTTGAACAATATCTATCCTAAATCATTCATATACAACATTAGAGTACAAATTTTAACACATCGCAGTGATTTTCAAGCATGATAACTCACATTTAATCATACTTTAGACAATGGCTAACATAAACCATTCAAATGAACCTAAATCACATTCTAGAGCATTAGAGTATAATTTTAATCACATCAAACTGATTTTCAAGCATATATACAATCACTTTACCAATATTTATGAACAATTTGTAACCTAATTCATTCATATGTACCTAACTCGGATTTTAGAGAATTAGAGTGCAAATTTTAACACATCAGAGTGATTTTCAAGTATGAAATCTCACATTTAATCATACTTTAGAGAATGGCTAAGTAAAATCATTCATATGAATCTAACTAGTATTTTAGAGCATGAGAGTTCAAATTTTAACACATTATAGTGTTTTTCAAGCATCATTTAATCATAATTTAGGCAACAGCTAACCTAAATCATTCATATCATCATAACTTGGCTTTTAGAGCATTAGATTGCAAATTTTAACACATCACAGTGATTTTCAAGTATGAAATCTCACATTTAATCATACTTTAGACAACGGCTAACTTAAGTCATTCATATGAATCTAACTAGCATTTTTAGAGCATTAGAGTTCAAATTTAACACATTATAGTGTTTTTCAAGCATGAAAACTAACATTTAATCATAATTTAGGCAACAGCTAACCTAAATCATTCATATCATCATAACTTGGCTTTTAGAGCATTAGATTGCAAATTTTAACACATCACAGTGATTTTCAAGTATGAAATCTCACATTTAATCATACTTTAGACAACGGCTAACTTAAGTCATTCATATGAATCTAAGTAGCATTTTAGAGCATTAGAGTTCAAGTTTTAACACATTATAGTGTTTTTCAAGCATGATAACTCACATTTAATCATACTTTAGACAATGGCTAACATAAACCATTCACATGAACCTAAATCACATTCTAGAGCATTAGAGTATAATTTTAATCACATCAAACTGATTTTCAAGCATATAAACAATCATTTTATCAATATTTATGAACAATTTGTAACCTAATTCATTCATATGAATCTAACTAGTATTTTAGAGCATGAGAGTTCAAATTTTAACACATTATAGTGTTTTTCAAGCATCATTTAATCATAATTTAGGCAACAGCTAACCTAAATCATTCATATCAACATAACTTGGATTTTACAGCATTAGAGTGCAAGTTTTAACACATCATAGTGATTTTCAAGTATGAAATCTCACATTTAATCATACTTTAGATAACGGCTAACTTAAATCATACTTTAGACAACGGCTAACTTAAGTCATTCATATGAATCTAACTAGCATTTTTAGAGCATTAGAGTTCAAATTTAACACATTATAGTGTTTTTCAAGCATGAAAACTAACATTTAATCATAATTTAGGCAACAGCTAACCTAAATCATTCATATCATCATAACTTGGCTTTTAGAGCATTAGATTGCAAATTTTAACACATCACAGTGATTTTCAAGTATGAAATCTCACATTTAATCATACTTTAGACAACGGCTAACTTAAGTCATTCATATGAATCTAAGTAGCATTTTAGAGCATTAGAGTTCAAATTTTAACACATTATAGTGTTTTTCAAGCATGATAACTCACATTTAATCATACTTTAGACAATGGCTAACATAAACCATTCACATGAACCTAAATCACATTCTAGAGCATTAGAGTATAATTTTAATCACATCAAACTGTTTTTCAAGCATATAAACAATCATTTTATCAATATTTATGAACAATTTGTAACCTAATTCATTCATATGAATCTAACTAGTATTTTAGAGCATGAGAGTTCAAATTTTAATACATTATAGTGTTTTTCAAGCATCATTTAATCATAATTTAGGCAACAGCTAACCTAAATCATTCATATCAACATAACTTGGATTTTACAGCATTAGAGTGCAAGTTTTAACACATCATAGTGATTTTCAAGTATGAAATCTCACATTTAATCATACTTTAGATAACGGCTAACTTAAATCATTCATTCGAATCTAACTAGCATTTTAGAGCATTAGACTTCAAATTTTAACACATTATAGTGTTTTACAAGCATGATAACTAACATTTAATCATACTTTAGACAATGGCTAACATAAACTATTCAAATGAACCTAAATCACATTCTAGAGCATTAGAGTATAATTTTAATCACATCAAACTGATTTTCAAGCATATAAACAATCATTTATACAAAATATTTACAATATGTAACCTAATTCATTCATATGAATCTAACTAGCATTTTAGAGCATTATGGTTCAAATTTTAACACATTATAGTGTTTTTCAAGCATGAAAACTCACATTTAATCATACTTTAGACAATGGTTAACATAAACCATTCATATGAACATAAATCACATTCTAGAGCATTAGAGTATAAATTTAATCACATCAAACTGATTTTAAAGCATATAAACAATCATTTATACAAAATATTTACAATGTGTAACCTAATTCATTAATATCAACCTAACTCGGATTTTAGAGCATTACAGTACAAATTTTAACAAATTTCAGTTATTTTCAAGCATGAAAACTCAAATTTAACACATCGCATTGAAATAAAGTTGTAGAATAAATCACTTACTGCTTGATATAGTTATAGATTTTTCCGGCGACTTTTTTTTACCGTTTCCATAATCTACTCTTTGTTTTATCATCAGCCTAACACTTTTCCTATTTTCTAGATAGATGAAATGATAGTTGGTATCAGATTGTTATAAACATAAATAATATCGAAAATAAATAAATAGAGGTATTAATTTGCTTACGAGGAGGAGTAAAGGATTTCAGATTCTTATTCACCATCTTTTTGGATTGATGCATTTCAAATTTTATGCATCGATCTGGTTTTGATCTTGTTTTGATCTACTGTGTGTAAACTTGGGGAGAGAGAAATATTGGGAGATATTTTTAGTAAGTGATGAATTTAAGAGATACGTGGCTGTTTATTCACCATAAATGAGACCCTCTCGGATTGTTATTTACTAGTTTGTCCCTAAAGTTTGTAATATATACCAAATCAATATACAATTTTAATAGATTTTTCCAAATCAATATTTAATTTTAACAGATTAATACGTAGGTGGTCGTTTATTCATCATAAATGAGACATTCTAGAAAGGTTATAACTAATATTTACCAAATCAATATACAACTTTATCATATTTTACCAAATCAATATACAACTTTATCATATTTTACCAAATCAATATACAACTTTATCATACTTTAGCAAATCAATATATAAATTTATCATATATTATCAAATCAATATACCATTATAACAGATTTCTTTAAAAAAATATTAAATATAAAGGTATAATGTTTAAAAATCTTCTAATTTTCATTGGAAGTTTACCAAATCATAAAGGTTAATTACTGCATTACAGGAGAGGATAACCAAAATAAATATTAGGTAAATAGAGTGGCATTTACAATGTACTTAGGCCAAGCTGAAATAAAATTACAATAGAAACAAACTTTATGTTTTGGGTTAACTTTACATAATAAAATTCTTCAAAAGTTTATACATAATTTCATTAAACTTCATCCAAGGACTTCCTTCTTTATTCTTGCTTCAAACTTTCTCATGAGCCCAATATTAACTTTCACATTGAAACCACTTATAATCTTTTGTTTCTTTTGTTGCTTCTTCCAATGTTGGTCCGCCGCTTTGATTAACTCATTTCTCCAAAGGTTACAAGGCAACAGCAGAATCTTTGCTAAGTACTTTGCTCTGAGAGTGTGAATAGTTGATTTTTGATTTCTATTTTCATCTGGCAATGTCATCAACCATATTTCTTTACCGACGTACATCTCCATATGCCTCATAGCAAATAGACCACAGTCGACAGCATTTTTTTTTGTCCTCCAAGACATCTTCAAGACTCTTGGGACGGCCTTCATGAATGCAGCATGTTTTTGATGATTTACACTTTCTAGGTAAGCAATGAATAATTTGATCTGTGAAGAAATACAAGATTGCTGTTAATGCTGTAAAATAATATGTAATGCAATAAAAAAAAATTACCTGTTATATCTAAAAAAAATAATTTATAACAAAATTTTGAAGGTTATAAAAAACTAATAATTTATAAAAAACTAGTATTTATTAATACATAGCTATTTAGCCAATTGAGATTCATAAATCAAAAAATTACCATTGTCATGGCATAAGGGCCATATCTGTCATCAAGATCCACAGAATCATCATCAAGGTTGTCCATGATTTCTATTTCAGCAGATATCATATTGAAGCATAATAAGTAGTAATGGTTTACAACACCTATCATCTGAATGCAAGGAATCATAACCTGTAGATAATTCAATAAAAAATTATTAACTAAAACATAGTAATGCTGTAAAAATTTAACTGTAATGCTGTAAATAATTTTTAAATAGTATTAGTAATAGATGTTATTTATGACTTACCATACTAATGTTATCCAAATTTGTTTTCTTTGAATTCTGTAAAACAGATTCAAAGTTATCATCAAAAACTCTTCTCAGGTGTTCTTCATCCACTTTCTGTTCAACCAGAACGGGAGGCTGTATATAATCACAAAAAAAATATAAAATATTTCAACCTATAGAATTACAATTTTTTAAGTATATATATAGACTAAAAAACTCACCAGCATTCCTGTACTGCAGTACAAATTTGAGTTAAATGAGGCGCTCGATTGGAATGTCTTCTCATACGCCAGAACAAGACTCCATAAGTCAAGAATATTTGATGAAATTAGGATGTTTGGATAAAGACTCAAGAACCATATACATTCAATTATTACGCCGAATCCACTGAATATAAATTCCCTGCGCATTATAAAAATAATTCAGTTTTTTTTTACCAAATCACAAACAAAAAAAAATATATCTATAATATGCAATTCAGTTACTTTATTAAAGGTTAATGCAGTAAAAACTAACCCTTCAGGACAACTGCCACTCCATACGTATTCTATAACCTTTATTTCATCTTCAGTAAATGGTATGTCTGGATGAATTTTCCTCTCGTGATATGCTGACAACTTTTCACTTGAGTCTATTCTATAAACCGCATCTTCTAATACTTCAGCGCCTCTTTTCATACTTCTGATAGGCTTTTTAAAATCACTTTCATTTGAGGGTTCTGGAACTGCAATACTAACCACTTTCTCTTTGCCTTTTTCTGAATTCTTATCTGTAACACTACTTGTGATCATTGGCGCCTTAGTGTCTGTGTTTTGGACTGCATTAACAAGTATTGAAGCCATTCCAGCAATTTCAAGAATTTCAGTTGCTTCATCCACTTCATTAGCTTCAACAGATGTTTTTGGAGGCAATTCAGCAACTTCATGAGCTTCAACACTTTTTTCTATGGCACTTGTATTTCCTTCATCCATTTTTCTTGCCTCAAAACGTCCTTCATTGTTTCGTACTAGGCTTAATTTCATATTTCTTGATCTAGGACGAAAGGAAGGAGTGTTGAGATTTTGAAAAACATCTGGGGTAAAAGTCCAAACATTATCGGTCATATTGTCAACCAAATCAAATGCATCCAACCCTGGTTGTCCTACATCAAAATCAACAACTTTAGCACGCATGATACCCAAATCATCTACAACATCAATCTTTCTTCGTTTGTTGATTTGATATCCTTTTTCGTCTTCCTTCGTTTGTGATAAAGGTTCTATTGTGGGAAGTCTAGTGTTTAGATAACTCAACAAACTTTCATCACTATCTTCTGAAGGTTCTACGACAAAAGCTATCCGAGCATTTTTATCAGTTTCATTTGAAGATTGTGTTTCTGGAGGAGTTGACTGAGTGAAATTAGTATAATCAAATGGTACAATGCCCATATTTTGCCCTGCAATCAGATTTTGAGGCCCCTCTCCAGCATTTTTACAATCATGCTCATCTTTCTTTTTCGCATTTACATCGTCATCACCTTTTTTATTCTTTTTTTGATCATCGCCATTATCTGCATATTTTTACATTGTTAGAATTTTTAAATTGCAAACCTTACCAAATTAACGTAATAATGTTATAGCATTGTAGTTATATTATTACCAAAAAAAATTTTAGTAGAACATAGAAAAATATAATTTGAATGTTATAGACATACCATCATGTTGATCCTCAACATTTCCTTTTTTTGCATCATCATGTTGATCATCAACATTTGCCTTTACTGCATCATTATCATCATCTAATGCATCATCATCTAATGCATCATCATCGTCATCTTTTTCGTCATCATCTAATCCATCATCATTGTCAGTTTCGTCATCAATATCTTCATCCTCATCTCCATTCCCGTCTTCGCTACCATCAATTTCATCATCCTCATCTCCATTCCCATTTTCACTATCATCATTTTCATCTTCCATATCACCTTGCTTATGCTTATAATAAACCATGAAAACCTTATTTCTATCATTTACAAGTTTTTTTAACCTTTTGGACTCGGGATAGTATCTAAAAGCAAGATCCAATTTTCTATCAGAATCTTCCATCAGCTTAATTGCTTGCTGTAGATTACCTTTTACAGTATTGCACATTCCCTATAATATAAAAAATCATTTAAAGTTTAATGCATTAAATTGTATTTTTGCCAAATCACTTTCATAACTTTTAATAAATAACATCATAACTATCATTTTCAAACAACCGAGTTCTCAATCCTCATTACAAAGAAGGAGTCTTCCCAATATGGGGAATCAAAAGGCTCCCACTAGGTTTTCGAGCTTGTTCCTAGTGAGCCACATGCATCAAATATTTTTTGATTGTGTGAGCCTTAAGACCGGAAAATTTACTGAATTTTAGTTAATTTTTTAACCAAATCATCTTACATAACATATATTTCATTCAAAATTATTACCTTAAAAGTTTTAGATGAAAAATCTTTAGCTTCTTCAAGTTCTTCTTCTGAAAACTCTTCTTCATCTTCTACAACATCAACAAAATAAATTATTATATAATAACAAAATTTCAAGAATATATTTATTTTATATTTTTATGCATACCTGATAAGTTCACTAATTTCTTTTTTTTGGTATCTTTCTTCTTTGGCTCAATCCATTCTAAACCATCAACGATTTCTAAACGTCCAAAACCTCCTTTCTTAAGTTCAAGAGATTCTCTAGCTTTCATCAATTGATGATTCCATGCTTTGAATGCAGGGACTGTTTTTTCGACCTTTACCTTTTTACACACAGTTGAATTGCAATACACAAGCTGCACAAAAAAAATATTTTTTAGTAGTTAGATGTTGAAAATTTATGTAAAATTTAATAAACTAAAAAGTAAATTTTTACAGCAGTTTAAGTAAAAATTTTACAGCAGTTAAGACTAAAATTTACAGCATTTAAGTTTAAATTAGTACTTACTGTGAGTAAAACCAATGGTCCACTGAATGTGCTACTTGAATCAAAACTGGTGCATTCCCTCACCAAACATTCTAATACATATGAGCACCAATCCATTTTTTCAATCCTATCAGTGTTATTCCCAATAAATGGAATAAGCCTCTCATTTATCGTTCCATCTTTGTTACCTTCTCCGATTATTGAGAAGAACAGTGATAGGAAACCAACATCGAATACCCAATTGGCTTTTTCGTATTCAGACAAAAATGATTCCAATTTTGTTACTCCGATTTTTTTATCATTACCGACAATATGCTTCACCTTTCTTCTCCATCTCTGAGTCGTAGGCTCTAATAGATTTTTTTCTTTTAGAGTTTCAACAGGGATATCACCCATTGGTATCCCAAGCATATCATGCACAAGTTGTTTGGTAAACTTTATCTTCCTACCATCTCCCATTCCTAGAGTGAGTGTTTCTGAATCAAAATTGGTAGCTAAAAACAGACCTAAGGTTGATGGGATATAATATATGTTGAAGTTTTCAGGAAAATCACCAAATCCCATTTCTCGAACACGCTTGTCTTGTTGAGGGCTTAAGTTGTTTAGGACCTTTTGGAGATTTCTTGGTGACATTCTGTATTTTATGGTTTCCTGATCAGCCTTTTTTGGCTTCTTTTGTTGAATTGCTTGTGGATAACAAACAATCATATTATCTTTTGTTTTTGCCTTCTTTTTTGACTGAAAAAATACATCAGAATCTTTTCTTAGTGCAAGCCTTTTCCCCTTATCTTCCTTTTTTTCTATCTTATATTTATCGAAAGTATTTTCTTCAAAATCCGAATCACTGTTTTCCGTTGGATTTTTATTTTTTTTCTCATTGGTCTTTTTAACTGATGGAGATATACCTGAAAAAATCACACACTATATTCATTTACAGACAGTCTATATAAATCTTTCATTTGTACCTAACACAGAATCAAGAGCATTAGAATACAAATTTTAACACATCACTCTGATTTTCAAACATATAAATCACATTTAATCAAACTATAAACAACATCTAACAGGAAACATTCATATGTACCTAACTTGGATTCTATAGCATTAGAATACAAATTTTAACACATCATAGTGATTTTTAAGTATGAAATCTCACATTTAATCATACTTTAGACAACGGCTAACTAAAATCATTCATATGAATCTAACTCGTATTTTAGATCATTAGAGTTCAAATTTTAACACATTATAGTGTTTTTCAAGCATGATATCTCACATATAAGCAAACTTTAAACAACATCTAACAGGAAACATTCATAAGAACCTAACTCGGATTTTAGAACATTAGAATACAAATTTTAACACATCATACTGATTTTCAATCATATAAACTTACATTTAATCAAATTTTGAACAACATTAAAACTAAATCATTCAATTATACTTAACTCAGATTTTAGAGCATAAGAGTCAAATTTTTAACACATCGCATTGTTTTTCAGGCATGAAAACTCCCATTTAATCATACTTTAGACAACAGATAACCTAAATTATTCATATCAACATAAGTTGCAATTTGGAGCATTAGAGTACAAAATCTAACACATCATTCTGATTTTCAAACATATAAAGTCTCATTTAATGAAATTATAAAAAACAGTTAATATAAATCATTCATATCAACATAACTTGGATTTTAGAGCATTAGAGTGCAAATTTTAATACATCACAGTGATTTTCAAGTATGAAATCTCACATTTAATCATAGTTTAGACAACGGCTAACTAAAATCATTCAAATGAATCTAACTAGAATTTTAGAGTATTAGAGTTCAAATTTTAATACATTATAGTTTTAATCAAGCATGATATATCACATTTAATCAAACTTTAAACAACAGCTAAAAGAAAACATACATATGAACCTTACTCTGATTTTAGAACATTAGAATATAAATTTTAACACATCGCATTGATTTTCAAACATGAAAACTCCCATTTAATCATACTTTAGACAACAACTAACCTAAATCATTCATATCAACATAACTTGTATTTTAGAGCATTAGAGTACAAATTTTAACACATCACTCTGATTTTCAAACATATAAACTCACATTTAATGAAACTATAAAAAACAGTTAACATAAATCATTCATATCAATATAACTTGGATTTTGGTGTATTATAGTGCAACTTTTAACACATCACAGTGATTTTCAAGTATGAAATCTCACATTTAATCATACTTTAGACAACGGCTAAGTAAAATCATTCATATGAATCTAACTAGTATTTTAGAGCATGAGAGTTCAAATTTTAACACATTATAGTGTTTTTCAAGCATGATATCTCACATTTAAGCAAACTTTAAACATCATCTAACAGGAAACATTCATAAGAACATAACTCGGATTTTAGAACATTAGAATACAAATTTTAACACATTATACTGATTTTCAAACATATAAACTTACATTTAATCAAATTTTGAACAACATATAACATAAATCATTCATATGAACCAAATTCTAATTCTAGAGAATTATAGTTAATTTTTAGCACATAGCAATGATTTTGAAGCATTAAAAGCCACTTTTAAACAAATTTTAGTATAACATCTAACCTAAATCATTCATATGAACCTTAATCTAATTCTAAAGCATTATAGTGCATTTTTAACACATAGCAGTGATTTTGAAGCTTAAAAAGTCATTTTTAAACAAATTTTGAACAACATCTATCCTAAATCATTTATAAGAACCTTAGTCTAATTCTAAAGCATTATAGTGTATTTTTAACACATATCATTGATTTTGAAGATTAAAAAGTCACTTTTAATCAAATTTTGAACAACATTTATCCTAAATCATTTATATGAAACTTAGTCTAATTCTAAAGCATTATAGTGCATTTTTAACACATAGCAGTGATTTTGAAGCTTAAAAAGTCATTTTTAAACAAATTTTGAACAACATCTATCCTAAATCATTTATATGAACCTTAGTCTAATTCTAAAGCATTATAGAGTATTTTTATCACATATCATTGATTTTGAAGCTTAAAAAGTCAATTTTAATCAAATTCTGAACAACATCTATCCTAAATCATTTATATGAACCTTAGTCTAATTCTAAAGCATTATACTGCATTTTTAACACATAGCATTGATTTTGAAGCTTAAAAAGTCACTTCTAATCAAATTTTGAACAACATCTAATCTAATCATTCATATGAACTAAAGTCTAATTCTAGTGCATTAAACTGCATTTTTAACAAATAGCATTTATTTTCAAGCATAAAAAGTATCTTTAAACAAACTTTGAACAATAAATTAAAAACTAAAAAATCTATTACCAGACTGAGAAGGCGGAGATAGTCCTATAAAGGTTCGAACCATCTTGATTGCCTGCTTAACTTTCTGATTCAAGATGATTCCAGTGTGAAATGCGAGTTTTTTGATCGGATTCACTGTGAGAAGTGTGTGTTTTTGATCGTTTTCACTCCGATAACTGCGTGTTTATGGAGGGTTTCAGTAACGTTACTGTGTGTTTTAATGAGCGGTTTTTATTGTGTGTTTTTGATCGATTTTAACTGCTATATTCTGGGAACTATGTGTTTTTCATCAGTTATGGGCGCGTTTAGTTTTTTTTTTTTCGAGAATTGCCCCTAAAGTTTCTTTTTTTACAAAAATACACCATTTTTTTTGTGTCAAAATTAGTGATTTTGATCCGAGGGCTGAGATTTCACCTCATTTGTTTTATTATAAGATTTGTTTTATAATAACCCCACTCTATATATATATATATATATATATATATATATATATATATATATATATATATATATATATATATATATATATATATATATATATATATAGAGAGAGAGAGAGAGAGAGAGAGAGAGAGAGAGAGAGATTTGCGTTCAAATAAGACCCGACCTTAAAATAAAAACAATAGGAACCAATCATATTTTGCCAAGTGTTATTTTATTTAAAAGAATATAAAAACTATTATTAGTGTTTTTTAGGGCATTTTAGTAAAATGAAAAAGCATTTAAGTGATTTAAATTCCATTTTTATTTCATCTTCGGATGAACATAAAAAAAACGAGTGTTACTTTCTTATTGCATTTATTGCACATCAATACCACATTAAAGACTACTATTCTCTTTTATGTAAATTAGACGGATAAGTAACAAATAAAAATGAAATGCATTTATGTTAGGCTTCTTTAAGAGCATCACTATTTTCCTTATTTTGAAGTTTGTGAATTTGCGTCTATTTCATATTTTTTTCGTCGAATGTATCTCAAATTTGTCTAGATTTACAACAATGGCCAGTTTTTAGATTGAGAGTCATAACATATCACTATATTTATTAGCGATGGGGAACAGTGTTTGTAGTGTCACTGTACATAATGAGACATTAAGTTTATAATACATATATTTCTTCCGACATATGTATAGTAACACATATTTTTTTTAATGTAGTGACATAAAAATGACACATTTCTATGTGGTAAACAGTGGCACATTATTTTTTTGAGATATGGTGAAACATAAAAATGACATATTTTTTGTGGTAAATAGTGACACATAAAAATGACATATTTTATGATAAATAGTGGCACATTATCTTTGATGTAGCGATACATAAAATGACACATTTTTAAAGATAAATAGTGGCACGTTATTTCTTTTTTGAGATGTAGTGATACATAACAATGACATAATTTTAGTGATAATAATGGCATATTATTTTATTAGATTTAGTGACACAAGAATGACACATTTTTATGTGATGAACAATGGCACATTATTTTTTGAGATGTAGTGACATTTTTAGTGATAAATAATGGCACATTGTCTTTTTGAGAGACACTTCAAACATAAATAGTGACACATTATTTTGTTTAAGATGTGGTAATACATAAAAATGACACATTTTTAGTAATAAATAGTGGTATATTATATTTTTTTAGATGTAGTGACATTTAAAATTGATATTTTTTTGATAAATAGTGACACATAACTCTTTAAGATTTAGTGACAAATAAAAATGAAACATTCTTAATGAAAAATGTAGAACATTTTTTTAACTGTACTAACACATAAATGTTAATATCACGTTTTTTAGTGATAAGTTTTTTTTACAGTGAGAGATTTCATAAAATTATAAAAAGTCAAAATAAGTTGACTTAATGTGTTATTAGAATGTATCCTAAAATCTTGTCAAAAGTCTTAGTTTCTAAATCATAATGTGTAATCAAAATTAATGTGTCATCATGCATGTAATAACAATTTGTATGTTTATCAAAAAATTTAAGCCGACACTAAAATGTCATTAAAATGTGTAATCAAAAACATCAATATACATGTAAAGAAATTCAATGAGCTTAAAAATCTGTGCCATTTAACGTATCAATAGTCCTAAAATTCATAAAAAATTGATACATTAATAAACATTAATTATTAGCCATCAAATGTTAAGACGTTACAAGTTAAAGCAAAGACATAAGCAGCTTTTTACAATGTTAATTGCCACTATTGTTACAAGTTTATTACCAAAATGCCATAGTGAATTAATTAATTAATTAAGATTATATCTCATGAATGATGATTGATCTAACGATCCAAACTGGTTCCTATTGTTTTTATTTTAAGGCCGGTCACCACAATAACGCTCCTCTATATATATATATATATATATATATATATATATATATATATATATATATATATATATATATATATATATATATATATATATATATATATATATATATATATATATATATATATATATATATATATATATATATATATAGCTTCATATTTTCCTTAACCTAATTAATAAGCCCCGGGGGAGAATGATGATAGAGAAGTATTGCGGCCTTCTCCTGTTCATCAACTCTAACCGCATTCTTCTGCAGTTGATGGTTCCATCCGGCGAGAATCCCCTCATCACTAAGGCGCGCTCCGGATTTCGAGCCTCCGCTTGCTCCCCTTATATGTGTGGACTTATTTCAAAAACTTTTCTTTTTTTTTATAAAGTAATAAAAACTAGTCCCGATTGATGGATGAATGCCAATCTGAAAGAAAGTGATTCTGTTCCCTCTTTTTTTTTTTAGGACCCCGAGGAGGGGCCGGCCCATCCTAACATCATTTATGAGGAGCCGGACGACAAAGCCTCCTCCTCAGATAAAGATGTCTCCGACGCAACTCTCCCGGCAATCAAAACTTTCTCTATTTATATTTTTGTTTTTTGGCGGGTATAGGTACTACGGCCTATAAGAAATATCGAAAAAAGGCTTTCTTTTAGGCGCTTCCTCTCCTTTCAGTCGAGCTAGGCTGAAGACTTTCTCTTTCTAGCCAAGCAAGCCCCCAAAGGCACGTGTCGTTGGCTAAGCCCTCACTTAGGATGAGTCGTGCGCGCTGCCTTGAAAGAGAATTCCCACCGCTTTGCCTTCGATGAAAGCCTTCATGTCAGCCTTCTCGCCCATTGTGTTGAATATATATATATATATATATATATATATATATATATATATATATATATATATATATATATATATATATATATATATATATATATATATATATATATATATATATATATATATATATATATATATATATATATATATATATATATATATATATATATATATATATATATATATATATATATATATATATATATATATATATATATATATATATATATATATATATATCTTTACATTATATATAAGAGGAGGGATATGCCACATAATCACTATTTAATCCACGTCAGCAACATTCGGGCCGTAATCATGATTCGGGTCATGCCCTATATCACACACACGAAACTATCTCATCAGTCATCATCACCCATGAAAACAACCAAGCCCTATTAAAACTGTAATGATTTTCTTATCAATCACAGTTTAACCTAATCTTCAAATCAAAAATCACAAACACGATCATCTATTAAACCCTCAAATTAAACCCACAAGTTTACATAATCACAGTGAATATCCTAAATTACAGACGTGGCTATAGTTTTAGACTATGCTCTTAGACTATGGTTGTGTCTCACGATTGTATACACAATGACACAGGTATGCTATTGATTGTTACAATTTTTATATCATGACCTGATTATTTAATAGCGTATCATGACTGATTATGTCTCACGATTTTAATTTGTTCAGATTGAATTAAAATAGCTTAGCCGGTCAGATTGGATGTTAGGTGATTTGGTAAATAACATAATTTTATCTTTTTGTGCTTTCTGTTTTTTGTGTTTTGTTCTCATCGGTTCTGCTTCTGTTTTGCAGGTATTAAGTGAAGCTAACATCTGCAGCTAGACCATATCATTTTCTCTGGCTCTATCTTCAAGAATGAACGCATCAGGCGTAGTTCTTAGGGGATCTTTTTCTACCCATGCTATACAAACTCTTTGTATCTATGATGGATATGTACAAGCAGTTGACGAAGCAAATAGAAATTTTCCAAGTATGGTACTTTTTAATTTTTACTCTCTTTTTGAGTTATCATAGGGCCTTAAATAAGTATTCATTGGTATCCATGTGTTCATTGGTATTCATTATTAAAAAGGAAAATAAAATTATAGATAAAAATATAAAATGAATCAACAAAAGGTTGTTGAGGTTGAAAAGATTACATAAACTTTCATAAAATCCCTATCAACACTGAACACCCTATTCTTAGATCAAAACCCTATCCCACTACATTGCTAACGGGTTGTAGCATATGATGACGAGTTTTACTAATGTACCGGTTTATCAATATCGTCCGAGTTGACAGTCAAGGGCCTCTATCAATATTGGACGGGTTGTAACAGTGGTTTTCTTTACCTAGCTTATATGTACTTCAGATGTTTTGGATTTTAGATCAAAACTTGGATCAAAACTTGCAGTATGATTCCTGTTTTCAAAGCTGCTGCTTGGATCAAAGGGGTTTACAATGGTGTTGGACTGCAGAGGATTGAGCACATGATATGCAGGTAGGGGTGGGAATCGGGTCGGGTTGGTCGGGTTCGGGTTATTCGGGTCGGGTTGAATTCGGGTTGAGGGTAAAAATAATTTACCCGAACCCGGCCCGAGTTGAACTCGGGTTAGTCGGGTTCGGGTCTATTCGGGTCGGGTCTACTCGGGTCGGGTCTATTCGGGTTCGGGTCAACCCGAGTATGGGTAAAATTAAAAAAAAAACTTTTTTTTTTAAATTTTTTTAATAAAATTTGTATTAAATTTATATTTTAAAAATATAAAAATATTAAATAATTTCTTATTCGGGTCAATCGGGTTGACCCGAACCCGAATTAGAAATATATATTTTACCCGATGTCCGACCCGATTTCGAATTCGGGTTGACTCGACTAACCCGAATTCAAATTTCAACCCGAGTAACCCGACCCGAATATGCTCGGGTCGGGTTCGAGTCGGGTCGGGTTCGGGTCGGGTCGGGTTCGGGTCGGGTCGGAAATATTGACACCCCTATATGCAGGTATATTTTTCATCAACTTGATAGATATTTTCTTCATATAATCAGACTGAACCAAAAGGATAAAAAAAGTATTTCCATTTAGGATTCATATATTAGTCTCTTTTGCATTCCATTATTCCATTAATTTAGATTATATTCCTCATAATTCCACCAAAGAATCTTTGGGGGTATACCGGAATCAAGAAGAGGTCGCATTTAACGTCCAAGTAGAAATATGTGACACTACTTCTCGAGGCTGGAAGACCATGTTACCCTCCATCGTAATCTTTTCAAGCATTTTAGAACTTTCTTATCTACCATATGATATGTATATGTGACTTTATGTTCTTCATCAGTAAATAGGTTCTCATATAAACATTTTCAGATTTGCTTATGGTGTATTGAGGACATTTCTACCTGAAGACAAAGTGGAGGCGATTCAAGGTCTTGCATTGACAGCTGATCAAAGAGGTGATGTCTTTGATGTTATTGCGGCAGACGTGGACACTTTCCTTGCTGGTATGTTGCGTTTTTTTATTATACTGTAATAAATCTCAACTCAAGTACTAACTGATTTGAAAATTATCTTACACTTCAGAATGATCCAAAATGGAAGTCATTATTAAAAAATACTGGAATAATGGCAACAAAGACACCCATTTGTAATTCAGAAAATTTGTAGTTTCTTTCTACTTGAATTTATCATTTGCTTATTTGTCAAAATTATATAATCTTTGTAGTTTGAATGATCTTGGTCACTACCCATTTTAGTTTTTTAGGAAATGGACGAAAATTCGAAGTGCTAGAGATTATATGGAAGGGAACCATGGGAGATGGTTTTATGTTAAAACTTAAAACCATGCCAACATGGCCCACGTCCGTTAGATTTAGAAAATAAATTAGTACACTAAGTTTTAAGGCATTGAAAAGAAAGCTTAAATGGGTGCCCTGATGACGAGTGAATGGGTCGAAAGACGCTAAAGCGCACTATGCATCACTTTATCTTTACGATCCAGTTTTAGAATTAGTATAATTGGTAATATAATATCTGAAATATAATGTCTTTGATCTTTAATATTTTAAGATCTGTTGTGATATTTATATTCGATCAATAATATTACTATGTTATGTTATGCATATTTTTAATTATTTATTATTATTTGTAAATGTACGATCAACAATCTAATCCGACCTATTTACTTAGGATGGGTACAAGTATTATCCAAGCTAAGATAAAATCTGTTGAGGGAGTGTTGGTGAGTATATCTAACTTACAAGTATAAGTGATAATAGCTGCCAGAATTCATACTCAATGTTCATGTAGTAAATGGGTAGCCTAAATGTCTATTTTATGGAATTTGGTTATTTGTTTATATCACATACTATACACATGTCCTATGCAGGAGCGTGAAGTAAAGGCCAAGATCAACAGCTAATGAGCGGGGGGTGTTTGTGTTTTAAACTTTTTTATTTTGAGTTGAATGGTAGTTCTGATGTATTGTAGTGTGTTTTGACTTTCTGAATCATGAGTCTGTTTTGCTGAGTCATGTACTACTGTGTGTTTCCTGTTTTTGCTCGAAGTATTTTTTTCGTTCAAGTAATCATTATTTGATGTATATTGGGAGATATTGATGTTCTGTCATTTTCCGATTTGGTCGTAGGCAGAAGCTGGAATCCTATCAAGGGCGAGGACCCCAGCCAATAACTTTGTATTAGGTAATGAACAACACTTATCTAGCAATTTTTTTTCTGATTATTAGAACAGGTATATATAAATTCTTGAATGTAGTATCAGTTAGGTTTGTAAATGTTTAACTTATTAGCAATCATGGCACGTCGACATATGATTGATTTTAAGCAGTGATATACTACATTTTGTAGCAATTAAAATTGACCTTAAATTTTGTTCGATTATCAGAATGGTGTCCGCCTCTCAAAACCGGAGTGAACAAAAGTGAGTGTCTTGCGTGTCAAAAACTGTCTTAAGAAAAATAAAATGCCCTTGCGCGTCATAAAAAAACTTCCATAAATGCAAGAGGAGGAATGTCATCGAGATGATCCGTGACCTCAGCCCTTTTGCCTACGTCATTTTATGTTGTACAAGCTTGCACAAAGCGCAAATACGAGATTATGGCCGTGTCCGCAGTGTTCTGGTGTATGTGGGTGCTTCAAATGCCTCTGTTTCAATGAGAAACATGCAGATGAAGAATTTGATGAACGAGTTGATGGTGAAACAAGTATCAGTTTCAATGAGGAGTCTGGTGTAAATATCATTGCTGGTGCAGGAGAGATTCATCTTGAAATATGTTAGAAAGACAGAGAAAAAGATCTCATGGGTGGTACTCCAGTAGCTAACTCAGATCCTGCTGTCTCCTTATGTGAATACGGTTATGCATAAAAAAGAAACTGTGTGGAAGCAGGTTATATTATGAGAGTTTAGCTGGATATAAAGAAAATAAGATGGGGTGCACTGTTAGTGAGTTAAGCACTTTAAAGTAGAGTTGTCGTCACAGAATGAACTAGAGGACCGAGAATCAGTCTAATTAGAAGTTTAGTTGGTTGCTTCTAAGAATACACATGCGGTAAAGTTCTGTTAACACTTTTTTTTAAAACTACATAATTTACATTCAAACTTTCAAATTGCTAACAAATTGCTGTATTATATAAAAAATAGGTGGCTGAGTCAAAGATAAAGACTCAATATGAAGATAAAAGTATTACAAGATTGGCCCAGTAAGGCGAAAGAGGAACTTCTCGAGGCTGAAAATATGAGAAAAAAGATGGACAATACTATTTTGGTAAAATCTTCATATGTTTTTCAAGAATTTAGATAATAATAATTCATTGTTCGTTTTTAACAAATTGCTGTATTTTATAAAAAAGTAGAAGCTCAGTCAAAGTATGAAGAGCAAAAAGCATTACATGATCGGCTCAGTGAGGCGAGAAATCAACTTCTCGGGGAGTTCGATCCATAAAAAACGAGTAAAGCAATTCAGTTGGTTACACAAGTCCCATTTTGTTACCTCTTTTATATTTTTTATGTTTTTATGTCAGACTGTCAGTTATTATATTTCAATTCTAGGCCAATAGGTCTTCTATTAAACGAAAAGACAAAGAACTCAGCATGGAGATAGAATCATTAGATGCAATGAAAAGTTCTAATGATATTCCTGATTCTACTATTGAAAACCTAGAGCAACAGCTTCAGAAAATCATAACGAGAATAATGAGTTAGAGATTAGAATGAAAGGATCTGTTCAAGATTCAGGTAAATTCGGTTACAAGAAACAATCACTATGTTGTATTCTTAAAGTTATGTAAATTTGATAAAAGTTTAATAATCATTACCGAGAGGAAAGACATTAAACGAGAGTTTCAGGGGATGGCTCAGTGTTATCTAAAGAAATTGAAATGATGAAATCACAGCTGACAATGAATTTATATTCATTCAACTGATATAAAAACCTTGCGTGTTCAGGTTTATGTGCATGGTTCCCGACCGATGTTGCATTGCTAAGTAATGGAAAGATGGAGCTGTAGCTGGTATTTCAAGGAGATGAATACATAACATATGTTGAAACATTTGGATCTCATATTCTCTTGTCACTTTCACAAAATAGTTTTGCTGGTAAGAAAGCACCTTTCCTACTCTTTTGGTTACATATAATTGGGTATGACTGATGTTTTTTAGTATTTTCTCTTCAATATGACGTTTCATCTTCTAAGTTGCAACATTAATAATCTTCTAGCTTAGCCAATATTATGTTGACCCTTCTTCTAAGTTGAAACATTATACACATGACAGTTTGAGAATCCATACCATATATGTATCCCATGTTAGCACAACTAGGTCCAGATCAAGCGTTCTTTTCGAGTTTAAGGATCAGACCTTGGCTAGGACAGGGCTTAAGCATTGTATTAAGGACCGAGTCTTTAAGGGGTTGGTTTTTATGCACCTCTACAACATAGATTAAACTATAATAGGGCATGTGCATTAGATAATAATACATGATACAATAAATCTATTTGCTACCTACAATCAGCTTGAGGAACCTTTTGGTCCATTATTGGTGAGTGTGAGTGCTAGGTCTCTCTATTGCTTACCATGTTTGATTTTGAGATTTGATCAAATGAAGACCAGTGACAGTAAATCATTTTCTTTAGCATTACCAAGTTTTGACTGCTGCTAGCAGTATGTGTCGAAATGGGCATTCTCTTACATTCATAAAGTATTTTGCGATTTTTGTGTATGTGGAGCAACCCACATATTTATATTACCTGCAATGTCCTTGTGCTCATTTTTCCATAACTTTGCATCTTTAGTTTTATAAGAATAAAATCATCGCAATTGTACCATTGGTGGAAAGGTGGAATTTTTCTACTAAGATTTGTTCTAATCTTGCAATATTATATCACATTAATAGTATAGTTTTCTCTAAGTTAGAATACGATATGGTTATTGCTCAATTGCTCTTAACAACTTCACGGAACCAAACACCTGCTGATAGCATGTTTAACTTTATATGATTGAGGGTGTTTGGAGATTGCTTTATACCAAATAGATATGGTCATGTGAGGTTGCCACAATCACTTTGGCAGCCTGGAAGTGTATTGTTGATGGTTGTAGCACCCAAGAATGTAAGCAACAAGATGTGATCCTGACACCATCGAATAAGATGACCTCTTGGTTCGTATTATTAGAACGAATATCTACTTTTATTATTCGGAATTTGCCACATAGACTTCTGCTCTGTTGGTTCCCTTTCTTGGCAAAAATGTCAAAGGAATATTTGGTTAAGTTTTTTTATCAAGATTTTTCATAAACGTTTGGTTTTGGTTGATGGGGATGACTGAATTGTTTTCTTTTTACAGGTACATGGCTCCTGAATATTTCTAACATGGGAAGGTATCTGATCAATCCTACGATGTGGCATGAAAATGGCTTTATGATGTTAATAAAAAACATTAAAGAGGGTCAACTCAGCAAAAGGGAACTGCACAAAGCAGACTGATCACCACAGATCTTGCTGAGAGACTAGGTAAGGCATACAATTCTCTGTTGTTGACCTTGCTTCTAAAAGGTTCCTGAGATGGCTGGTGATCTCATTGGAAATATTAACAAGAAAAAGGTAAACCAGAAGTTGTTATGTCAGTCCTATCAGAATACATCAGGTTTCTTTCAAGATGATAACGCCACAATACATTTCATCTCACTGGACCACGAGGCTTATGGTGTTCCTAACCCTTCTTTATGTAACCTTCCCACAAAGGTCTTCATCAAAGCCTCCTGCAACAGGTTGCTTCTTTGCCAAACTTCTACTGATGACAGTGAGTTTTTTGTTTGTAACCATGCAAAGAAACAGTACTTCAGGTTACCTCCTGTTAAGATGATAAGAACAATTACAATAATCCAATGAAGAAATTTTTTTTGTTATAGTATTCACCTTTACATATCAGGTATAAAACAATGGAGATTTTCTACAACTTTGACGAGTAAAGATGTTCTTTGGACTGCATAGGTGTGAGGTTTATGCTAATAGAGATAAAGACAAGTTTAAAAGAAGTAGTGGGGGAAATCCATTCAAGAGCTCCACCTATCAAATTGTCAACACTGCACTCCGATTCCAGCTATCAACTTCTTCTTGATGATTACCCGATTCCATCTTTAAGCCAAAGATCGGAGCTTGGCTCTCAAGTATTTAATGATTATTGGGTATTTGTTACTTCTGGTAGCGAGGATTACTCTTTCAAGCATATGCATAGAAATCGATATGAAGAGGGCCTGATTAGATGTGAGGATGACATGTTCGAGTTAGACATGTTATGGGAGTCTGTGGCCTCAGCTCTAAAACGTGTTGAGGAACTATTAAACGTCATTAACAACCGCTCGGTTAGTGCATAGAATCCCATCCGTGTCGAAGACCATATCTCAGCTCTGAATTTAGTTGCATTCAGCGTTTATACGAAGATACACTGGGTAAAAGCCCATCTACCGTGTTACCTGTTATATTAATTCGTATGACGCAGAAATAAGAATAATGGATAAAGTGTGGAGAAGAATTTGACAATGTTTGGGTAGACATATATGCGAAGACTTTGACAAGGTTTAAGTACCTGACAAGTAATTTTTAAAAGTAATTTTGAACACCCCTTAGGTGATCTAGACTATAAAGCGTTCAAGCTGCAATACTTGACATGAATGCTTTGTTGTACGAATGTTTATGCTATACTCCCAATGGTTAATCGGTTGACTCGGCTTCGATCGAGAAAAGTCACATTAAACCGGCTTTTATATTTTCGAACCGTCGGGTTTGGGGTGACCCGGTTAATTCGATTTATAAGACCCGAGCGGTTTCGATTTTTCCGTAATTTTAAAAAAATAAAACATATAAATCATGCGTATTTGTGACGTAATTTTATTTTTACATACTTTATTTGTTAATAAATATTTTATATGTTAAATATATGAAAATTTTCATGATTTATATAAATATAATTTTCTTCTAATCGTTACAAATATAATTTTTTATATTTGTTTTAAAACGAGATTGACTTGGGTTAACCCAGGTTAACCTGGTGATACGGTAAGACGATCGAGTAAATTCAAAAATCAGTTATTATAACATTAGTTAATAGTTACGTGATAAGAGTATCATGGCCAATATTTGTTGAAAACATCATTAAAAATCGTCTAACATTTAAACAAGAAAACTTACTCTTACTTCCAATATTTACAATTTTAACGTCAACCATTAGTTTTGTTAATGCGTTAGAACCGCCATACTCTATGCGATTATATGGCTACATATCTTAAATAAAGGGGTCAAGCTTATTAGAAGAGCGTAAATATTATTTTTTACCACAAATATTTAGCGTAAAGAAAATTATATAAACGAAAATTACACGTCATACCCGTCCATTGGGCGGGTTTTACCCGTAAAGAAAATTATGTAAACGAAAATTACACGTCATACCCGCCTATCGGGCGGGTTTTGCCACTAGTATATATATATATATATATATATATATATATATATATATATATATATATATATATATATATATATATATATATATATATATATATATATATATATATATATATATATATATATATATATATATATATATATATATATATATATATATATATATATATATATATATATATATATATATATATATATATATATATATATATATATATATATATATATATATATATATATATAATTCAGATAAAATGGTGTAGGTTCTTAAAGTTATTAAAATGAGAAGCAATAAAAAATGGGTAAATGTCACATTTATTGATTAGTTTTGGTTCGTTTTTGAGTTTTTGGTTCGTGTACGATCTTTTTGGAAGTTTTTGTTCGGGTACGAGTAGTTGCTTCATAATTTTTAATATTACTAGTTTCCCGTGTATCAGTTGTTTATCATTGTTTAGCAAATCTTTGTTAACTCAAATGTAATTTTTGATAGTGTATCACAGAATTTACGAATAAATTGATTATTAATTTTAAAAAAACTTTGTGAAGTAAAACTATGTATCATATGTATCAGCTATAAATTTTTACGTATTAAATTTTTAGTGCTTTTTATATAAATATTTACGTATAAGATGTATTGTTTTGTGCCTCAAATTAAATATATCACATGTTAATTGATGAAATCAATGGTTAATATGACTTCTCTTTTTAATAATTTTAAGGTACTACACTACAATATATATATATATATATATATATATATATATATATATATATATATATATATATATATATATATATATATATATATATATATATATATATATATATATATATATATATATATATATATCTTTACATTATATATAACAGGAGGGAAATGCCACATAAGCAGTCATTAAATCCATGTCATCAATTTATTTTAAGCAATTTGCAGAATTAAATTAGTTCAAACAATTTTCATTTTTTCAAATTTTTGATATTTTAAAATTAATAAAAATTTGCCTTTGCAAGAATTGAACCCGGGTATTTTAGTTCATAAACAAACGCGTCTACCACCAGATCATAATAACAGATGTAGTATGTTTTTTAAGAACTAAATATATAAATCAACATTCGAATTTTCTTTTAAAGTCCACACTATGTAAATTGGAATAAGGCCCAATTATTAAAGTAAAATATCATAAAACGGAAAAACCATATCTGAAAGTTTGAAACACAGATTCGACATCATCTCAAGCATAGATTAGCTCGTGGATCGATTTTTCAAAAGATGTTCTGGGCGATGATTATGAAATTGCTTTCCTTCCTACCTTAATAATATGTAGGTATTTGTGACTATATTTACATATTAATGTTTTAATTATTCTTATGCTTTGTTATTATTCTTTGTTTGCATACAGGTCGAACTAAAAAATTGTTGTTTTCTCATATGAGAGAGTTGAAGCCCGGTATTTATGTCACCCTACAATGGATACTTATACGATTGGCTACTAATGGATACAAGACTTGCTCATCAGAATTGAGAATGAATGATGTATGACCACATAAGCATACGAGGTCCTGAGTGACCCAGAGAAACGTGAGATTTATCATCAGTATGGTGAGGATGCGTTGAAAGAAGGAATAGACGGTGGTGGTGGTCATGTTCATGTTGTTCTTACTCCTGACATAAGTGGCTTCAATGGTGACCAAGAGGCTCAACGAATTGCTTGAGGCCTGCAAGTCAAACCATGACTACACAGTGACTAAACAAAGAGTACATGTCTAGCAAGACACACCGCACCAGCAGATGTCCTGCAGCATGAGTGTTTTTTCAAACCCTATTTATTTTCTATTGGCTTACTTTATGAATCAGGTATCAATTCATATAATTGGGTTTAACGATCCTAAGCATCTATTTCCATAATTATTGTGAATATGAATAATAGGATCACTTCGTTGCTAATACTTTTAAATCTCTTTTTTTAATACCTTTGAATCTACCCT